>OX104134.1:90586882-90958318 GCA_944470555.2 Heterobilharzia americana
AAAATCCACAACCTCTTCAACTGAATTTAAGCCTGACTTTTGCGCCATTTATTGGGGGTGCTTACGCTTCGAAGGCAACAGTGGTCGGACATGTCATCCTTCGCGCCAAAAATGACCAAGTTGATAAATATCAAACAAATCTTTTGTATCTAAACTGAGATTTCATCAACAACTAACCAATTTAGGTTGATGTAACTTCCCAAGTGAGTGAAGTGGTCAACACATTTCAACACTTCAATCCCTACTGTTACACTAGCAGTCGGTGCAGACCAGTTGTGAAGCATCACCTACTTTACGTTTGCAGGTGCAAAACGCATTTCAACCATACATTTCTGCTCAATGCATTCAGAAGACTCTGCATTTTGTCAGTGTCTTCATTTAATAGAAAATGATGTCTGAGTTCTTCAAGTCAACCAAGTTATCTCCTCGAAGTGAATATCCGAAAATTTGGAAGTACCATATATAACACAGCTGGACGGGAAGGATGACAATAGAAATCTTTGGTTGACACAATTTGTGATCACCACGTCAAACGACATCAACCTGCAAGCTCTCATACGACCATGAGTTTGAGTGGAGAACTTAATTAGCAATTACATACTAGCTTAATACCCTCTGTCACAGCACCTCTGATACAGCCAAATGCCGTCTTCATATTAAAAAATAGGGCTATTGTCGAGCGTCAGTATGCATGTCGGTGTTTCACGATACACTCAGTACCTTTCTGCCTCTAGCTTTGTATATGACTATGCTGAAGCAACCGCTGATTGGTTCTTGTTTCTACTAAATTGAGAAATATATGAGAAATATACCGTCCACTCTCACACTTTGAAGTATATGGTCTTTTCGTTCTGAGTATCAGTATCACAAACCCAAAACATAAGAAATCACACCTTTCACCGCACGATATGATGGTGAGTAAGGACGTACTAAATGCACATTGATCAAAATCTACTATTGTGAATTGCTGATGCATATGAAAGGTATAACTGAGCATTAGCTTAAGACCACATTCTAAGAATCAACGTTAACAGTTTACTCATAATCATAAGGAACAGAGCGATTCGAAATACAGAGTAATTAAAGGTATTTATCCGATCATATTTTCCGAATAATTTGATTACATTCAAGTGTACACAAAATGTTTTACAATTCTCAGCCTGAAACTATACAGCCGACGAAGTGACTGCATGTGTGACAGAGGGAGAAAGAAAGAAAGTATTCGATGACGATTCTGAAGCTTATTTGTGGATTGTAGAAAAAGACAAAAGTTTCTTTATTACTTAGCATTTTCTGTTCTCGAATTAGCAGTTGGATCTGGTGTAATTATCACCTGAACAGTTTTACACTGAGGAAGATCAAAGACACCAGGCGACAGATAAACTCTTGGAACTCAAGTAGTTAGACCACGCTTTGTTCATTATCGTATAATGTGAATTAATAAGCACAGTTTGAAATTGAAAATAGTAGAACATGTTTCGTGATAGACTCATTATACTCAACAAACAAATGGTAGTCAAGCTGCGGCTCATTGGTTTAGGTGGTTAACTTTCGACCTATGGGTCACGTGTTCAAACCCCGTCCCACTTATCAAAGTCTCAGTAGCCAGGTATTATTATCAGCCCTACTCCACAAACCCCATCTGATTTTAGAATGCATTTCAATTTTTAGAACCAAATACAAAGCACAAGGAAAAATTGCTTCACTAAAATACAAACTGGTGATACGTTGGTTTAGTTTTACGCTACCAGAAAATTATTTCTACTCGTTTCTCACTGAATGCCTATCAAATGAACTGTCGCTCAATGAAGTAATGACTTGAGAAGTAGAATTTCGAAGTTGTTAACTCATAGCTTCGGAGAAAAATATCAATAAACCGTGAAAAAATAATGAAACTGCATAATGAGTTTTCATGTCAAAGGAGGGGTTTTGATTCCTTTGGAATACGTAATTTCCTGGCAGACTAATGAGGATAGTGAGGATAAAATACGTGATGAACACAAAATATTTGAAAATGATTGATTTAAATCCTTAAGTTTTTCCAAACACCTCATACAATTTGAACAGCTAGTTTCACGAGTTTCTTTTTGCCTAGTGTATAACAATCACTATTACTGGTCTTGGTATCACTTACCTCATGAGTTTGCTCACGCTTTTAACAAACCATCCAATCAACTTTCTGAACGAAACCGACAACATACACAAATGACTATCCGGTCACCTCAGCTTGCTTTCCCAAACTGAGGTCAAACAGCCTTGAGTTCATCGGTTTGTCCTACCGTCTTATATTGTCTGGAACTCAGTTGAAAAGTGACATTTTCTAGTCAGTGATTATCAGTGTATCTTTGTGTAGAAGTAAATATAAAGCTTCCGACAAAATGTAACAGAATAAACAACTAGTGGTGGGTCATAATGGACTTTTAGAAAGACAGTACTTTCGAGCAACAATGTACGTTGCAAAAATAACAGGCGGTTATTAAATAAATCTTAAGAGATGGAGTACTTACGATCATGATAAACTAGTCTTCAATAGCAGGCAATAAAATACTCAGAAATATTTCACTTACTTCTACTGGTAGTTTTTTTAGGACGTGGATTGCTCCCACTATTCATTTCTTGAGTAGGGATCGATTCAACTTGACGGCGGGCAATAGCCAACTCTTGATGGAGATCTGTGCCAAATCAAAAGAGCAAGCAGCAGAAAGTAATCAAAGTTGTCAACTTTAATACAAATATCTTCACTGTTCAAAAAAATCTGGCACTCAGAACACTATATTAACTGAAAAACTTGAATATTTACAATTACATTAAAATTATTATTGCCCGAAATGCTGGTAAGGCGACTAAGGTGCCTATCATATTTAAAATGTAAGTGTTGAGCCCAAATGCCCATAAACTGCTTATACACAATGATCACATTGCATTTGCATTTCAGCTATTACCCATGACCTTAAAAGTTGCAAATTCGTATGCTAGGCAAACAGTGGAACACAAAATCTCTTTACATTTTGCCGTTGATAGGGATATCAGCATTACTCACACAGTAGGAACGAAATTGCACAAAAACAGCAACTCAAAGAGCTTGATTTATAAAATCTATGATACAACTCTTCATCGAATTACTTTCAACAAACAGAGGATGTGTATCCAGTGCATAGCACATGATAAACATGACTGACTATCTGCAAGTAGAAAACGAGATGACATAACAATTTCAAGGTGAATGTTATTACTAGTCTAAAATACCTGCTAGTTATACCTACTCGCTTGGGTTTATGATCGCACGGAAATAGTAAACACTTCAAAGATTAGCGTAAAAACAATTAAAAATGAAAAGATAAAAACCCTATAACAATAGTCTACGTCACTAACCACGAGTTTCATCTTTAAGTCGCTGAACAGTCACTACCAAATCCTCCTTTTCATCTAATTCATTTTCCAAGAACGCATTCCTCTCAATGGACTACAGAAGAGATAGCAGTCGTTGAAAAATATTACCTGGTTTAGGCGGGATTCAAAATCTTCTAGTGTAACGACTGTTGCTCTATGAAAAAAGTTACAGGAAAATTAGGAATTAACCACACCTTTTAGAGCGCTCTAAGTCGTCATTTAGCTGTTCCAATTCACGGATATATTTGTGCATTTTTTCTTGATCTACTTTCGACTTTTCTAACTCATCTTGAAGTCTGGTGATTTCGTGATTTACATTTCGTTTATTAATTTCCACTTGATTCTACAAAGGAGTAACGCAAAAGTTATCGTGCGAATTAAGCACTTCAAGAAATGTTTATTGTCCTCACTTACTTGATATTTCTCCTTTTCAACAGTTAGCTTCTCACATAACACAACAAGTTCTTTGTTACGCACTTCCAGTTGCCGCAAATGTGTTTCAAGTTCTTGTTCTAATTCTTGTGAACTGGTCCGAAATTCTTCGAACTCCTCTCGAACTTCTTCCATACTTTTGGTTTAGGTAAATCAAAAAAGAAAGGTAAGCTACCCTTTACGATATTCTTCAGCTTTCTGTCGCCAGTACTCAGCCTCATTATTAAGACCAACGAAAAGAGAGTTCTCCATAAAGACTTTTTAAGTAATAAGATACAAAATACGTTGTTAGTACTACTGATATTCTGAAAAAACAAGTAAATTAAATACATGTGCGCTAAATACGACATCACGATGAAAATAAACCAGACAATTGATCGAGAAGACACAAATATCGACATAAGGATGCATTTAAAGAATCCTATGCTACTTATTTGTCACCAACTGCACTCCATTATTCATGTAAAAAAAGCAAGCACTGTTGGTTTCTTTTTTGAATTTTGTTACATATTCTTCAAAATGCAAACGAAATTTTAATGCAGCAGTTGATAATAACCCAAAACAATAAGCTTCATTGAATAGCCACCTGACAAACGTGCTCTTTTTAACTACTCACACTTTTTCAAAATACCTCGTACAAATGACAATAAAATATGTAAATCATGTCACAAAGAAACACATTCCACTTTTCAATTACTTAAAAAAGTCGTTTACAGGGGAATGACTACAGATTTTGCTCCAAAGCCTGAATCATCTGCAGCTATCATATTTTAAACCTATTGGGCTTCATTCGGTTTAAAATGTCCCACTCCTATGTATCATAATTTCAAGATTTTGGTCACAAAAATTTAAAGCTAATTGACTAACAGAGCGCAGAAACAGGTTTTCTCGAGTTGTATTAAAACTTGATACACAGAAAAAGCATAATTTGCACTAATAAATTGGAACTACAGGTTTTATAATGAGATCGATTCACAGACGTATTAATTGGCTCCAAGTATTCTAGTAGATACTGAAAGTTACACTGCAGGACACAGAAGTTGAAACAATACTCATGACGATAAGTAATCACAAATGGTAACTCAAAATACGAGGTCATTAAAGCAACTCGGTAATTTATTCAGCTAAAATCCTCGTTTATACAAGTTTACTGTCACGATTTTCACGAGTGTAACAATCAGGCACGATGTCTTTTGACCCTGAGATTTCCACCCTAAATCGTCAAGGGAAAGTACTACCTTAAATCGCATGAGAAAGAAAACCATATCAAATTTAAGAAACTAAGAATCGATATTCAGTTAAAAGGTAGACGATGACGAGGTTAGTTTCTGTGGGTATAATTTTGTTACTAACATTATCTATCACAAATACGCCTACCTAGGCGAAGACTTTGTAGTGGAATATATTGAAGAAGCAATTCTTCCATATCTTGGCTAGTTCCTCCTATATCAACCAAACATCTCAGGTGAATGACAAGACATTCTTACAAGTACCTCAAACACAGTTGAGTGCGAAATCTGTTTATTAGCACTAGCTGTGGAAAAATTATGCTAAAACTTCAAGTAACCAGAAATTCATATGGTGTAGAAATAAAATGTCAGAACGGATATGCACAGATGGCCTTTCAAAACTAGTCTAGAGGGGCAGTTCTGACAGGTCTACTAAGTTCACATGAAGTGAACTCACATGTTAGCAGCACGCGATGTCACCCTGCCAGTAACGTAGAAGTCAGTGAATGAGATTGTGAAACTTCATCGGCTCAGGTGACTGGTTCATTTATTACTCATGCTTAGTCACCTTCCGCTCAGTCGCACAATCTAGCTGAAGCATGTTTACGCTGAAAAAGTTTTAGGGGCGCCACATTAATCCATGAAATCTTTGAATGAGCGTTCAGACGTGGTTGTTTAGGCGGGCGAGTTCATTACACAACTAAGTAGGATAAGTCAGGCAGTAAGGCACCTATGTGGTAACTTTAGAATTCCGGTCGAACCAACAGATAACAGGGACCTCCGACCCAATGTGCTTAGATAACCATCTATTTTTAGCCAATACAAACTTCAGACATAAAGAGAGACGTTGTCTGACGTGCCATTCATCAACCTCAATCCTACGGTAGACAGACCACATTGCTGTCAGTTATCGCCGAGTCAGTGGGAGATTCCCACCCCTTCTGGGGCATATGTTTAGACAGCAACCACGCATTGGTTCGAGTAAGTGTCTTCACTTAAAC
Organism: Heterobilharzia americana; assembly: GCA_944470555.2. Lineage (NCBI taxonomy): Eukaryota > Metazoa > Platyhelminthes > Trematoda > Strigeidida > Schistosomatidae > Heterobilharzia > Heterobilharzia americana. The sequence goes on from OX104134.1 coordinate 90,592,935, forward strand.
AGGTGTAGAAAACTATAGTAACAAGACCATTTTGAGTACATATCGGCATTGACAGAACTAAGGATGCTTTCAGAGAGAAACTGGCTGGACAGCTAACTAAATTAAACACCACTCATCCAGAAGAAACCTGGTGCCATCCCCAATCTGCTGTAGAAGCAGTTTTGAAGACCATAGTTGACTCAGAAAGTGGTTAGAAAATGTCAGTAGATCTCAGCAGCTCCTGAATCCAAGCGAATGCACACCTGTAGGTTCCTAGCACAAAGAGAAGCTGAAACAACTGAAATGTAAACTTACAAGAAGTCTAAGCAATGATCACGAATAGTGGAGAACAGAGAAGTCTAAAGGCCACGGCAATAGGTAATAGCAGACAGTGTTCTAGACTTATTATAGGAAATGGAGTGAAGAGGTCAGTGGTTAGTGAGACTTTAGTGGAGCAGGATGGGTCTGCGACTCACTCCCAGAGGAGGCGACTGGCACGATGGGTGGAACACCTCGAGTAATAGTTCAACTGGCCAACAGCTATTCCGCTGCCAGCTATCTAGTCGCATCCTGAATAGAACACTGAGATAGAACCTTTAACACGTCCAGAGATCGATAAAGCTATAAATAGGCTGAAGAACGGCAAGTCTGGGCGGACTGGTATCAAAGGTAGTCAAGGACGGTAGTCGCGAATTATTGCTCAAAATAACTGAAGTATTAATTAGTGTATGGGAGTCAGGTAAGATCCACTTTGATTGGCCTCAACCACTCCCAGTCTTCAAGAAGGGTGAAAGGTCCTCTGGTAATGACCACCAGGGAATCAGCCTGACGAAGTGTTAGATTTTAGGTTCGATAATGATTCGACGTCTAAGTGGAGCTCCAGAAAAGCAAACCCAAGAAAACCAGGTAGGTTTCAGGGTCTGATCATGTGGATGTATCTATTAAAAGTCCACTCTACCAGGTTCTGGAACACAGGCACATTCACCGACATCCGACACTGGCTGTTTTTCGCAACCTGAAGGCGGCATTTTGCCCCGTACCTCGAGCGAGAGGTCTTATGACAAGAGGAGCACTTAACTAAGCATTTATCTGGACATGAGACCCTTATCTTGTGGAAACCTGGTATGATAATCAGTGTGCTGTAGAAACAACGGTAGGCAATTGGTTATCTACACCTGAAGGTTAGTAAACGTCATTGGATTTCATCTGAATTGATTGATGAGAGATTGATTCCAATTGGCTCTGACCACAATGAAGAACTAAAGCAACTGAAACGTAAATTGACCAAGAATCTTCGCAATGATCGGCAGAAGTGATGGGTAGCGAAAGCGAGAGGTGGGAAGGCATCAGCGTTAGGTGAAACCCGGTGGTGGCTAGTGAAACCATCACCGAAAAGGATGGGACGCCGATAGCGACTCAAAGAAAGTTTGGTAGAAAACCCTGAAGCACAGTTCAACTGGCTCACAACTACGCTTCAGTTGCGCAACATCCAGTCAGCTCGGACTTGAATGGGACGTATATGTCGGTCCTCCAACTCTCCCTGAAGTTGAGAAGGCTGGATCAAACCTGAGACATTGATTGGCTTCCGCCAAATTACCCTATTTATGGCCCCACCCTGATACCCGATTGTCAATTACAGGTTGTGTACTGTGTTGCAGTTAAATCCGTTCTACTGTATGGCTGTGGAAGTCATCAAAGGTAAATGATATGAGACGACTTCAGATGTTTGACCACTATTCCCTTCGTAGCAGACGAAATTACATGTGTAACCAAATGTACAACGCACAAGTCAGGTGTATAGTTTCAGAGAGGAGCGGGAAGTCAGTTGATGAGATTGTTGACCTTCATCGACTCAGGTGGATTGGACATGTGTTTCGCATGCCTAGTCACCGTCTGCTTTGTCTCACAACGTTAGCTGAAGTGGGTCGAGGCTGGGAAAAGGCTAGAGGTGGCCAGACTAAAATATGGCCTCAGTGCATGCAGTCTTCGATCGTTAGTCTGAACCATGTATGTTAATGTGGGCTTTCTAGTTGCGGTCAGAGTGATGCAGACGTACAACATATAATTTTCATCCTGACTCACACAGAATTTTGCAGTTCTTTTATTTCTTCTTGTTCTCTTACGTTTTCGAACTAATTTTGATACCCCTCTTCTTCATTTTGTTATCTTCTATCTTAGTTAATTTTGCTTGATTTTCTTGTACGAGGTGTGGCAACCTAAACCATCGCTTATTAATCCCAGGTTCTGATTTGGTAGAAACTTAATGATTTATATATCACGAATCAGATCGCTAAACAATAGATAGGACATTTAATCTCGTTTTCTTGAATATAAGGATGCACAAACTATTGGGATCTATGATCCCAAACCATCTCCAACTGTGTGGTAGCAGCGATTGTAGGCTTCCGGCATTTTGGTCTCATCTTAAGGGTTGCTACAGCCATGGCAAAAAATGTCACCATGTATCTGATATATGTAGAACTTCGTCTTCAATGAGCTTTGCATGTTTTGTCAAGCTTTCGCTGATAAAACAGGTGTATTTGAATGTATTAGTTTAGAAAGACGCCTTGATGCTTTTAGTTTTTGTCAATGAACAAGTGTACTACCTGAAGTTCTGGTATATCTTACCCTCAATCATCATCATCATCATCATTATCAACATAGGACCAGGCATTACTGCGTAACGGTCCGAGTTGCCACACCTCATATCAGCACATCAAGTAAAAAGGTAGTGAGGTGAAGGATGAAGATAAGTGAATGCAGTCAAAAGAAATATAAAGTATGAGAAGAAAGGAAAGAGGAGTGACAAAATAGTGAGATTCGGTATAGCGTTGTTAAGATGAGGATAATGTGTGTATACATCTGCGCCACTGACTTCGGTTCTGAGCCATATCACCTAGGGTCTCCAACCACTGGTTCCTCTTGTCCCGTGGACCCCAACCACCTAGTCTGCATCGTCCTACATGGCTTAAACCAACAGTCAGAGACTTCATACATTGGTGCCATGTTTTAGTCTGGCCACCTCGGGCCTTTTTCCAGCCTGAACCCACCTCAGCCAACATTGTGTGACGAGGCAATCGGTGACTAGGCATACGTAGTACGTGTCCCAACCATCTCAGTCGATGAAGGTTCACAACCTCGTCGACTGACTTACCTCTTCTCCCTAAAACTCTACACCTAACTTCTGCATTACTCACATGGTGACACCACGGAATACGTCCTATACTACGAAGGCAACGGTGGTCAAATACCTGTAACCTTCTCATGTCTTCCACTTTCAATGGCCATGTTTCACAGCCATACAGTAGAACAGAGCGGACTGCTGTGCAGTACACGCGACCCTTAATAGACAAACGAATATCACGGCGGCGCCATAGGTGGCGCAAATTGGCAAAAGCCAATCGAGCCTTTTGTATCCGTGCAGAAATCTCATCGGCAACTAACCCACCGGAGTTGATCCTACTTCCCAGGTAAGTGAAGTGGTCAACACACTCAACCACTTCACTCTCTATTGTTAACCGCGGTACCGCTGAAGACCAGTCCTGGAGCAAAAATTTGCATTTGGGTGGTGAAAATCGCATCCCAAACATTCTCAAATTCCCACTCAAAGTGTTCAGAAGACTCTGCATCTTGTCAGCGTCTTCACCTAACAGGACTATGTCATCTGCATATTCTAGATCTAAGGAAAATTCACCTGTGGTCCGGTCAACGTCTTTGTAATTAGGTGACGAGAGGGAAACCTCCATAAGAATATCTATGATAAAATTAAATAAGAATGGGGATAGTGGGCATCCTTGACGGACACCACTTGATGAGTATAGCTCCCTGGACAACTCACCATAGGCTCTAACATGCCCACAAGTGTTCGAGTAGAGAGCTTTCAATAAGGTGATGTACTTACTAGGCACGCCTTTCAGTGACAGACACTGCCATAAGACTTCTCGATCAACGGAGTCAAATGCCGCCTTCAGGTCGAGAAATACAGCTATTGTCGGGCGTCTGTAAGCATGCCTATGTTCCAGGACCTGGCGCAGTGTGAATATTTGGTCGATACATCCACGGCCAGGTCTAAAGCCTGCCTGGTTTTCTCGGGCTTGCTGTTCCCGAGCTCCACTCAGGCGTCGGAGAATTATAGAACTTAGGATCTTAGACACTATGTTTGTCAGGCTGATTCCTCTGTGGTTATCACAAGAGGACTTCTCGCCTTTCTTGAAGACTGGGATGATCAGTGACTTAGACCAGTCGGAGGGGATCGTATTTGATTCCCATATACTGGCTAACACTTCCGTTAGCCTGACTAAGAGAACTCTACCACCATTCTTGTATACCTCAGCAGGTAGTCCGTCTGGTCCTGCTGCCCTTCCCCGTTTCAGGCTACCTACCGCTTTCTCGACTTCTTCTAGTGTTGGGGGACCTGTCTCTATGTCCCATTCAGGGTCCGACTGGATAGCGGGCAGCGCAATGGTGGCTGGAGGCCAGTTAAACTGTTCCTCAAAGTGTTCTGCCCATCGTCCCAGTCGCCTTCCCTGCGAGTGAATCGCCGATCCGTCCTTCTCCGCTATAACCTCACTAACTGTTGTTGACCATTTCCCCCCAGTCTCCTTAATAAGTCTAAATAACTGTCTACTGTTACCGATCGCCGCTGCCTTTTCCATCTCTTTAGCCTTTGCTGCCCACCACTGTTCACGATCGTTGCGCAGACTTTTCGTCAGTTTATTTTTAAGTTGCGCTCGCTCTTCATTGTACTCAGAGCCTGCAGGGATGCATTCACGTGCATCCATTAGTTTGGAAGAAGCTGCTGATATCCACTGGCTCTTTTTAGCCATTATCTTGGAGTCGGCTACAGTCTCCAGTGCTGCTTTTACAGTAGACTGAAGATGGCACCAAGCTTCTTCTGGATGAGTGACAGTCTTTTGTTCCGATAACTGCCTAGCCAACTTCTCACTGAACACGGCTTTGGTGTTTTCGTTGTCCAGCAGAACTCGTAGTGGTTTTGTTGCCAAATTTTTTCTACGTCCATTGAGACGCAGGCATATACGTGCTCGGACCAACGCATGATCGCTGTCCAAACACGTACTCCAGAAGGAGCGGCAGTCTTCCACCGATCCTCTCCAGCGATGACTAATAGCAATGTGGTCTATCTGTGTCCATCGCTGAGTCGAGCTCGGTGGACGCCAGGTCAGACAGTGCCTTTCTTACCCTCAAACGGTAATGTATACTTCGAATTGGTACTCCACACCCTAAACAATGATACGGGTAGTGATCTTTCACCTATTTTGTCAGGAGTAACTTGCTTGAAGGCTACCAGTGGTGTTAAAAATGCGAATACCTTTATCGCATCAGGCTGTGAAGTAGTTTATATAAGTTCAAGCGTGCTACCAGCACCCTAGCATGCATTTGAATACAGGTTGCATTCGCAAAATTACATTAACTGTTCTTTTGCGTTGAAGATGTACTAAAAAGCATATGAAGTTGAGTTTAAATTCAGGTAACGAAAAATCTCAGTCTTATCCACCAAAGTCTAATAGAATATAACCATACTTCGTCTTTAAGATAACGAAATTTTAAAGATGACTCCTAAAAGTAGTTAATTTTTTCGGTGCATTTACTGATATTAACTAGGAGAGACATTTTCAAACACAACCTCAATATGGCGAAACCATTCGACCACAAAATTCCGACGCATTCTATAATCAACACAAACCATCTTCACTTCCTAAATTAAGACGCTCTCCTCAATTCCCAAAGAAAAAACATTTTAGAGGACTTCACGTTAGTGATTACATCCAGCAGCACTGCCACTTTTCCACCCTCGGAATTCATAATTATAATTGTAAACAACGACCACAAAACAAATGTGAAAGTTAGGGGCAGTATTGGTAGAAACACGAAGACCGTGAGCCATTTTCATAATTTGATGCCAAGAATCCAAATATCCATAGAATGCTACCATTAACTAGCCTAAATAGGTGAGAGCAACTATGAATTCCATCATAAGAACTACGAACGACTTCAACCATCACATACATGACAACAGTAAAGTTGCTAACATATGACAGGAATAAACAAGCATGTCATGCCCTTTTGAAAGAACACAGAAAAAATGACAAAAAAAGTGGAAACTGACAAAGAAAAAACACTATTTCATGATGCTGAACGAACTGCAGACTTAATTCTGATGATTATCCCACGGACAACCGGAGAGCTCATGTAAGATATCACCCAGACAGTTGGATTATATGAACATTTATCAAGGTTTCTGGTGAAACATGATGTCAACTCCAATAAATTTGGAATCAGTGAGTACATGTCACGCACAATAGGAAGAATCCATAAAGTTTACATTCCCACAGAGTAAACAAAAATACATGACGGTCAACATGTGTTCATATTACGGGACGCGTAGCGGACATACGTCAAATGGAGCATATGCAGAAACTAAATCAAAAACTTCACCGAACTGACCTGACCGTAATAGTGACCGTACCAAAAGTGAATCTATGGGAACATTTAAGGCAAGTAGGAAACTAGTAACCTGAAAATATACCGAAGCAAGAAAATCAGAGGCCTAAGTTTCCTGATAAAAACAAACACATATGTGTATTAAAACACAAATATCAAGGAACTAAACCATAGTGTATACACACCAACCCGGCAATAACACCTTGAAATGTGCCTTTCTACAAACCAATGATTCGAAGAGCGCGCAAGTTTTCAAGTCAAACTTCGAACTTCATGTTGTAGAATTACTGTACGGTAGTTCTGTAGTACTTCTTTTTATGGCCAAAATACGACTTGGCCTAAAAAAAACTTATTAAACGTTTAGAATATTTTAATAATAGCTAAGTTGCTGCGGCAATGGATGACTTGAGTCCTGCTTGTTTTAGGGTCTAAGCATCTGTCTGTTGACATTCTCCATTATGCTCTTCTGGTTAACAAGCACATTCTCGGAGTCCGTAGCTCGGCTACAGTAACCAGAGAAGTTGAATAAACATTTTTCCTAAATGTCACTTTTACCCTGATATTATTTAAATATATTGCTCTTTCAAGCATATTCCTAAATAACTCAGTCTTCTTGATTTTTATTCGTTACCAGTGCTTGTACTCCAGGTAAGCTACTGATTAAGTGGGTGGTAGAGCACAACTAGTTTTTAAGCCCGTCTATGTGTTACGTAATGAGCATACATCAAGTCTTCTGCAATTAGTGAGACCAGGTACCACTTTCTTACTGATATTAGATACAGTTTGCATTTGTGTAAGTCATGGTGTGTCTGAAATGAAATAATTCTAATAATTCCCTATCCAATCCCTTTATTGTCTTTCTGAAAAGCGGTAAATAATTATTCAGTGGTAGATCTTGTGTTCCTTGTACCATGCACGTTATGAAGACCACGCCGATAAGTCCGCTTGACCCTGCGCGTCCCAGGTCAAACAGCTGGAAACGGACGGGCTGGCAAGCGGTCGCAACTGACATCGCCGGTGACCTACCCCAGCCTCACTTTCTAACTGCCACAGAATGACATTCTAGCAGGTGGTCCCTGCCTGATGCTGTGGCAAAAGCTGCCGTCTTCCCACCAACAAGTGAAGAGCGTCTGTGGCTAACGTCTCTCCATCGGCAGCCTGTTCAAAATTTCGGCCACCAAAAAGTTTCCGTCCAACGTATTCCATCACTTTCAATCTTTTAAATATCTCCTTTAAATGCGTCACGTTACCGTGCAGACTTTCAAAATGGCTTTAAACTACCTTTTTTCCAAGCTAACAACAAATAAAAAATAACTGTAGCCCAGTAAGAGATGGCCTTATAAATGCATAGAAATGCAGAACACTACTATTCCGTGGTTAACTACGTGGTACTGGCTGAGTAGACTAACGTCACCAGAACCACGCTTGATTTTTCTTTCATTCACAAGTCCACACTTCAATGTAATACCAGGTGCCTGTTCCACATTATGACTTTTATGTCTGTCATTACTAAGTTTGTCGAAATGCGATGTTCATCCATCCCATGGATTTTGTGCAGGGGATGGATTTGTTGCTGAATTTCATGTCAAGAATCCTACACTGTACCAAACACGTTTGGAATAAAGCAATTATAAGTACCGATCATTAAATTGTCATTACTATTCATTTCGTCATCAACGGACCACCTGTCGTGACTTATGGTCAAAGATTTGCAGACCTCAACCTTGAACCTCGTCATCACTTCCACTGGGTTTTTATTGTGGCTGACATGACCACCGTCGTTACTATTACGGAAGCATCAAAGTTTTTACACTAGTTTTCCTCAAAACTGTATGTTGGAAGAAAAGGATAGTGACACGGAAGTCAGCAAAGTTTGGCTCTGTAGTTACAAATATGCGACTTAAAGAAGGGCTTGGTTAAAAGCAATGTAAAACAGCGATGTGACAATGAAGATGATAAAAATACCGGCTATTGACTGGTATTTAGCTACCTTGGGTAGCTCTGTGCTGCGAGGACCTGGTAATGGTTTAGAAATCTGTCGCTTGTGCCTTAGACGCACGCGAAAATGGAACATAATATCCACTCCTCTGAAGCCTATCGCATTGCAACTAATTTTCTAAAAGGTGAAGTATACTAGCTGACATTTATTATTATTATTACTATTTGTCCCTTGGGTTCCTAGTGGAACGTAGGGCTTCAGGAGCACGTCTCCAGTGCACTCCGCCCTCTGCAAAGTTTTGAACCTGGCTCCACGACAGCCCACAAGCCCTCATTTCTTCCTCATACCATACCCTCCATGTCACACTCGGACACCCTCACCCGACTCATCGTTTCCCACTTGGCTTCCACTCGATGGCCTGACGCATGATGTAACCAAACGGTCTTCTCAGTACCAATCATTAAATCGTCATTACTATTCATTTCGTCATCAACGGTTCACCTATCGTGACTTCGTTGAGTGGTAGGTTCTTGGTTGGTTCGTTCCCAGCCACAGTTCCCTGTTCCTTATTCTCCCTGGCCGTCTGATCTCCAGTAACGAGCCAGCGTAGGCAGTTGTTGATGAATGTCTGCAGTTTGCTAGAAATGCCTTTCGAAACGCGTCAAGTCTCTGAACCATACAGGAGCACTGACTCGACGTTGGTATTGAAAATCCAGATCTTGTTCTTTATGGTGAGTGCAGATCTCCACACTGGTTTCAGGCTAATGAACGCCTGTCTTGCTTTTCCGGTCCTGGCTACTTTGACGTCCTCGTCTGTGCCGCCTGTAGTTGAAACGATGCTGCCTAGATAGGTGAAGGAGGCTACTTCCTTCAAGTTTCTCCCGTTGATGGTGATTGGAGTTTGTTGTTGTTGTTCATGTTGTTGGTTGGGTATGTTCATCACCTCTGTCTTCCCTATATTCACTTGAAGTCCCGTTTTCGCTGACTCTTCTGCCAACTTGTCAGTTTTCGCCTGTAGATCTTCAAGTTTGTGCGACATCAGACACAGGTCATCGGCGAAATCCAAGTCCTCTAGGTTCTTTTCCCCGGTCGAGCGTATCCCCGTCTTCTCGCTCCCCACTGTTTGTTGCATGATGCAGTCGACCACAATCAGGGATATCATGGGTGATAGTAGACGGCAGCCTTGTTTCACTCTGGTCTTCACTTCACTTCAAAGGCATCACTGAGCTTCCCATTGTGAATTACTTGGCTGGCATGTGGCGTCTTCATATAGTTGTTGAATGAGGCTGATAAAGGTTTGTAGCACTAAAACTGTGGTGTTGAAGTAGTTGCCTGACAAATTACTTCTCAGTCGACGCTGTCAAAGGCCTTTTCAAAGTCGATGAAGTTGAGGTGGAGATCCAGTTAACTACTATTCTATACTCTGTTTTATGATGATGCGTAGTGTAGCGTTGCGATTTGGTCCGCACATGATTTGTACTTCCTGAAGCTAGCCAGCCTGTTCCGGTCGTAGTTTTGAATCCAGTGCATCCTTTAGTCTCTCCAGGATGATGCGGCTTAATATTTTGCTTGGGGTGGACAGGAGCGTGATTCCACGCCAGTTCTTGCAGACACTGAGGTCTCCCTTCTTCGGGAGTTTGACAAGGTAACCCTTCTTCCCATCAATTGGCAGGTACCTTCCCTTCCTTCCAGACCTTCTGCAGTAGTGGTGTGGTGTGAGCATGTCCGCTGTTTTCTCTGCGTCTGTTTTCAGTGCTTCTGGCGGGGTTCCATCTAGTCCTGCTGCTTTCCCTCATTTCAGTAGCTTTATGGCGTTCAAGACTTCGACTTTTGTTGGAGGATTTATGTTCACTTGTAGTTCAATGGCTGCAGGTGGTATTTTATTTCTAGACGAAGTGCAGGTGGTGGTGGATTCAAGAGCTTCGTGAAGTGGTCGGCCCATCGTTTCCTTTGTTTCTCTTCTTTCTTGATTAAATTTCCGTCATCATCTTTTATTGGTTTCATCTGTGTTGCTCTCTCCCCAGATAGTAAACGTTATGCGAAGAATACAAATTTCTAGCCATATTGATCATGTTAAGTGGAATTATTTGTTCAGCATGTTGGGGTATTATGCGGAACTTTGAGTGTGAAAAATGAACCGCACTGCGTTCATCTCCTCCCAGATAGAAAGTAACCTGGCGATCTGATGCAACGTTCTCAGGTCTCTCCTCAAAGCAGCCTGTTCTGCTTCACATATAGGCCGGTCGTAGGAGTGTCATACCTACCGGCCTTCCAAATTCTTAGCCTTCTTGTTCAGTATTCCATACGTTGTACTCAGTTCGTCGTCTCGTTGGTCATCAATGCACAGCTTCAATTTCTCCTTCAACATCCTCCTCTCCCTGCTCTGTCAGCTTCCATGTGTCCGTCAAAATCCATTCACTGTCCTGTCTTGCTTCTCCTTCCTTCCTAATGCGGCTTTGCAGGCTTCTTTCCATATCTCTTTCAAAGAGTCCCAGTGCTCATCCACACAGGTTTCTTCAGGATGTTGTCTAATATCTCCCATTTCGTCTTGATGGTTGACGTGAAGATGTCCTCCGTAGATTCGCCCTACAGTTTCTGTTCTGGGTGTTGAACTGCGGCCCATCACCAGCTTCTTCTCCGACGGCTTTCAACTTGATTTTGAATGCGAGTTCCTTGCACTATACAGTGACCGGTGTGAACCTACATCTGCTCTTCTTCTTCTTGTATCCCCACCTTCTTCACATTGGAATGAAGTTGGTGTGATTTTTAGTGTGTCTATCTGGTGAAACCCATGTCGCTTTGTGGATGTCCTTGTGCTTGAACACACTACCTCCAATCACCAAATCGTTGAGTGCGCAGAAGTCTGCAAACAGTTTTCCATTCTCATTCATTTCACCGAGCGCTTCGCGACCCATGGTTAGTTCTCTTCCTGTGTTGTCAGCTCCGAGTCGCCCATTAGAATTTTGATGTCGCCAACTGACGTCTTGTCCAGTGTCGATTGCAGTTGTCTGTAGAACTTCTCCTTCTTCTGTTCATCCGCACTATTTGTGGATGCGTGGCATTGAATGATTGTGACTTCCCCTCCTTTTGAGGTGAATCTTGCTGCCATGATCCTGATCGTGGAGGAGGTTCGTTCCCTGTGCATGAGCGTCTTCGGTGCTCTTGGGGACATCATGATAGCCACTTCAAAACTCAGTATGCTCGTGGTTATCATCCGAATGACAATATCGGAGTGGATTATTGACTCTCCAGTTGAAAGTTGGGAGAGTCCACTTGCATTCCATCTGGTTTCGCAGATTCATAGCGCCTCAATGCTATACCCTCTCATCTCCTTTACAATCTGGGCAGCCTTGCCAGCTAGGTTCAAACACAGCGCGGACACTTCATGTCACCATGTTTACTTTAGCTTTCATCGAGAGAAGAGAAGACAAATCGACCAACTGGCTTCCTGAAGGCCTCCATCAACCGGCTCCATTTCATCTCTCCAATTCCAGCGGGGAATAAAGTTTGTTTTTGTGTTTCATACTTTCTTCATGCTTAGAAGTTTCTGTGGTGGTTGGATTGGTTTTGCGGGGTAGGGTTGCTAGCCTTATGCCCAGCCTCCCCTCTTTACCCGGGCTTGTGACCGGCCAGTGCCGAGGGAACTAGTTTACCAGGCGATGTTCAACTTGCATTGTAGCGGCTATGAATTCTTTTGTAGTTCCGGAGGTCCGATTTCCTGTGTCATGAATGCCATATAAACCAAGCCCCCCACTTGATCTGAAATGGCTTTTTATCCCACGTTTTAGCTATGGGGTTCTCACTGAAGTTCTTTTTGGCGCCTCTGGCGCACCACGATTTATGACCCCAATGATTGTTTCCTTCCCCCGTATCGGTTGTTCAGCCATTGTGATATGAGTCCAGTTCCAAGCCCATGATGGACTCATGAGGTAATCCTTCGTGATTTCACAGTTGGCCTTGGTGCAGTAAGGGGAGGTGTCAGGTACTTCTGGTTGGACAGCCACCTTAGTAATCGTAGAGATAGTTATTACTGCACGGTCACTGAGACCACGAGACGGTTGGATGCATACGTCCCCAGTGCCAAGATCGCCATCCATAAGAACGGAGTGCAGGTGCGGTTCATTTCCGTTAGGCCTCAAGCGTGTGGTATCACCTAGTTGCATTCTTCAGTCCTTGACTCAAGGATCTGGTGTGCCTTCCCCCCACCTCGAAGGTGGACGGAATATTGAGGTAACCGATGATGCCTACGGAGTCGTGATCTGCAGAAGAATTCGATGGCCATTTCTTAGTGGGTGGAACAGCTAGTGAGGGTCAACGTATGACCCAATGAAAGGGCCTCAGGAGCAATGAAAGGTAATGCCGCACCTTCGAAAGTTGTCTAAAACTTCTTCGACAGTTCAGCCTCTACTAGCAGACAGCCTTAGTGAGACTGCCAGTTCCTCACTCGTCATCAGGTTTCCATGCCGGATATTTGATCTGAAGGAGGCCGACTCACGAGTCCTGCCATAATTTTCGAATTCGAAGGAGGAAATGCGCGGGGGCTATTCGCTATAGATGGGAGGTCGCGAGGGTCATTCATCCTCGCACTTGGGAGTAAACACTTTACTCAGTAGTAAAAAACTTATACTTAGGATCAAAGGGCGCGGATGCAAGTGCATTCTTTTGCCAATCGGGAGTATGACAGATGACTCCTATAGCAGGGTCCCCTCCTTGACCAAAAATAGCAACGTGCTATTTCACACTAGTTGCAAGGCCCCAGTTTTGCAGAAAACATTGTTATTGATCTGAACACTTTCAACTTGGCATTTTCACACAATTTTTTGCCATGTCATGACTGGCAGTTTTGTTTTCTGCACCCATCGCAGTATAATTCGCTCACTGGTTAGTCTTTACCCTCACTACGCCAATGTCTCAGATTGTGGACAGATCATACCTCACATGTGTGCACATTCATGTGTTTCTGGATTGATTGATTGTTATATTCTCGGTGGAATAAACTTTCACATCATCCAGCTTTGGTCTTCTCACTATCCGGCCCGGGTAGAAGTCGGTGGCTGTTGTATACCAGCTTAGCCGTCAGTTATGCATGCGCATTATATCCGTTCGAAATATATAACAGTTGGAGACGAAGATATGACAATGTTTTCCACTGGCACTCGATTCTGGCACCGTAAAAGTACCATAATACCCTTTCCAATACATAGCATGCGCCACTGCTCTTACGACCAATGTCTGTATCCGCCCCTATGCGGATAAATCCCGGTATAACGGGTTTTCACCCCACGTCCTCAAATGACCATGTTTCGGTTATTGCTTCTATGTCGAGCTTTTGGTCCTCAGCTAAATCTTTCACTTTGGAAGAGTTATTCATGAGGCCACGGCAGTCAGTTCAATATGCCTTTTGGCTACCTGAGCATTCGACTGGTTAGCGAACACTGCTACCGGCGGCTTCATCTCTTTGGGCCTCACCACTAGAAAGCCGAATATTTTCGGATAGGTTTGTTGTTTTTTTTCATGCCACACCTTCGGTTCCACCACTGCTTCCAGCCTTCTCATCCCCTCGTCAAATGGCCAGTCAGAACGCAATCGCATTGCCTAATCCTTAACCACACTTACATTTTTGCTAACAGCTCCACGTTCTTCTGAAGTATTCGGCACAACCTTAGAGAGACGCCATGCACTACCAAATTTTTCTGTTTCTCACTCGTCTAACCTTAACACCTCCACATGTACTGATTTGAAAGATTGTTAGTTTTTGCAGTGCTGGCGCACAAAATTGCAAGTCATAGGCGCACCGGTAAGATGCAACATAGTTTGTTGTCTCCTCTGAGTTCCAAAATATCTCACTTCAGTCGGCATCCCTGATTTCGAGGAGCATCACAGTGGTTTGAGCCACGTGAGCAAATCGGGACTACTCAGTGGCGACGGTCTCCTCAGAGTTGAAAAGATTTGTATCATCTCAAACAAATCGGATAACATGCACAACTCAGCAGCTCAGCGTTGGAGAAGCTTGTCCTAGAACGCCGTGTCTACTCTGCCAAGGAACCCAAATGACTCTGCATCGTCCGCAATTCTTGGCACTGACCGTCACTGCAAAAAGATCTAAAAAGAGGAAAAAAGGCCTAGCATTTATTTATTAGAGGAAGTCACAAATCCAGTGAGCGTAACACTCGTGTGGCGTGTGATGTAGAAAACTGTAGTGATCATAATCATGCTTTGTTGCACGGACCCCATCGGCACGAGGTTATATGGGTGAATCCACAAAGAAAAATCACTGGGGTATAGGGAGTCACCGAAAGATGGGTGTTCCTTTGGTTGATACCAGTAAGCTTGAGGGTTGGTGGTAAGCAGGTTTTCAGTTATGCTCTCTTAGGAAGCGGTTGGGATACCACGCTAATACAGTCAGACCCCTTGCAACTTTTGCAGTCACCACAACAAGACGCAGGAGCGATCACCAAACAGTGAGTGGTAACGAAGCAGCAGGCTCATCGAGCAGTCCATTTTAGGCTTGCTTGTCAGACGAAAGCGAATACACCTGTACTGAGCAGGTGACTGCCGTTGAGGATCTACCCATTTACGAGTGAAAGCTAGTAAAATTATCAAGGGTTGGCTTCATCCTTCAGATTTGCTTCGCGAGGAGCTTGGCGACGGGAAGTTATATTCCTCATCGGTTGCGACCTACCCGAAGCCTATTGGGTTCCTGGGCAAGGGCTGGAGGGCAGGATCGTCCCTCATACCGTTGAAACACCGTTAGGTTGGGACGTATTCGATCCGAAAAGCTTTTGTGAACACGAGAAGAGGCTCGTAGATTGTGTCTTGGTCAGATCCCCCAACAGATCACTCGATATCGCGAATGCCGTGATTAACACCCTCGAGATAGGTCTCTGTCCTTCGGCGACTCAGCCACGGTGAACGTAGTGAAGTGGAGTTCCTAGTGGGCTAATGAACCCCTTGTTGTCCCTTTACCCTACGAGAGGGGGCTAAGCCATTAGACGGCAAGTGCATGGTAGCTGGAGGCTGTCCGGAGAATTTCGAACGTCGACCAGTACCCCCCAGAAGTCTGTGAGAGAGTTGCACTGGCGCCGGGCTGAGGGCCATCAGGACGGAATATGCGACCGCAGCTCCTGAGTCCCAGTTTAACCCTGACTACCGCCGAAGATGTTATTTTCCACGTCATCCTGTGTTTAGCCCAAAGAAACCGGGGGAAACGCGGGTGGTACCGGGCTGCGCTGTCCAATCTTCTGGAACTTCTGTGGATGATCTACAGTATCTAAGACCCGATACTGAGGGTGGAGTTGGCTGTTGTGTTATCGTTTTTCTGCAAAGGACCAGCTACTTTGACTGTGGATATTGAGCAGTTGTTTGTGCAGCTATGAGCCCTCGGATTTGACCGAGGAGCCCTACGATTTCTATGGTGGCCGGGGGGTGACTACGCGAAGGAGCCTATACAGTACGATATGACGTACCACCCTGCTGGCTTGGTGCCATCACCATTTTGTGCATTTTTTGCGGTGACTAGTCTGGACAAATGTGCGCCAATGGTTGCGATAGCAGTATAGTAAGGACAGTAAAGTATGATTTTTATGTTGATGATTGTCCAGTATTTTTTCAATCGGCGAAAATGCAGAAGGATCTGTAAAAGTTACATGAGTTGATGTTGTGCGGTAGCTCCAGAGTGAAAAAGTCGGTGACCAACTCGGAGGCGGTGAGCGCGGTTCTTCGGAGACCGAGCAGTTTGGAGACGTTAGCTGACTAGCTCGTAAGTAAAGGTTCTGCCCACAGAGCCTTGGGTCTTCAATGCGACTGAGCATATGATGTTTTCAAGTTTCGTTTCGAACTCCCTAATAAACCGTTCACGTGGGAATGAATGCGGTCCACTGCCTCAAATCTGTGTGGCTCACTGGGCTCAGTTGCCACAGTTTGCTCTTCGTCGAGCTGTTATTACGGAATCTTTGCGAGTCCCATGTTGATTGGAATCAACCTCTACGTTCTGATGACCCACACGTGTGGATAGACAAATCTGTATACTTAGGGTACTAGGAGTGGGGATAGAGGTGACGATGAAAAGACTGGGTTGTCTTTGTTTCGTAATAAGTGTGAATTTGGTTATGAGGCGGTTGATTACTTTTGGAACATTCCTAGACACGAACCACCAAGAAGTGCCCTGCTGTAAACCAGAGCTCGGGCTTCCCCCCCTGAAATCAGCGACGGTGCCAAGGTTGGAGTAGATGCCACGGCCCTAAGTGCGTGAGTGAGTAAATTTATGCGGGAGAATCTTCTGAATATTTTTGATGCGATGATGGGTAGTAGGAAAGTTCTCAATCAAACAGAAAATGTACAGAGTTGGTATGGCGCTTTTGTGGCCTACTGTTTGGCCGCTTTTCACCACTGCTCGCTCTTGTACCACTGAGACAACGTTAGTTGTGACGAGACTCCTACGGCTGAACTTCACAGAGTGCAGGGAGAAAGCGGGGTTTAGACTCTTGGATTCAGTGTCCATCATCTCTGGAAAATTTAGAGTTTATAAGGTCTATAAGCGTTTGTCGGAAGGACCTCATGAAAAGGTTTAATTCCGAAGGTCCGTTTGATTCGACGTTGGCATCAATGAGCCCACAACCGGTCCAGTTTTGCTATGCCTTTCGGATTGGGCAGAGTTACTCAAAGCCGTTCCATAGGTGGAGGGGTGGGTGTACTACACAGCGACTAGGTATTTACGCCATCAAGGTACGTCACTGAATGTCGGCAGTCTGACAGTTGACAGGATGAAGGCGGCTAAACATAAAGCACCGCCCGTAGTAGAGTGGGGTGGATTGTTAGAAGAACTTCGAGGTGATTATGCAACTGAAGATGAGTTGCGGGTTCTATTGCCTGAACTTTTGGAGGAATTAAGTTGCTTCAGCGACAGACTGAGGTGTCGTGATTATCCATCCTCTTTAGCGAATCCAGTCACTCCCAACTGGTTACTGTCACCGGGGGAATGGTTGAGAAAGGTACTGTTGCCGATAAGTATGCAAAAAATGAGAGACGGGTTTACCACTCAGCTGACGTACTCTGATGCAGCTGGTTGCAAGATTGTTAACTTTCCCCGAAAATACGGCGAAAGTAATTAGGCAGGAATAGGAACTTCAAGCAAGGCACCGTGCTTGTGGCTGCGGAAAACACCCCGTGCGGTAGCTTCTCTACGGAACTAATGCAAACATATGAGAAGGGTGAGGGTGGTTTAGTGAGGACTGTGTCTGTGTGTATGAAAAGGTGTAGGAAAAGAAACGACGGTGTGTTCAGTCTTCTGGAAAGCTCTGCATCGGTCTTTATGAAACTGTTCCTGAATTGGACATAATAAGAACTCTTCGAATCTGGTAGTCCCGCCTCCTCTGGTTTACGTGTATGGGATACGATAGATGTAGGATAGTCAGCATCTAGTGAACAGTATGCCAACCTGACTCCAAAGGGAGTAGAAAAAGTTCAAGTCGTGTGCCGTAACAGTCTTGCCCTGCCTTTCCTTGCTAACGTTTCTACATCAACATATTTCACGCAATGAGCTTCCCCATGCTAAGACTCAACTGCCATGCAGAGGCATACTCATGGCATTCAGCGGTTAATTATATCTTAGACTTCTACTCAGGCATGTCAATTAGTAAAACCTTGCCTGGTTAACTAGTTCCCTCGGCACTGGCCGGTCACAAGCCCGGGTAAAGAGGGGAGGCTGGGCATAAGGCTAGCAACCCTACCCCGCAAAACCAATCCAACCACCACAGAAACTTCTAAGCATGAAGAAAGTATGAAACACAAAAACAAACTTTATTCCCCGCTGGAATTGGAGAGATGAAATGGAGCCGGTTGATGGAGGCCTTCAGGAAGCCAGTTGGTCGATTTGTCTTCTCTTCTCTCGATGAAAGCTAAAGTAAACATGGTGACATGAAGTGTCCGCGCTGTGTTTGAACCTAGCTGGCAAGGCTGCCCAGATTGTAAAGGAGATGAGAGGGTATAGCATTGAGGCGCTATGAATCTGCGAAACCAGATGGAATGCAAGTGGACTCTCCCAACTTTCAACTGGAGAGTCAATAATCCACTCCGATATTGTCATTCGGATGATAACCACGAGCATACTGAGTTTTGAAGTGGCTATCATGATGTCCCCAAGAGCACCGAAGACGCTCATGCACAGGGAACGAACCTCCTCCACGATCAGGATCATGGCAGCAAGATTCACCTCAAAAGGAGGGGAAGTCACAATCATTCAATGCCACGCATCCACAAATAGTGCGGATGAACAGAAGAAGGAGAAGTTCTACAGACAACTGCAATCGACACTGGACAAGACGTCAGTTGGCGACATCAAAATTCTAATGGGCGACTCGGAGCTGACAACACAGGAAGAGAACTAACCATGGGTCGCGAAGCGCTCGGTGAAATGAATGAGAATGGAAAACTGTTTGCAGACTTCTGCGCACTCAACGATTTGGTGATTGGAGGTAGTGTGTTCAAGCACAAGGACATCCACAAAGCGACATGGGTTTCACCAGATAGACACACTAAAAATCACACCAACTTCATTCCAATGTGAAGAAGGTGGGGATACAAGAAGAAGAAGAGCAGATGTAGGTTCACACCGGTCACTGTATAGTGCAAGGAACTCGCATTCAAAATCAAGTTGAAAGCCGTCGGAGAAGAAGCTGGTGATGGGCCGCAGTTCAACACCCAGAACAGAAACTGTAGGGCGAATCTACGGAGGACATCTTCACGTCAACCATCAAGACGAAATGGGAGATATTAGACAACATCCCTGAAGAAACCTGTGTGGATGAGCACTGGGACTCTTTGAAAGAGATATGGAAAGAAGCCTGCAAAGCCGCATTAGGAAGGAAGGAGAAGCAAGACAGGACAGTGAATGGATTTTGACGGACACATGGAAGCTGACAGAGCAGGGAGAGGAGGATGATGAAGCCGAGGATGAACAGGTGCAGTTTAGTGCAGGTCAGGACAACGAAAAGTGGAGGTGAAGAAAATCTGAACGTGTGAGGAAATGTGCGCTAATGCAGGGTACTTCTACCACATACTGGTAAATGAGGCAGTACAGGATCCAGGCATGTGAGGCCTGAAGAAGCTTCATCATTTAACCGGTTTACTATCTGGGAAGAGATCACCGCAGATGAAACCAACGAAGGATAGTGAAGGTAAGCCAGTTACCACCAAAGAGTAGAAATAAAGGAAACAATGGGCTGACCACTTCACACAGCTCTTGAATCGACCACCACAAGCGCTTCGTCCGGAAGCATCACCAGCAACCGCAGAATCACCGGAGAACACAAACCCTTTGACAAAAGCCGATGTCCTGAATGCCATGAAGTTGCTGAAATCCGGGAAAGCAGTGCTACCAGGTGGAATTCCTCCGAAAGCACTGAAAACAAACGCAGTCATAAGAAGCGGACATGCTCACACTAAACCACTGCCGCATAAGGCTTGTAAGCAAGGAAGGATAGGTACCTGCAGGTTAGAAGAAGCGGCACCTAGAAATAGACAGCCGGTGGAGAGTACTGTCGAGGCTTTAAATGATTTCTCTGTGAAGCTTAGAAATGCACAGATAATGTTGCCGTATACCCGTCATGTCTCGGATTTGAATTCTCCAGTCAACTTGGAGGCTATTGTTGATCGGTTACTTATAGACTTGCAGAGTAGATGGGCTGACGAAGCGGACAGGATCCTCGTCACTGGGAGGAACCCGAATTTGAGGACTTGGCTTGCTTCGTTGAGGAGAGAGCCAGAGTAGCTCGGTCGAGATATGGATTATTGATGAGAAGCAATTTGGAAGGCGATCGGGTGGAGGTCTCTGGCTCACAATTCAGGGGAACGCCAAAACAACACCGGTGGATAGCCCAGTTATCGAAATTCCTGACGATGTGCCTGGTAATGCACAGTAAAAACAACCATCGGCGCGGCAGAAAACACGATCAGGTCGAACCGTCAGTTTCTCGGAGTATTTAAAGTCGTATTCAACTTAGTGGTGTGAAATAAGATGTGCCAACCGTAATTTTTTACTCACAAATTCTTTTCCGGGGCACTGTTTTCTTATTTACCGGCAATGCAAAAATCTTCATACATTCTGCCTTTTATGTCAACTTTTTTATTACCACGTAATGAAACTTTTTTTAAAAAGCGGCGAAAATAAGCGTTTACTTTATTTTCGATATATTTGTACGTACATATTCCCCGTTTTTACTAAGCTTTTTCATGGTATTAAAGGCTTTTATTTATATTCCAGGTGCGACGAGCACTGAGCGGAACGTCAAAGGAAACTGAGGACCGCGATCAACGTACAATTCGATTTATTGCATTTTGTTTTTAATTGCACGAGACCCTAGAATAACTTCAGACAACCAGGGGCCACTTCACGCAGTGAGCCCATCGGAAGAGTTTTACCAGTGGAGAAACCCCTGGGTTTCTACTTCCGGCTGGTATCGTCTTAGGGTCATCACGAACCCACTAGGGGGGAGTGATCTGTAGCGTCATACACTTCCCCAAAAATCAGTAGCCTAGGGTTTGACGACTTTCGACATTGATGTTGACCTTGATAGTCTAACTGGACTCACTAAGCTGAAGGCACCCGGTCAAGCATCCTCGCCATTTGGCACGCTGTCGTGTTACGTTGCATTGCTCATATCCGACTCTCTAGCCAGTTAGTTGGAACGCATCGGTATTTTGGCATAACCATCCAAATATACTAATCCATCCGACTACGCTATCGTGTTCTTCCTTGGTCTCGTATTCGTGGGTATATAACAAGTTCGAATAATTAGTGATTGGTCTTTGCGTCTGTCAAGTTCGCACCAGGACAAATCGTAAAGCTCGTTACTGAAGCTCAGGTAGCCCGAAAGAATAAGCAACAAGGATCGCTAGCCTGGAAACGAGCTAACCAAGAACCCATTGACCAACGAATATGCAGAAGAAAGTGCAGATGGATTGGGCATACACTGAGGAAACCATTCAGAGACGTCAGGCGCCAGGCCCTGAAGTGGAATCCAAACGGGAAGCAACAATTCATAGACTTTTCATCATTATCTCAAGCAAAAAGTACAGACTGTTACAATGGAAGTATTACCTTCAAGCTTCATTTTTCTCCAGGTTATACCTGTAATGTCTAGATGCAAACCTGGTTTTTTGTTAATGCGAAGACAATACTTCCACTTGTCCAACTTGTAAATTTTCTGCACACTTATTCTACTGGGATGTCCCATTATATGAACATGCAGCAGTTATATCTTCTAGTGACAACAGGTAGAGATTCAGATCACCTTCCATGAAGATGAATGTAATTTGTATATAAACTTATACCTGTAAAAATGGTGTGTGCCTGTATATTCAGGAATAAATGTTATTATTATTATTAACAAGTTGGGCGTCCTAGGGTGACATAGAGGAAATGGTGGCTAAGAAGTGAAAGATTGTTGGCGGTCGTGGAGCGAGGTTCCAAAGGCTGTAGAGAACAGAGTGCAGTTCATTCCCAGGACAACATTTTCAGACGAAATGGTTACTGTGCCTGCACGATGTTAGTAGTAACAATATTCAAGACAATAATAGTGAACAGCCAGCCGGTTCTAGATGGGCTTCCGGTCCGTGGTGGAGGATCAACAGAAATGCAAACGTCATTTTGATGGCCCAACGTGATGCACCTCTATGAACCATGGTTCAGAGTATGCAAAGATCTGCTACTAAAGCTGGATATCTGATGGGTGGAAATATGATGTACTTTTGTGCACCGAAAAGTCCATTTCCACATGACGCAGCATTTCCCCCCTGCCTTGTTGCTGACTCGAGAAACGGAGAGTTGAAAGCTGTTTAAAAGTGTGTCAGGGTACATGATGCGGTCAAAATACATAGTTAAGCTATTAAAACAAAGCGAAGGGAAAGAATTCCAATCCGGTAGCCCGGTGTTCAATCAAGTTGCCATGAGGAAACCACATTAAGACAGCACATTTTGTGCTGTTTACCGCAGACGCATTCAGGGAGTTGCCAACACCACTAGCCCACCACCGCTTCCAGTTTACTTGCCACTCATTATCTCACCGCCTACCAATTCGTCGCCAGCAATTAGACCCACGCTATCTATTTTCACCTTTCAGGAAATTCTCATAGACCCCTTCTAACTTATTTGGTATTTCCATCCAGACACCCACACGGTCAGGGGTCACAGCAGACCCCTAATCATCCTAGCAGCCATAACTCTGTGATCATGATATGAATTGCAATTACCGACCCACGCAATCATTCACCCGAATGGGGCAGAAAGCAAGAAGGCGGGAGTTGTTAGATGCCTTCCTTATGGAGAGCAATTGTCAAGCCTGAATCTTTTGCGGTTATCCTATAGTAAGAAGTGGAGAGACCATATATAAACGTGTCGTATAGTGTATAATGACTTGTGCGTTGATCCATATAGCCTGTTCACCCCTTTTAGGACTGATTACCTAGGAGGCCGCCATTAAAAATTTCGAAAGCCATGGTCGTATCAACTACGAGCGGGACCATGATTTTCTTACAAAGTGGACAGCAACTGGAACTAATAACCACAAACCGTGGTTACTGCTAGTTCGGTGAACGCTTTTAAGGGGAAACTGGACCTTCTCGGGGATTTATACTTCCATAGTAATACGGGCTACTTTACAAACTTTCCTTAAACCTAAAAGCGATTTCAGACTGCCCGCACAATGAGTGGATAATTATGGACCAGTATTCAACCTAGATGAATGCCGAACTCAAAGAGTATCCTACTCTCTGTGGTACCCAACTTCACACGTGACTATGAAGAAAGAGCTGAGGCTATTACTGTCTAACAAGCTGGACACCAGCTCCACTTATCTAGGAGGTACCCCCAGAGGCCACGCAGCACTGCACCTCGTGATCACATAACTAGGTGTTCTCACTCCAAAACTCTTCGTGAAGTTGTACAAGACCTACATACGATCTCACTTAGAGGTCCACAACGTCGTTGGACAAGCATATCTGAAAAGAGATGTGAACCTTCTGGAGAAAGTCCAGAGGCGAGCGGCAAAGGCTGTCACGAGAATGCGGCTAAACCCCTGTGAGGCTATGTAGAAAGACAGGAGTTCACTCTCTTTGATACCATGGGTTACTTGGCAACTTGGTATTAGCTACTAGCGTCACACACTTCCCCAAAATCAATAGCCTAGGGTTTGACGACTTTCGACATTGATGTTGACCTTGATAGTCTAACTGGACTCACTAAGCTGAAGGCACCCGGTCAAGCATCCTCGCCATTTGGCACGCTGTCGTGTTACGTTGCATTGCTCATATTCGACTCTCTAGCCAGTTAGTTGGAACGCATCGGTATTTTGGCATAACCATCCAAATATACTAATCCATCCGACTACGCTATCGTGTTCTTCCTTGGTCTCGTATTCGTGGGTATATAACAAGTTCGAATAATTAGTGATTGGTCTTTGCGTCTGTCAAGTTCGCACCAGAACAAATCCTAAAAGCTTACAAAATACTAACTAATCCGAGTCATCAGAACGGCTGAATCCTACTGAACGGCCACTGTCACAGTACTCGTGATAACTCAAGAAGAATCGCCTATCAAAAGACGAAACTCCGTATACGTTCACAATTTTTTTGTCTAGTAGCTTGTGGTCGCTGGAAGGCACTGCTTGGTGAGTTCGCCACTCCTCTATCTGTTGGCAGTTTCAAGAAGAGGTTGGACAGCCACGCAGATACGCAATGTTTGAGGTCAGCCAGCTGGGATGCTGAACAGGTTAATACAACCTACTAACTCCGCACAATCCAGAACAGTCAACCCGATACCTAATCTTTAGTACCGCCACCGTCATCGCGAACTTGACTCGACTTTACACTTCCCTGTTTGGACGTCTCCTGCTACCACCCCCACCAGCAGCATCACTATTTCTGTCCCTATAATCCACTCTACAATCTTACTTGCTCCTGCTCTTCCCTCTGACTCCATGATGCCACCCAATTTATTAAGGTTCTCCCTATCACATATCATCCATGAATCTACTTAGGTTTCCCCTTCCCTTCCGTTTCTCTCTCTTTCACCCTTTTCTCTTCCTCTCTTGATGTTACTGGACATCATTTCTATCTTCTTTTCACATACAGTCAGGACAAATGTTTGGTGGCACGGCATGACGAAGCCATCTGTACCAGTCTTTGAACAAGTCATACAATCCAACAAATTTAACCAACACCCAACCACGAATCAGAGCTACAGCTACATCTAAAACCTGGAACCGTTTATCAGGATCTAGAAGCGAGCACAAAGAGAACAAGCGGTTCACATTTGGTTGTCAACAGTCATTGGGTATTGAAAGAGCGGTATAATCGTGTTACAGGTCAGGTTTTGTTGTTTTATCTGCGGTTTTTATTTTGTTCTCTAAGACAATTTGAGAAGTATTCGCACGCATTTTTAACCTTACGTATAAAAATTATAAATATTTAGCTTATTTTTACTCTTAAAACTGGAGTCTTC
The DNA here is from genome assembly GCA_944470555.2 of Heterobilharzia americana. Lineage (NCBI taxonomy): Eukaryota > Metazoa > Platyhelminthes > Trematoda > Strigeidida > Schistosomatidae > Heterobilharzia > Heterobilharzia americana. The sequence continues at coordinate 90,617,810 of OX104134.1, forward strand.
AGGTTCTTAGTATCTGTTCACTGCTCATAGAGAGCTAATAGTACCTAGATACAGACTGATTTAGCGACGAAATGCATTCTTTTTCAGTCACAGCACTGTTGACCATTTGCAGCGAGTAGTGTATAATCTCAGTAGGCATGGTGGTAAAATACGCTAACACAGTTTGTGCATTATCTGTGCGTGTTATGATCCGATTATTCGTCGAATGTATTTAAGAACGAACTGCTAGTTGTTTATTGCTTTCCGGGGAAACATTCGAATTTAACTTTATCGTGGTTTTAGGAAACCTTCGTTCAGTGTCTTCGAAGTAATCAGTCGCAGAAGGATGGGAATAATGAGATCGATCAATATGTGGAACAGAGGGAGAGACATGAGGTTTCAGTGTTTAGTTGCCTCGTTCCGCGGTTAAACCACAAAAGTGTGGCCTTGTTCCCACATTCTTAACTGCAGTTAAGAATATAATAGGAATACATTGGAACCATGGTTTCACTATATTCTTATATAGTATGAACTGGTTATCTATGTACAGTACTCTGAGGATTTTGTTTTTATGAGTTATTGACTCGTGAGTATATCTTAAAAACATTTGAGTTTCCAGCCGACCCGAGTATGCAATAACAATTGTCAGGGTATCGTTAACTGAGAATTTTTGAATTCTCATGTATTTGTCCTGAGGCTCGGTTCTTATCTTCTCGTACTTCTTCGATGGGGGTAGTAGTTTTCCATTTACCTTCGTGTAGATTTAAATGGAACGAAATGTATTACTCTGTGCCGCCATCTTCAGATTTTAAACCACGATAAGTATTTTGTTCCAAAGCACTATGCAATGGTAGTCCATACATTGCAGTACTCACTAGGATCACTTTCTTGACCTAAACGTTTAGACCATCTAGCCAACCCGTCTGGTCTACAAAAGGCTACGAAATATCAAATTATTTCCTTTTAATGAATTTAAGTAATGCAATTGGAAGTTTGAAATATTCTGTATGTTCACATAATATGCTGAATAATCTACTCAAAATTAAGGTGGCTGATGAAATAAATCAGTTATAACAGTAGATGACATATAAATTAAAAAGCTAATATGGGATTATTAAAACTCTATCACTAATCTTGTTAATGATATCAGTAAAAGCTTATTAAGGTAGACAACTGGATTTTGTTCGCTGTGGTGTCAAAACACTATCGTTCTCGAAAATGTGAGTATGTACCTATGATTTTCTGCCTAAAATTTCCAAAGCTATTTTGATTTATCCTGTGACTTATTTCTATAATGCGTGGCCGTAGTGGAGACCACCTATATTTATCAAAGTACATAGTTGTAACTGCCAATCTTGTACTGTGTTGAGTCTTTTCAGCAGAATTGCTGCGTCATTATGTGTGTCACATATTATTATGATGTTAACGAATCTTAGAGAAGCTTCTGTAATAAGATCATCAGCTAAATTTCGAACGTAACATATTAAAAATTGGCTAATAACGGCCCTAAATGACCTCAGGAGCAACGTCAACTGGTTAATGTTCTTCTTCGCATATGAAATGAATATTGTCAGTTAGCAAAAACCAAAGCTGTCGAGTAAGCTGAAGAGATAGAGCATTGGAATTTGCTTGAGGATATGTAATCACAAAGGATTTTGAGTCTTGAATGTAGACGCTTTAGTCAATAAATGATTTGCATTAAATGTGCATAATTTTCTTCTTGATATTCAGATAATGGAAACCGGCAGCAACTTTGAAAAGAATTTGCGAGAAAAACTTCCCTAATTCTTTACGGTACGAATATGAAATTTTTGTCAATCATTTCACCAACTTAATTAAAAGGTCAAAACTATCAGAAGTAACAAATTATTATTATGATTATTCTCAAGCCACAAACGCGGTTCGCCAAGGGAACTATGAAGTATGCGACAAAATATAACAATGCTATGACATAAAGCGATGGGAAGTGGATAAATAAAGAAGAAAAACAATAAGAATAAAGTAATTAAAAAGGCAGTCCAACAAGATGCATTCAAAAAAAGCATTTGTTACTTTCCAGCAGCCGAAGATAGCAAGAACACAAAGAGTCTTCGCATATCCTTAGATCGGAAAGGCCAGGTTTTGCAGGCGTAGAGTAGAACTGCTTACGCAGAATCATTGCGAACCCGATCTTTTACGGTCAGACTAACGTCGCGACGGTGACGGGTGACCCAGATTGACGTATACCATTCTGGCTTTCAAAATACGATTGGAAATTTCACCACCCACACCTCCATCAGCACTCACAACTACTCAGTTACACAAACTTTTCGACAACTTTCAACTGCACACCACCAAGGGTGAGCGCAGGCACACGATTCTGTCCATCTTGCAAAAGTACTTTGGTTTAAATGGCGCAAAGCGAATACCATACTTATGGATACTAATCTCCAACTGATTAAGTGCGATTCGAGTAGCTTGTGTGTTGTAAAGTAAGACGATATCACCCACGCAATCGAAGTCGAATAAGAGTTCTCCAGGTAGTAGATCTGCACCACTATGACGCACCTTCAGAGCTGTCATTCTATCGATGGTAAAGTTAAAGAGGAGTGGAGAAATCGGACAGCCCTGCCTAATCCCGCTGCTGGTTTGGAACAATGGAGACAGGTGGTTGTACGCCCTCACTCTACCTGTGTTTTTATATAGGGCTTTTAGAATGTTGATAAATTTCTCAAACACGCCGCTGTCTGACAAACAGAGTACAGCTCTGTCCAATGAGTCGAAGGTAGCCCTAATGTCAAGAAACACAACGGTTGTTGGCCTGCAATACGTGTAACAATGTTCGACGCTTCTAGTAACAGACTAATACCCTGATGATTGTCACACATATAGATTATGTTTGATTCGGTCTTGTGTACTGCTGGAAGCGTGCCGGCCGTTGGCACTTCCCGGCCGACCACACTATGGAAAGCTATTTTTTCCTAGAGTGCCTGAGAAAAAAGGATAATGTGTGACCGCGGACCCAAAGGGATATCTGCTTGAAGCCGGTCTCACACAGCCTTTGGCAATTTTAAGATTTTGGTTTTAATTTTGAGTCCGACTATGAATCTCTTTTCCAGGCATATCATGAGAGCGGGTGTGCTAATTTTGTAGACTGACCTTTTCTAATCTTCCTTTCCATAAGAAAGGCAGCATCAGCCTTCTACTGCTGGTCATCCAAGAGAAACACCTTACTGCTGTCACACTCCCATCCAGTCAGCAGTACGACTTCGCCCTCATTGTGATATACAAACCCTAGCACCACGTCGAGGTGGCAGCTGCTGAGAGACTCTTTTTTAAAAATGGGCACAATAATAGCCTCATTTCAGAGTGATAGAACACTCAGTCTGCCTTACCTTCTCAAACAACCTAGTCAGTTCCCTGACTAGAGTCATTCTTCCATCTTTAATAGGAGTCAGGAGTAAGTTGTCTAGACCGATAGCCTTGTGGCGTTTCAAAACTTGGGCAGCTAAACTGATTTTCGCAGTGCTCGTCCCAGCCTTTCAGGCATCTTTGAAGACTGTTTGTCGGTGTATCATCTACCTCACCGACAGTCACTAGTACCAGAGGCTTGGATGAGCTGCAACAGCTTCCGACTATTGTCCGATTCAGCTGCTACCTCCATCTCACTCGCATGTTCTGACTACTAAGCCTCATGGTCCTTGAGTAAGGGCTGTGCAATCGTTCGCGTAAGAGATTTACGCGAACTATTATAGTCACTACCCATCAGAATAGTGCAGTGGACGTCAAGAAGTCGCAGAGCACTGATAGAGATCCAGTGTTTCTTAGCTGGACGTTTTTCTGAACCACAAGCGGCTTTACTTGACATTTACATAGTGTCTTGTAAGTACACAATGGTCGTTCACACTTTCTAGAGGATCGGTAGCTAGCCCTGAATCTAGCTCGGATTGGTATTTAGCTGCAATGTCAGGTACAACTAAATTGCTTGCATAGACCTGTTTAGGACTGCTGTTTTGATAACTACCAAAACGCAAGATGAGCTCAGCACACACAAGTACTCCGTATAAAGCAGCAGTCCTGTATGCACCCACACCATCGGTGGCTGACTGCAAAATGACCTATTTGAGTCCAAGTTTGAGTGGCAGAGAGAGGTCTTCAAGTAGCACAACAGGGTCCACGGATTAGTGCACATGAAATATACTTTTGAGCTAAAAGATGGGGAAATTATCCAAAGCACTTCACTGGGATCTCGTATGCAGGTCCCTTGAGATGCAGCATGCATCGACAGCGAGGCTTTCCAGAGTCCTAGCCAAACCTACCTATTGTCCGATCTGCATCAAGGTGCGAAAATCGAAGGTGGTGAGCTTAAACAGTACATGTAGCCTCAGGATAGCTGTGTCAGATATCGTCCATGAGGACAGCTTTGTGGGGGCGACGATTAGGCGACTCGAAACGACACAGATCGACCAGAGGTATAAGCGATTGAGAGCAACTGAGCGAAGTCAAGATAAAGACAAAAGCGAAAATAGTACAGTTCATATGTAGAAGCAACAAAAACAATATAATAATGAATCGAAAAATTAGTTGTAGTGTTCACAGTGCAGAAGGCTTGGATATTTGCAGGAAGGTTAGGTAAGTGCTTCGAAATATTAATTGTACATTGTAGTTTCATATTTTATGTGAGAGCTGAGATACTACTCGAACCAGGTGGTTGTCTCAGGAGACCACTCTCTGAGGCTTTGACTTAAAGCCTAATCTACAAGGCAGTGGAGCAACATCATGAGCTGCATTCCCATGGTTGCTGGTGACGAAAACAGGTTTGCATGCCAATCGTCTCTTTCGGAACCTGAAATCCATGTGCACCAATGGTTTGGAATCAGGGTTTTCCAACTCTCCTGGGTAGACCTTCAGTATCTCCTGATCTGGTGATAAGAGGCGGAGATTGATTTTCACCTTTTCACTTTTCGTTGGAGCAACCCTACTAAGGGAACTACTGATATTGTAGTTCTGTGATGTGAAGTGTTGTATTTTTTTATACACCTAACTCACAACCAGAGGGTCACTCATTCAAGGCAGTCACCCTCACCTATCAAGGTTTTGCAGCGAGATGGTCTCTACATATTGTATGGCTGGTTTCCCCATAAAAAAATAATGATAAATTTCTTGGAGTAATAGGCATATACAAACTATTGTCGTTTGCTCTAATCCTGTTCTGTAAAAGCTTTGGCAACCTCCGTATAGGTAGAGTACGTCCTCGATAAAACCTCCTTTAGCATGAGCTCTTGGTGTAGGAAGTTTTCCTATTAGAAAAATAAAATGCGAAAGTAATCTTCACTTTCATGGAAACACCCATGGGACGTGAAGGCAGATTGTAACAAAATGGATCGCAAGCGATCCGTATGAATTCGAGAATACAAGTCTCATTGGTTTTGGCAAACTAAGACCTTGTTTACTGACAACTTTCATTCAGGAGGTTCATTAGTCTAGGTGTTTTTTCTCTTATTTTGTAATATCTGATAATAAATCTGCAGTGAATTTTTTGCAACACAACCAATAACACTTTGTTTTAGTTCCATTATCATAATTGTTTTGTTTGGTCTACCTTTACCTTTTTATATAAATTAAATCTGCTGGTAAACTCACATATGTTACGCAAATAAACCACACTCTTCAGACTAACTTCTGATTACATTGTTTATAAAAGGTGAGATCATTCAGACTAGAAAAAAAACAGTCACTATAAATTGAGGTGGAGTTCACTTGAAAAGTTCCCATCATGTGAATTAGAACAAGACATGAGCGAACAATATTGCTTTCAATTAGGTCCTCTTCAGGCTTTACTTTAATATAAATAGCCGAATATATGCCAAAAATCAAACCAATGATCTTAATTTGTCGATTAATGTGATGCTTTAAAATAACCATGGTGATAGTGATAAAAAAGACAACGTTAACAACTGCTTTAGTCAGTGCTGTCGACGTTATCACTATTATTATTTTTATTATGATCACCATCTTCATTATAAATACATCACATTAACGGACAAATCTACATGTTGTTTTTATTTTTTAAATATATTTAGCTATTTTTGTCCGAATAAAGCCTGAAGGGGACCTAATTGAAAGTAGTATTGTTCGCTTACATATCTTGTTCAAATTAAGGTGGTTTAAACCAAGTTATTAAAATACCCAACCGCAATGTTTTGGATTCGCTTGTGTAGTACCTATAGTAACTTCCCAATTTATCAATTAACAAGTGGAACTAAATAATTGCATTAATGGATCAATTGTATGCGAATCTTTTGATAAACTCATATGTCATTTGAATAGGCCTAAAACTAATCATATATGCATAAATGTCCGAATGGAGGAATATGTTATATAAGGACGATTGATATTACATACGAAATTTATCCATTAGGTACAGGTCTGTGTTGGTTTCGGTTGGATTTCAGTAAGTGCGTTGTAACTAAGTTCACCTTGTTTACAATTAATGAGAAGTAACAGCACTGATAATTATCGATGCTTCTTTATGTTCCAGTAGTACGATTTTTGCATCAGTTACGTGAATTTTTGTAGATCCTACAATATTGGAATGATTCATATGAACTGTTGACTTAGTAATAAAAGAAAGGGAAAAATAATGAAAATCAAATCTGGGACCACATGCGAAGAACATGCAGCCAGACTAACATTAATGTTGCGAAACCCTCCGCCTGATATTATTTTCGCATTGAGGTTAACTGTCTGCATTGACACGTAATCCCGCAAAAATATTGACTGGGTAGATGGATCCCTTACCTTCATTTCACTGCCTTCAACCGTCAAGGTAATGCGTGGTTATTTGGCGCAGTGATGAATGATGATGCATGAAATAAGTACTATTTATTGTGTTTCTGATTTCGTTTGCTCTGAAATTATCCAGACAATATATTTCTGTTATAAACCCTTAGTGGTCATTTTCAAAATGTCAAGCCGGTTACTGACAGGTGGAGAATGCCCCCAGGGTGTCTTAGATGTCATCGAAGGAGCGATTGGTTATCTCGCTCTGTCGGTTGGCTACACGGCTATCGAATATGCAGCGCTCAGAGTACTATCTAATCTTTTCTTTTCTTGTAAGTTGATTTTTTCAGTTAGCATCCATGCATTGTTTAAAGCACTAATTCCTAAATGTAACAACACCAATAGGCAATGTAGAATGACGACCTGTTTCCAAGTTATGTTCGTTTATTTCTCGATGTATTATTTTTAAAGATTACTGGGCGAATATAGTCATACATATGTGCATATAACCTGGCGTCATATTCAGTGTAGTGTAAGAACGGGGCAGAAACATTTCCTGAAATACACCCGAAGGTTAGGAGAAGTCAATAGATTTCCGCAACCATATGCAAACTGATTGATGCGAGAAGATTGTGAGCAGTATGAAGAATGATAGCAACTTAAGCGTAAATTCACCAAACGTTTTCCCTATTATCACGTGCAATGGTGAGTGACAAAAGTTAGGGAGATGACGAAGGCTTACCCGGCAAAAATTTAAGCTGTATAAGAATACCGGTGAGAAGGAGACTATGGTCATTGAAACCATCGCGAGCGGTGGTGGGTGGCGAAAGCAAGAGACATGAACCAAGGCATTAACGTGAGTTGACACTCGGCAACTATTTAGGCTTCATAAGAATGACAACAAGAAAGATACGATGGTTAGTGAAGCCATCACCGAAAAGCATGAGAAGCTGATAACGTCTCATGACAGAAGGCTAGAACGTTGATTGGAACGCCTTGAAGCACAGTCCAAGTGGCTTTTAACAATGCTTGAGTTGCCAAGCGCCCATTTGCAACTTGAATGAGATGTAAATGTCAGTTCCCCATCCCTTGTTGAAGGTGAGAGCTTTGTTTATAGGCTGAAAGGATGCGAAATAACACAACCTGATGGTTTGCCAACAAATGCTTTCAAGGAGTATGGTTGTGAACTTTGGAGCAGAGCGAATAAGGTATTTGGTTATTGAATAGAAATAAAAGGTGGTGCTGTCAGATTGGCCTAATTCCCTGATCATCTCAGTTTATAAGAAGGGAGTGAAGTTTTCTTGTGGCGATCATAGGGGGATTAGTTTGACTGATATTGTGTTCTGGAGGCTAGAGTCCATTGTTATCTGATGCCTACGTGGAGGTCGAGAAGAGTAAACTCGAGAAAACCAGACAGGTTTCAGATGGAGCTGAAGGAGGGTGCATTGATCATATTTTTACTCTCCGTGAGGTTCTGGAACACTGTGATACCTACGAGTCAGTGGCCGAGACTTGCGACATTTGTTGGTGTGAAGGTGGTATTCAACTCTGTTGACCGTGAGGTGTTGTTGGAGTGTCTGACTGTGAAGGGAGTACCGAGCAATTATGTAATGCTAGTGTAAGCTCTCTTCACGAAGTCATGTAACAGTGTGAGAGAATATGGTGAGTTGGCATCAGAGTTGACAGCAACTAGTGGTGTCCAGTAGGGGTGCGAACTGTCACTTTCTTGTTTAATTTTGGTAATGCACGTAACCTTAGGTAAGTAAGTATAACATCAAAGGGATTGTTGTACCCACTAAAGGTTATCTGGTCGATCTGGAGTACACAGAGAATGTGATCCTGCTAGGCGAAGACGTTGACAAAATGCATAGTCTTCTGAACACGTTGAGCAGAGATCTGAGTATGTTTGGCTGGCAGGGATGTTGCACCTGTCAAATGTAAGATAATACTCGAGTATCGGTCTACAGTTATTCTGATTTTTAGGGTAGGGAATAAGGCGATTGAATATGTCGCTTGGGGAGTTGCATCAATAAACGCGAACGGACTAGTTGCTGAGGGATTCTCAACTCGGATACGACTGACCCGTTTGTCATTTGTCAACTTGCGTCATCTCTGGAGCCGACTGGCGAGGAATCCAACTACCTATTAAAGGACGAGCGTACTGCACTGCAAGCTGTTCTGTCCTGTTGTGCAGCTGTGAGACATGACTGTTGAAAGTAGATCACAGATTTTTGATTATCGATGACTTCGTAGCACTACTTGCGCATCGTGGAATCACCGTGTGGACAATGTCGAGGTTGGGCGAATGGTAAAATGCGAGAAAGGCAAATGGGTCGACTAGGTTGTGAATCTTGAGGGACTGAAGTTACTTGGACGTGTGTTGCGTATGTTGTCTATTTTGATATCAGTCTTTTTCTGTGGAACTGTTCTTTGCATCTAATTGTGGAGTATATCAATTTAAACCGATGCGTTTCTGTACGAGGTTTTACGTCGCTTTTGGTTGTCTATGAGGGTTTTCAGCATTGTATTTTCGTCCGTTTGAACTCTGGTCTATGAAACCTGGTTTATTGCATGGTCTCACAGTGGATATCGCTCAGCGTATTAAATGGGTTTACATGCATATTCTTGATCATGAGTACTTTTAATTCCATATCCCGTGAATGACGCAAGTATAACCTTAACACACTGAGTTAGAAGTTGAGGAATTTAGTTTTTGTAATCAGTATTTCGGGCGAAAATACTGAAAGGATATTTATGTAGGTGTGGACTAGAATCTTTAACTGAACACGATACCTTATTTTATGACTTTATTCACTATTATCGAACAGTTAATATCACCAATGTTCAAATGCAACAATTATAAAAGACTAAACTACTGGTTATGAAACTACCTGTGTATATGTAGTAATTTCGATGCAAGTTATTTGGTAAATAATGCGTGACTAAGACGAGACTTTAAACTGTACCAGATAGTCAATAGTCAGTCGAGAATAATGAGAAAGTTATCAAGCAGCCAGTAAATTCCTACCAATAATTAAAATGCTTCGACTTTGTCTGCTATAGCGCTTCTATTGAGTCATAGAATATAACGTAACCAATCAAGAATCTATAGGTCTAAGTCGGGTATCAGGATGAATACTCGCCGATGGTATTAAATTGTGCCCGCACTATATTGCAAATTGACAGTAGTAAGATGTAGACCATTGGGTTCCGACTCAGCGCCTAAATGATAATGTGCTCGTCTCAACACCTGATAATATTGCGCTTGACTCCTATAGGAGTCATGGATGCACACTACTGAGGAGTCCCAATAGTGAATAAAACATTTTTGTCCAATGCTTCCAGGTTTTCAATGGTTCTTCAACTAATGTCAGTCGGTGATCATTACTGTCTTGAAACCAGTCAATCCGCACAAACCTTCAAATTAAATAAGTAGTGGGTGTTTGCGAAGAACGCATTTTGTTTGTATCGTTCATGGTTACTGTTATAAAAAGGTGCATCTATAAGTTTTAATCTCACTGAATGTAAAACTGCAGTTTGCTGAATATGGGTACTGTTTACTTACTTTAATATCCATTGACTAAAGATTGGTTACATACTTTTGATCACGATTTCAGAAGATCAAACCCTAATATATTTGCCGCCGACCAATTGATGGATGTTGTGCATTCAGATATATAGATGCTTTGGCAATTTGTTTTCTGTATGGTAAAAAAAATTCACTGTCAAGTTTTCTGTAATGTTAAACTTAAATCTAGTTTTATTTTCTTTACCCACTTTTCTTAGTTACGGAAGACTTAGCTGTTTCCTCACTTATGAATGCTGAAAGCGCTGGAAGAACCTCTATCCTTTTGAGTGACATTGTACTTGGATTAATAGATTTGGGTTCGATGTTTCTGGTCTCAATGAAATTCCCCGTAAACGCATGTACAGAGGATGTAAAGAACGTATGTTGGTGATAAGTAATTATTGTTTGTCCAAAGGTGTAACTTTCGACCATATGTAAACAGGTTTTTATTGTGTCCCGTTTGCCTCACCGCAAACTTTTTCTTTAAAGATATCGTTTTTAAAATTGCTCTGCTCATCAATTAAATCTGGTTTTATGGTGTAAACGGTACCAGGATGATTCAACTGCCATAGTTTATCAGTAAAGTTGATCTGCACTCTACTTAGTGGTTAAGACGTTTTTAAAAGTAATATCAAACTTGTTGCTGTAGTTCTTTAAGGGAGTCGTATCTTGTCGCCTTTATATGTGAAAAGTTTCTCCATTTTCTGAGTAAAAGACCACCGCGATGGTTTAAAACGATTTGCATTTGGAAACTAAAGACAATAATTGAAGGTTGACTTAGGTGGCTTAGAACTCAAAAAGTATACACCTTGTTATTCATCTTCTGCTAACTCTATTTTTCACCTACTTCTCTAACCAAATATCTTTTTTTTGCTAATGAATTCTACGTCAGTTTAAGGAATACCACCATTACTCCTAGTTCGGTAGGTACGATAAGGAACCAACTTAGTGTATTTACTTCTGTTAATTAAGTAAAACGTGGATATACCGTTTGTGTGGTGTATAGCTCAGTAATTTAAGTAGTCTTAAAGGTTTTTACTCTGGAGATTTTATTTACTGATAATTTCTCAGCATAGTTTATGTGTTTCTTGAATAAAATTTTGTTCTCAGAAATTAAACTAAAATATGTGATCTGTGAAACGATGATCTACGTACCACTTACTAATGTTACCTGATGACTTACCACTTAGGGTGGAATAAACAGGGCACACGATTTGTTGCTTTGATGATGTTTCTTATTTGTTTATTGAGTATTATTATCATTATTATTATATTATTTGTGCCTTGGGTTCCTAATGGAACATAGGACTTCAGTAGCACGTCTCCAGTGACCTCTGTTCTCTGAGATCTTTTGAACCTGGCTTCACGACAGCCCACAAGCTCTCATTTATTCCTCACTCGATCTCCTCCATGTCACCCTCGCCTCGGACGCCCAACTCGTCGCTTCTCATCGAGCTTCCATTCGAATGCCTGGCGCGTGATGTTCCCGAACGGTCTTCTCAGTGCATGTCAAATCCATCTCCACTTCCTTCTGCATATTTGTTGAGTGATAGGTTTTTGGTTGCTTATTCTTTCTGGCCATCTGATCTTCAGTAACGAGCCAGCGTAGGCAGTTGTTGATGAATGTCTGCAGTTTGCTAGAAATGCCTTTCGAAACGCGTCAAGTCTCTGAACCATACAGGAGCACTGACTCGACGTTGGTATTGAAAATCCAGATCTTGTTCTTTATGGTGAGTGCAGATCTCCACACTGGTTTCAGGCTAATGAACGCCTGTCTTGCTTTTCCGGTCCTGGCTACTTTGACGTCCTCGTCTGTGCCGCCTGTAGTTGAAACGATGCTGCCTAGATAGGTGAAGGAGGCTACTTCCTTCAAGTTTCTCCCGTTGATGGTGATTGGAGTTTGTTGTTGTTGTTCATGTTGTTGGTTGGGTATGTTCATCACCTCTGTCTTCCCTATATTCACTTGAAGTCCCGTTTTCGCTGACTCTTCTGCCAACTTGTCAGTTTTCGCCTGTAGATCTTCAAGTTTGTGCGACATCAGACACAGGTCATCGGCGAAATCCAAGTCCTCTAGGTTCTTTTCCCCGGTCGAGCGTATCCCCGTCTTCTCGCTCCCCACTGTTTGTTGCATGATGCAGTCGACCACAATCAGGAATATCATGGGTGATAGTAGACGGCAGCCTTGTTTCACTCTGGTCTTCACTTCACTTCAAAGGCATCACTGAGCTTCCCATTGTGAATTACTTGGCTGGCATGTGGCGTCTTCATATAGTTGTTGAATGAGGCTGATAAAGGTTTGTAGCACTAAACTGTGGTGTTGAAGTAGTTGCCTGACAAATTACTTCTCAGTCGACGCTGTCAAAGGCCTTTTCAAAGTCGATGAAGTTGAGGTGGAGATCCAGTTAACTACTATTCTATACTCTGTTCTATGATGATGCGTAGTGTAGCGTTGCGATTTGGTCCGCACATGATTTGTACTTCCTGAAGCTAGCCAGCCTGTTCCGGTCGTAGTTTTGAATCCAGTGCATCCTTTAGTCTCTCCAGGATGATGCGGCTTAATATTTTGCTTGGGGTGGACAGGAGCGTGATTCCACGCCAGTTCTTGCAGACACTGAGGTCTCCCTTCTTCGGGAGTTTGACAAGGTAACCCTTCTTCCCATCAATTGGCAGGTACCTTCCCTTCCTTCCAGACCTTCTGCAGTAGTGGTGTGGTGTGAGCATGTCCGCTGTTTTCTCTGCGTCTGTTTTCAGTGCTTCTGGCGGGATTCCATCTAGTCCTGCTGCTTTCCCTCATTTCAGTAGCTTTATGGCGTTCAAGACTTCGACTTTTGTTGGAGGATTTATGTTCACTTGTAGTTCAATGGCTGCAGGTGGTATTTTATTTCTAGACGAAGTGCAGGTGGTGGTGGATTCAAGAGCTTCGTGAAGTGGTCGGCCCATCGTTTCCTTTGTTTCTCTTCTTTCGTAATTAAATTTCCGTCATCATCTGTTACTGGTTTCATCTGTGTTGATCTCTCCACCCTCCCCCAGATAGTAACCTAGTTATTTGATACAATGTTGTCAGGTCTCTGTCTCTCCTACCAGAAGCCTGTTCTGCTTCAGTTGCAAGTGTGTCGTAGAAGTATCTTTCGTCTTCGCGTGCACTCTTCTTCACTTCTTTGTCCAGTGTAGTGTTTTATACGTTGTGTTCAGTTCCTCTTTTCATTGTTCATCCTTGGACTGCATTACACTGGTTTATCTTCTGCTTCACCATCCTCTTCCTCCTCTATCAGCTTCCATGCATACATCGAGATCCATTCCTTATCTTCTTTCTTCTTCCTTCCTAATACGGCTGTGTAGGTTTCTTTCCACATAGCTTTCAAAGACTTCCAGTGTTCTTCCACATAGGTTTCTTCAGGGATGTTCCTCGATACTTCCCGTTTTGTCCTGATGGCTGACATAGAGATGTTTTTTGTAGTTTCGTCCTTAAGTTTCCGGGTGTTGAACTTGAACTGTGGTCTATCACCAACTTTCTTGAAAGCTTTTGACTTGATTAGGAAGGTTTCTTGTACTAGATAATGAGTGGTCTGAGCCTATATCTGCTCCTCTTCTTGACCTTGTGTCAAGTAGGCTGAGTGTGCACTTTCTTCACATTGAGATGAAGTCGATCTGACTTTTAGTATGTTCATCTGATGAAATCCATGTCGCTTTGTGGATGTCCTTGTGCCTGAACACACTACCTCCAATCACCAAATCGTTGAATGCACAGAATTCTGCAAACAATTCTCCATTCTCGTTCATCACTTCACCTAGCGCTTCTCAGCTCATGGTTAGTTCTCTTCCTGTGTTGTCAGCTTCCAGTTTGGCATTCATGTCGCCCATTAGAATTTTGATATCGCTAACTGAGGTCTTGTCCAGTGTTGATTGCAGTTGTCTGTAGAATTCCTCCTTCTTCTCTTCATCTGCACTATTTGTAGGTGGCGTAGTGTGGTACGAGTGTAACTTTCCTTCCTTTTGAGTTGAACCTTGCCGTTACGATCCTGGAGGAGATTGGTTCTCACTGCGTGAGAGGTAGCCTTCGATGCTCTTCAAGGGACATCATGGTAGCCACTCCATAACTCAGTGTGCTCGTGGTTGTCTTGGTGACCGGAGTAGATTATTGGTTCTCCAGTTGACAGTTTGGAGAGTCCACTTCTTTTCCATTTGCTTTCGCAAATTCCAAGCACTTCAGTGCTATACCTTCTCATCTCATTTGCGACTTGGCCAGCCCTGGTATGTTCAAACATGGTGCGGATATTCCATGTCCCCATGTTTACTTTCGCTTTCATCGAGAGAAGAGAAGAGAAAAGACATCGACCAATTGGCTTCCCGAAGGCTTTCACCAACCGGCGTCATTTCGTCTCTCCGATTCCAGAGAGGAATGATATTGTTTTTATTTTCTATATGTTGTTTGTGCTTTGAAGTTTCTTTGGCGGTTAGATTTGTTTTGCGGGGTAGGGTTGCTAGCCCTATGCCCAGCCCTCCCTCTTTACCCGGGCTTAGGACCAGCTAGTAACTAGTGAACTAGTTGACCAGGAAAATTCAGCTATGAAGTCACGTATTACTAACTGACTGCCTCGGTATCTTTCACGAGGGTTGAACCCACAAACAGTAGCTAAAAAGTAGTTTGTCAAAGTCAATAAGCCACAGTGCTTATGGTTTTTGAGCAAATATTATTGTAAGTATCAAATAATTTAAAGGGCATATACTGTCTTGTTTTTAATTAAACTGAGAGATTTCACGGTATTAGTTGTGGCTGTGTTCTCAAATAGTCTGAATTTTAATCAGTTCATAATTCACATTGTGACATTAAAAACAAGAAATTCAGCTAAGAGGAGTCTTTTCTAAAAGTTTACCCTGAAGCTTTACACCGTCGTAGCTAGAGATTGCTGTCAACAAGTATGCGAATGCATATTTCAGCCTGGTTTTATGAGGGTTAAAGGAAAGACATTGAAAGTTCAATCCTTTGACATTTTATTGATTTCAACCATTCAACTAACATCAGCAATGACTTTAAGGTCGTTCATGGAGTTCTCTCAAAATTTTATGTTTCCTGTTTTCAGCTTCCAAAACTACAGAGTCCTTGGCTATTCATGAACCGAAGTCTGACCTTTTTATGGAAATGAAGTACGCATAGTCTTTAATATAGCAGTAAAACTTGGGGACTGGGGTAGATTGTAATTTCACTTTAGTCTGTTTATGAGAAATGTCACATAGTGAAACGTTATCCAGTAAGAGATACTGTCTCACTATCTAACATTAATAAACAGACTAAAATGCATACAGTCTTTGTTTTTATTCTTGTGTTGACTTCATTTTTTCTCATTTTGTTTTGTTTCATCTTCCCGTCTTTCTCCCTCTGTTAGATTAATCTCTGCACTCTTGCCATCATTAGCTATGTCGTGTTTTCCTCCCTATGTTGTCTATATACACCCTACGCACAATTCTAAAATCGTATGTAACCTTTTTTTGCTATCATTCAACCTCTTCGTCGTCAATTAGCAACCTTTTATGAATATAACCATTATTATTGATATTTCTACCACTCATAGTATAAATTTAAATCTCCCTATACAGGTTTTAGTGCATTAACGGATTTTCGAAGTTTATTGTATGATTGTCGGAAAAAATAAACGAAATTGGACTCAGATGTTCATTCGTTCAATTAATCCATCTAATTCTTCACCATCAGAGTATTTAGTTGAATTGGTGTATACACTTTCTTAATTGGATTTGTTAACTTGCAGTCGTACTTCGTGTATAGTAGATTATAATTCAATTCGTAGAGGACAGGAAATAATTATTAGGCATGTATTGTTGCACAACTAGATAGATTTTTTGGCTTATCGTCGTTTACAGTTATACTCAACTAACTCAGTTAAAACAGTCAGTCGAAGGCATTTAATCCTTCTGTTTTACTATTTCATTTCGGTGTTTCCATACATTCTTGTAAATAATTTGAATTTGTAAAAAAACGTTAAAAATTGCTTTTTTTTTTCATTTCCAGCCGTCACCAT
Organism: Heterobilharzia americana; assembly: GCA_944470555.2. NCBI lineage: Eukaryota > Metazoa > Platyhelminthes > Trematoda > Strigeidida > Schistosomatidae > Heterobilharzia > Heterobilharzia americana. The sequence goes on from OX104134.1 coordinate 90,634,154, forward strand.
TGGTAGTACTGTCAATAAAGGTGTCGCATGTGCTGCAGTTTTGGGTCCAGGAGGAAAAACAATTTTTCCTCGACCTTTATCCCTCCGTCCTAACTGGTCTGGAAATCTACGTACTGTCGCAATGGGACCAACTTCAGGAATAAACCAAGGTGTTCCAGAGCAGTTATCATATTCCTACCACCTCCTGCTCCAGCACATTTACAACTCCCTATACTGCCGGAACCACATACATTTATGAATACACGTGTCAGACGTGCACCAATTGCTTCTGACCCAGCTTCTCTACGCCGGCGTGTGGCAGAACAACGTCGTAAAGTTCAGCAGTCTCTGATTAGGTTTTTGAGCCGTGTGCAACCTATTCAATATCTGTTTCCCGGTGATGCTGAATCGTTCATGCGTATGTTAGTAACTTATTTCGAGGTTTTCACTCTATATTTCAAATATTAGTTCAGCTAACACCCACTCACACTGCCATATTTAACTAGTTATTTTCTTGTGAACAGCAGATGTATTTATTTTTCATTAATGGTAATACTAACAGATACTTACACAAATACAACCTGAATTCATCTTATCTATCATTTTATATCGTGTTTGCACAGGTTTTAAGTGTAACCAATTTTCCAGTTTAAGCAGGCTGTCTCTGAATAAATCTATATATGCGTCCATTTTGATAAAAGCGCGAAGGAGTAGCGTAACAGCTACTTAAAAGACTCTAGTTTATTGGTTGTCGTAAAACTTTGCCACAACTTTAGAAAGGTCACCTGTCATTTACCAACACTTAACTCATGAAAAAGATATTCTCTTGGACATGAAGTTATATATATTCAGTTTTAAAGTGCCATATTTTCAACAAGATTAACATGTATTATTGAAAGTAAACAATTATTATTATTATATTATTTGTGCCTTGGGTTCCTAATGGAACATAGGACTTCAGTAGCACGTCTCCAGTGACCTCTGTTCTCTGAGATCTTTTGAACCTGGCTTCACGACAGCCCACAAGCTCTCATTTATTCCTCACTCGATCTCCTCCATGTCACCCTCGCCTCGGACGCCCAACTCGTCGCTTCTCATCGAGCTTCCATTCGAATGCCTGGCGCGTGATGTTCCCGAACGGTCTTCTCAGTGCATGTCAAATCCATCTCCACTTCCTTCTGCATATTTGTTGAGTGATAGGTTTTTGGTTGCTTATTCTTTCTGGCCATCTGATCTTCAGTAACGAGCCAGCGTAGGCAGTTGTTGATGAATGTCTGCAGTTTGCTAGAAATGCCTTTCGAAACGCGTCAAGTCTCTGAACCATACAGGAGCACTGACTCGACGTTGGTATTGAAAATCTAGATCTTGTTCTTTATGGTGAGTGCAGATCTCCACACTGGTTTCAGGCTAATGAACGCCTGTCTTGCTTTTCCGGTCCTGGCTACTTTGACGTCCTCGTCTGTGCCGCCTGTAGTTGAAACGATGCTGCCTAGATAGGTGAAGGAGGCTACTTCCTTCAAGTTTCTCCCGTTGATGGTGATTGGAGTTTGTTGTTGTTGTTCATGTTGTTGGTTGGGTATGTTCATCACCTCTGTCTTCCCTATATTCACTTGAAGTCCCGTTTTCGCTGACTCTTCTGCCAACTTGTCAGTTTTCGCCTGTAGATCTTCAAGTTTGTGCGACATCAGACACAGGTCATCGGCGAAATCCAAGTCCTCTAGGTTCTTTTCCCGGTCGAGCGTATCCCCGTCTTCTCGCTCCCCACTGTTTGTTGCATGATGCAGTCGACCACAATCAGGAATATCATGGGTGATAGTAGACGGCAGCCTTGTTTCACTCTGGTCTTCACTTCACTTCAAAGGCATCACTGAGCTTCCCATTGTGAATTACTTGGCTGGCATGTGGCGTCTTCATATAGTTGTTGAATGAGGCTGATAAAGGTTTGTAGCACTAAAACTGTGGTGTTGAAGTAGTTGCCTGACAAATTACTTCTCAGTCGACGCTGTCAAAGGCCTTTTCAAAGTCGATGAAGTTGAGGTGGAGATCCAGTTAACTACTATTCTATACTCTGTTCTATGATGATGCGTAGTGTAGCGTTGCGATTTGTCCGCACATGATTTGTACTTCCTGAAGCTAGCCAGCCTGTTCCGGTCGTAGTTTTGAATCCAGTGCATCCTTTAGTCTCTCCAGGATGATGCGGCTTAATATTTTGCTTGGGGTGGACAGGAGCGTGATTCCACGCCAGTTCTTGCAGACACTGAGGTCTCCCTTCTTCGGGAGTTTGACAAGGTAACCCTTCTTCCCATCAATTGGCAGGTACCTTCCCTTCCTTCCAGACCTTCTGCAGTAGTGGTGTGGTGTGAGCATGTCCGCTGTTTTCTCTGCGTCTGTTTTCAGTGCTTCTGGCGGGGTTCCATCTAGTCCTGCTGCTTTCCCTCATTTCAGTAGCTTTATGGCGTTCAAGACTTCGACTTTTGTTGGAGGATTTATGTTCACTTGTAGTTCAATGGCTGCAGGTGGTATTTTATTTCTAGACGAAGTGCAGGTGGTGGTGGATTCAAGAGCTTCGTGAAGTGGTCGGCCCATCGTTTCCTTTGTTTCTCTTCTTTCTTGATTAAATTTCCGTCATCATCTTTTATTGGTTTCATCTGTGTTGCTCTCTCCCCAGATAGTAAACGTTATGCGAAGAATACAAATTTCTAGCCATATTGATCATGTTAAGTGGAATTATTTGTTCAGCATGTTGGGGTATTATGCGGAACTTTGAGTGTGAAAAATGAACTACTTTGTGGTGTTTTGAAGATAAACGAACCTATATGGGTTGAGATATGTGCTACGTGTAGTCAGGTATCTGGTATGTTATTTCAGTTTGAAGACCCAAGTAAGGGAATATAATTCAGTCAGTTTAAGCACAAGGGGACTGAGACAGTTACAAGAATACCTAAAGTTACTGGCTTTGATTTAATCTATGGGTAATTGTTGACTCAAATTGACGAGATGATAATAGGCTATGGTTGTGATGTTAATGTTTGGACCAATTTTTGATGTCAGTAGCGCTGGAAGACTTGTTCTTTCGCTGTGACGGTAAGACATCATTTTATGTATGTTAGTATGTATTTGTTATAGTGTGGAGTTCATTTTCTCAAACAAAAAGTATGGTTTTAATTGACTTGTTTATGGCTAGCAGTGGAATCTAGGACAAGCGTTTCGTCCTATTTGAGACTGGTCAGCTTGACGTGCCTCCACCTCATTGATTGATGTTATTCTTACTGAGACTCGAACCTTGACCCATCGATTCAAACAGAGGTCGATCAATTCGATCCAGTGTAACGACACAGGATTACAATTATCATCAAATAATAATAACTAATACTCGTTGTTCAAGAGGTGGCTATAGTACCTCAGTGGCCTAGTGGATAACTCTTGGGCGTTTGTAGCAATGGTTACGAGGTTCGAGTTTCAGTGGGAACAACCACTCATTGGGGTGCATGCACATCCAGCTGGCGAGCCCCAACTAGGACGGAACACGCGTTCTGGATTCCACCGCAACCACTACCAAGTCAATTGTGATAATAAATATTCGGGGAGTATCAAGGCATCCGCATAGGAGTCCACATGCCAACAGAGGTTGATCATTTCGATCCAGTATAACAACGGAGGATAACAAGTATCAACAAATAGTAAAACTTATGGTTGTTCAAACTAAACAGCGTGACACAACAACTGATGTAAGTTATTCAGCCACGTAGCAACTAATCACTTTCCTACTTCTATAGACTGCTGTGCTTGGTTTCAAATATAGCTGTATTTTTTCTGAAATGAACTATAAGATACTGCGTGAATAATGAAAGATTCTCAGAGCGCTCACCTTATTCGAATTATTTAATGACTATCTACCAATGGACGTGTATACTGTGCTGCAGTCCATTCTGTCCTGTTGTATGGCTGTGAGACGTGACCGTTAAAAGTAGAAGACATGAAGCGGCCACAAAGTTTTGACCATAGGTGTCCCCGTGGCATTGCTCAGGTTCTGTGGAATCACTATGTGAGCAATATTGAGGTCAGGTGAAGAGTACTAGGCAATGTAAGCAAGTCGACTGAGATGGCTTGGACGTGTGTTGGCATGCCGAGCCACTGTTTATCTCAATTTGCCATGCTAGGGGACGTTGGATTAGGTTGGAAGAGGGTTCAGGGTGACCAGACCAAGACCTGACACCAGTCGATGAAGTCTTTTGCCTGTTAGTCTGGGTCGTGTGGGGATATGTAGACTGTCTGGTTGTGGTCCCCAAGACGAAAGGAATAAATGGTTGAGGACTCTTGGTGACGTGGCTGAAAACCGACCACAATTGCGCAGGTGTATTCACCTGATTGAATTTTCTAAAGCTTAAATATTTGCAGTAATCGTCATCTTCAGATTGTTTATTCTCTCTCTCTTCTGATATCACTCCTCTTCTCTCCACCTCTTCTTTTCGTACTACTGTGAATTGTAGTAACTTGAGCTGATGTATCTGTGTTCGAAGTTCTACGTTGATTTTGTCGGTCAGTCAGACCTAATGAAATATTTGCGTGTGTAAGTGATAATTTCCTTATATTCAGTTACCTTTCGTCTTTGTTTTTATTTCGCTAAACGTTTCTACAAGTTATTTTCACTTCTTTTTCTGATTTTGGTTGCAGTGATCACCCCGAAAGTTTCTCCCCGTCCATATCTATCAGCTTTGCTTGCTGGTGCATCTGCAGACTGTGATATGCCAAGTATGGTCACACCAGAAAATAAAGGTGAACAAAACCCATTGAAGTTGAAGTCGAACACTTACGTGAACGGTGGCTCGAGCCAATCTCCTGATATAAAAAATCCATTTTTACTGAAGCCGAAATTCCCCGAATATTAACTTATATTGACTGTGCATATATTCATTCCTAAGAGTTGTTTTTTCAAAGTCATTCATTTTTAAAATTGAATTTCCAACACTCCGTTTCCTTTTTCAGTCATTCGAAACAAAATCTTTTTGTGATGGGTGGAGTTTGTAGCTTTTAGAAAAAGTGTAAATGGATATAAAAACACGTGCAGGGTGCTAGGATCTGACTCACTTTCGATCTGTTTATTAACGAAATCGTACAGTCTTAATCGATAATTGTTACCTTGACATTTTGGCCGGGCTTGCAATCACAATGACCCAACGAGTTTTGCTGGCTAAAACACTTGTTCGCCTGAGATCCCACCATACCACAAAAGTTTAATGTATAGTGGTAAGGTGGAAAGTATTTACCTTTTATTGTGTAAACAGCCTACGCTTTAGTGAGGATCTCAAGGCGAAGTCGTACTGTTAGTTGTGTGGAAGGTAACAGCTAGTAGGTGTTTCCTGTACATAACCAGTATTCCACGTTGATTCCATTTTTTTTCGTCGCAAGAAGGGATTGGGGAAGGTCAGTCTCAAAATAGTGCTCTGCTCCCTATCCTGTGATCATCCAATGCTTACGATGTGTATTTTCAGATTTAGATATTCTCATCGTCATAAAATATTGAAGATTTCAGTGAACCAATTTGTTTTCAGCGAATTTATTTTCTGCAGCTGTACAGTCACATCTAAATATGGTGAGTGTACATAAAAGTGTCAATATTTGTTAATCAGTAGTTGTGAAATATCTGTGGTCTTGAAAATAATATACGAATGGAAATTATGTAAGGGGTATTGACCAAGAAGCTTAAGAATTAGGAAGTGAATAAGGAGTAAGAATGACAAAGTCGCTTCTGGATACACAATTTCGGTTCCAACAAAGCTTCAAGAATGCAAATTAACGTAAGCTTACACCCTTCGGAAGATTACATTTCACTTTGTAGACTCCTGGAAACGAATCTTCTTGAACTTCATGTCCGCTGTCAACTAAATGTTGTAATATGGAGCTGTAAAATGATCTATTTTGACCTTTGCTAAACTATGTTGGAAGGTTTTGACAATGTGCATACATTAACTCACCTGTTGTTGTGGAGCTAGGTGCACAAGGCATACGTGGAGGTAGACTGTCCAACGTCGACGCCAACACCTTCCGAAATGGCTTAGCAAAGGTCAAAACAGATCATTTTACAGCTCCATATTACAACATTTGGTTGACAGCGGACACGAAGTAATATGCTGATACTATCTACCCTATGACAGGGATGGTATGAAAAGTTCGATCTCAAAAATACCGTATGCTTCTTTATCCTGTATTTTCCCGGTGCTGTTGCGATAGATTTTCCTATCTACAGTTAAGACAACCGAATCACACTAACAACACAGAAAATACTACGTGTGACCAACCTCAAGAAGATGCCCTATGGGTTCTGTGGTCACACAAATTTCTTTCCAGTACTTCAAGAAGAGCCAGCTTTCCACGATGTAGGCCTCTACTGAGGTGTCAGCCGCTCGCACTTTCCCAGCAGTATGAAAAATTCAGCGGAACCTAACCTGTATTCTTCTGCTTCACTTCCTCCTACCAATAATAACCTATTAAAACTTCCTAAATCTTTCATCCTTAAACGATTGGCAAAGATCCAAGCCAGCACAACACCATTCATAGTCTTCAAAAACCCCGCTATCGGTTTCACTTTGGATACTTCGACGTCCGAACAATGTGCCAAGTCGAAGAGAGGACATCACTCTCCAAAACCTTGATATCTCGACCGATGAATGTATGTCGTGTACGTGAGACACGTATAGAGGACCCAAGTGGGTTCATTCGCCTGACGTCATCTAATCATTGTGGCAAAACCTCAAAATTCACCTTACGAGTATCAGGAGACCCAATGGCTACCTCTGATGGACTCAATAGCGTAGAAAAAGCATTGGTTTGCAGATCAAAGAGTGCACTTCTCGACTGGACACCAGTCAACAGCCGTCCCTATGATGTTTGACTGAGTGGTTGTGTAAGAACTAGGAAGGTTCGTGAGACTAGGCGATGCCTATTTGTAATCTACACTGAGGTGCACACTGACTGCAGTTCGAATGGTGCGAGGAGGTGGATTCTATGAAAACCTGTAAGTTTTGCTGCATGAAGCAAAATGTCCAGACACATTCATCGTATCCGGTGAACTCAACGCTCAAGTAGGGAAGCTGAGCTAAGCCAATGGGAAAGGGATCCTCGAAGTCTCGTGTAAACTAACTAACAGCGATGATCACCTGTTGTGATTTAGTCTCGACAATCACTTGCTTCTGTCTAGCGCTAACTTCAAGCATAAGGAGAGACAGTGTCTCATGACGTCGGCCGATATCAAACCAACAATGGACACAGATGGGTCATATTACAATGAAGACCGAAAGCGACCTAAATCTAAATAGACAGAGTGTTCGCAACGATCTCGAGCGGTGGTGGGTGGCGAAAGCAAGAGACATGAACCAAGGCATTAACGTGAGTTGACACTCGGCAACTATTTAGGCTTCATAAGAATGACAACAAGAAAGATACGATGGTTAGTGAAGCCATCACCGAAAAGCATGAGAAGCTGATAACGTCTCATGACAGAAGGCTAGAACGTTGATTGGAACGCCTTGAAGCACAGTCCAAGTGGCTTTTAACAATGCTTGAGTTGCCAAGCGCCCATTTGCAACTTGAATGAGATGTAAATGTCAGTTCCCCATCCCTTGTTGAAGGTGAGAGCTTTGTTTATAGGCTGAAAGGATGCGAAATAACAGAACCTGATGGTTTGCCAACAAATGCTTTCAAGGAGTATGGTTGTGAACTTTGGAGCAGAGCGAATAAGGTATTTGGTTATTGAATAGAAATAAAAGGTGGTGCTGTCAGATTGGCCTAATTCCCTGATCATCTCAGTTTATAAGAAGGGAGTGAAGTTTTCTTGTGGCGATCATAGGGGGATTAGTTTGACTGATATTGTGTTCTGGAGGCTAGAGTCCATTGTTATCTGATGCCTACGTGGAGGTCGAGAAGAGTAAACTCGAGAAAACCAGACAGGTTTCAGATGGAGCTGAAGGAGGGTGCATTGATCATATTTTTACTCTCCGTGAGGTTCTGGAACACTGTGATACCTACGAGTCAGTGGCCGAGACTTGCGACATTTGTTGGTGTGAAGGTGGCATTCAACTCTGTTGACCGTGAGGTGTTGTTGGAGTGTCTGACTGTGAAGGGAGTACCGAGCAATTATGTAACGCTAATGAAAGCTCTCTTCTCGAAGTCAAGTAGCCTCATTAACTTTAGTGTGAATTTAGTGCTGAAGATTTCGTCTAGATAGACTACGAAGGCTTTCTTGCTGACCAACTCTGCTCAGAGAACACTATACTACCAAGATGCAAAAGTTTCGTTAAATGAACATGCGGGGTATTGCGGATAATTTGAAGGATGACTTGATGTTTGGGATTCATTCCTCACGATAAAAAGTGCAAATTGTTGCTTTAAGATTGGCCTATATTTATACCTCGTCTAGCTATAGGTAAGGAAGTTGTGTGAGTGGATCACTTCATTTCTTTAAGAAGTCGGAGCAGCGCTGGTCGATGACTTACAAAATCTCTGCTCGGATAAAAAGGAGCTCTACCTCCTTTTGTTAACCTACGCTAACTGAAACCTTGATAATTGACTGGATACTAGTAGTCGAGTGTACTGCTCATCTGTTCCTTCTGTTCTGGCTTTGATACGACATTAAATGCAGTGGACATGGAAACGCAACCATCACCTTCGTAGCATAGGTCGTGCTTTGTGCTACTTCGTCAGGAAAGCAACTCCATACATGGGACGTGTTGCGACTGGAGAACCAAGAGATTCTGTCTTCAAAAACATTTGATGACTTTAAGAAGACGAGAACGTGATACCGAAAGAGGAAAATCCAATTACGGAAACAAAAAGAAGTGGGTTAGCAAGGAGACACCCTCATTAATTTTGTTTAACTTTTGGTGTATGGGATAGACAGAAAATTTGCAGCATTATCACCTTTGGTTCCGATTCTAAGTTATGTCTACCATCAGCTCAGGCTACTGAGTTGGTTAGTCTCTAAAATTATACCCGGAGTTTCGAGAGGTGCCTCCAGATGCTAACACAACTATCCTTTATCCGATGGGACTACCTCATACCTTGAACACCTTTCTTCTTCTTCAGACCAGTCCTATGACAAACGAGTATTTGAATGCGTAATTACTATTAGGATGACATTAGTGATACATATCCAACGAAGCCTGTGTTTCGAACACGTCCTGTCTCATCTCAGAATTACTTACACGGTATTTTTACTGGATATAACCAGTGCTACAGAAGAGAGGGTGGTGGAACTTTGTTCCGAGAAGTCACGTTCTAAAGGTGTAGGGTAGAACTGTTCGAACCAACGGGCCTTACTCTCTACCTTTAAAGGACAGTTTAACGGCACCATGTGTGAATCTGGTTGGTGCATTTTGATATGTAGTTGAAAATTTCATTCACACCATTCAACTAGCACTGGTTAAACTACCCAGGTACTAAATTTTTCGGCATCTTTTATCACCTCATCGCCAGGGGTAAGCGCAGTTACAAGATGTTGTAACGAACCAAGTAAATTAAAGACGGAATATCGAAAGCTTTACCACCCGTATTATTTTGCAGGACTTATTTAACTACATTATTGTAAATCTCAACTGAAGAACCGTTTATTGATTCTTCAGTCAATCCTGTGTGAATTAAGGTTACGAAATAAGGTGGATGTTAACTGAGACTGGTTATACTAATTTGTGTGTGGAACCCCGCACTTCACTTTTAGTAATTGTAGTGCGTCGAGGACATGTATTTCAGTTATACATATTCATGACGCAGGACATATGAATACAAGGACAGTGAGTAATTTTCATTCGGGAGGCAAAGAAAGACTGGTACTTTAAACACTGTTAATTTCTCGTTTGTATGGAGTTCAGTTGGTGATTATCGGACGTAGCTAAAGCATAGCAGGTGCTAAGATACTCAGCTTTTGATACATGTAGAAACTCAGAAAGACGTGATTGGGTTAAGGTTTCATATTTTGATGTCATCAAGGCATTTGTCGTTGCAACATAGCTCCTGTCAATCTTGTAGAATCACTTTGCATTTCAATAGTATTATGTACATACCATACTTATTGACAATGATTAATGACTAAATTAATGCGGTTTTATTAGTTCATAAACTGTCACAATAAAACGGTGTCGTCCAAATATTTCAGGTTGAAACGTCTTCCACCTGGATATCCGTCTTTACCACTATCACACATCTTCTTTAGGGTTATTTCATGAATATCATCACTGGGAAAGTCTAAGAGGAATTACCAAATAGAGAAACTCTACGCGAACTCACCGCTGGTTTGAAAACAGCAGGGGGTTAGTTCGATGCCCAAGGTGAATTGTAGTGCATTAGTACTTGGCGTTCTGTGCAGACATGCGCTTCGTTTGGTGAGTGGCTGTTAACTGACGGTGGAACCAAAGACGCTAAAGTTTATATCGCTTCAGTAGTAGACCAGTTACTTTTGTTTTTGAGGTGATGCATTTAGTGTTCCAGATCTCTGCAAAGGTTGCGGATCAGCGTGCAATCTACTTCATAAATCATCCCAGTGACACAATATTTTGCTGCCAGTGACTCGGATGAGCTGCAGTAATCCCCGTTTAAAGCAAGATGCAGCTGGTACTTCAATTTTACTCATGCGTTCTGACCACCAATCCTTAGGCACACCATTGTACTCATTGTTTGCTGTCAGACACCGAGTGTCGAAAATTTGCAAATAGCTCATCACAATGACTCAGTTTTTGTTGACAGAACGTTCATCGAAGACACAAGCAACTTTAGTCGCTAATTTTATAAAGTGTTGTAATTGCATCCAATAGTTATATTTAATTTCTTGATCTTCAACATCCAGTGCAAGCGTAAAACTTGGACATTATGTTAAAATCCAATTCCATATTAGATTTGTTTATTTGATATAGCACACAGTGATACAGTAATCTTTACTGGATGATGTTTCGAGCATAAAATATTTCTCATACTGATATAATCATGAGAAATAGTTTTTGATCGAAAAATCAAATAAATAATATTGTATCACTGTGTTCTACGACAAGTAAACAAATCTGATATGGAGCTTCAACAGCTAGCTTTGAATTAAACTTGGTTTGATATTTAGGTATAATACTAAGCGCAACCAGTTAACTGACTTCAGCCAGTTTACTGTTAAGATTTTGATGATCGCCAAAATGCGAGATGAACTCATAGAACACCAAAGCTGTAACAGGGTCCAGACAGGTGTTTCAGAAGGAGCGGCAGTGTTGAGTAGACCCACGGTATCCGTAGCTGGTTGTAATATAATCTATTTGGCATCAGACTTAAGTGTCAGAGGAAGACTGCAATGTAGCATAACAGCAACGGTTGTGCTATAAGTTGGTGTTATGTAGAAATAGGTTGGAATCTGTGCAGACATAGAATGATGCACACAATATGAACTGCAACCGACTAATCATCACTGACTGTCTAAATAACCTTCTTCTGAGTCTGTGTGCCCTACCAGTGCTTTTAATTTCAGGATAGCGCTATGGTATATGCCGAGCGCGTACAGTAGCGACGGTCATGCATTTGATGACAGAATTCATTCTCAGCTAAATCTGGGTTTCACAGATATGATGGTTGATTTTAATATGGTTGACTAATGCAGCTTCTGCTCTGGCACTTATTACGATGCCAACACCACCAAGGCCTGCCGCTGATACCACATGCTCCTCGAGTTAGCACATGGTATGCACATATATTTCGAGCTGACAAGTGAAGAAACTACTTGAAGCACATCAATGGGATGTTATATGCAGGTTTCGTGTTTGCAACCAACTGGTTTCAAGAAATGTGGTGTTGTTGTGAAATGAAGCACAAAGAATTAGTTAGACTATCTGAGGTGGCCACGTTTTAGCAGATCAGAAGTCTTGATACTGAGTGATACCTGGAAGTGAAATGAAAAACCTGGATCTCAACTGGACTGCCAGTGTGAATACAATGGACGAAAGTTAAATATCGCAAGTTAATATGGTATCTGTGAAAAACCATTGGTGATTGAAGTGAAGTTAGGACCATGGTCAGCAGCTTGGTCTCGTAACTCAGTAACCTGGAGGCTACTGTTTCGAATCTTGTTACGACACAGGTTTGCATCTCACTTTTAAACAATCAGTATCAAAAAGTGATTTGTCACATTTCGCTGTTGTTGTTACACTGTTACTACGTAGCATTCTAAGTATAATATAACGTAGCATTAAGGTAATAAGGACGGTCATATAGGAATGATTTCTGAAGACTGAAGTAATACAAGTTGATGTAATTAGTAACAACAATTTTTAAAATCAAGAAGTAACTATCGATTTAGTGTTAGAAAAAGGCGCCTGGTAATGTAACTGGGACAGGTCAATAATGAAATTTTGTTACGTTCAGTAAAGTGCGTTACTATCAACACTAACTTCTAATCAAAAGTTGGGTGGGTGAAACATTTAGTTGGTCGGTACTGTAAACTCTGTTGTATTGAATTTGCAGTTTTTCAACTGAAGTCAGAAATTTCTCTACAAAACTCTTGATATAGAAATCCCACCTTTCAGTTTCACTTTGAATCGTTACATCCGTTTTTCCCAATTCAGAATTGTTTTGTTGCAACTGCTCTTCCTGACTGTAAATTTCTTCTGGTGATCCATTTTGTTTCTCTGGTTTTTCACTCTGAAACTTCAATAGGTAAATAATTAAACATAAAAGTTGCTTTAACCAGTCGAACGGCGACTCGTAATCGAAAAGAAGTGTGGTATATCACAAAAAAAAGGAAGTGAAACCCTACAGGCAGTCTCTTAGTCAGTAGGTTTCCAGTGACTAACAGTTCCAACCGTAGACGTACTAAAACGTGTGCAGACATACATATATTATTATCGTTGCGGTTTACTGGACACTAATATGAATGCTTTTGGCAAAGGGATCAATCATTTACTGCATTTATCCATATTTGTTCTGCGAAGAGATATGAGATTTTAAAACCTTAATCGAAAGTATATCACTGAAAGCTGACGTTTCCTGTGAGTAGGAAAACATATTTTTAGGAACAGGGAAAAGAAAATGGGTTAGGAAAATCCATAAAGTGATCAAATGCTTACGGGTGCTAAAATCTTGAAAGAAAACATTTGTTCCATTGTGAGAGGTTTTGGACCATATCAATGGTTGTTGTTAACCATTGTTTCCTGACACTTTTAGAACGGAGAATATGTTTAGTGAGCTTTCCTACTTAGCTCAGATCAAGAGAAAACGACTTCATGGATTGTATTCCCCTAAATATCACAATTTGTTTGACGTTTCTGTGATACGTATTGTAGGACTGATCACCAGATGTATGATCTTGTGGAGTTCGACTCATTGGCCTAGGCATTCGATTTCCAACTGGTAGGTCACAAGTCCAAACCTAGATCAATTTATCCTAAAGTAATTACTGTTTTTCAATGATCGAAAGTGTAACTTCTTAACTTACTTCGGGTGATATACTTGATTTTCGAACATCTATATTTCTTTTCATTTTGCTTTTCTTCTCCTTAAGCTTTTTGTTGTAATTTGTTTTCGATTGTCTGGAAGTACTCGGTCTACGGGATAGTCTTCTGCTTTCTTCACGAATAAATTATTCGAAAAAAAGAAGCAGTAAATTACAGTTGTTTGATTGAACAATAAGACTGTATTCATCATTTGTTGCTTCTGTTTTTATTACAATATTTTGAAACACAGAGTTAAGTAACATTTTAGTTGAGATTGTTCAGTCCCATATCTTTTAAAAAGATTATAGTCAGTAACTGTACTAAAAACTGTACTAAGAGAGCGTACAAAACACGACAAGTTGTTAGATCACATTGTTCCACTGCTTAGTAAAGCAAAAACTTCGGTATTAGATGGTGGGAGTCAGTCGGCCGGAAGCATTGCTTATTGGCAGTCGTCAGCAAGGTGTATCTGTAAACATGATGAAACTGGTGTTCTCTCAGTGGTTCGAACCACCACTCAGTGATGAAGTTAGTGACTCAACAATTGAGCTGTTCATGGTTGCAGATACGCCCTGCTGATGGGTCCCAATAAATATGAAACCTAAGTCCAGCGTTTCTTATCGATTTAATCTAACCACCTAATACCGAAATATCGTGCACTACGATATTGCGTTACTTCGCTTCCTGATCACATTCCAAGACTTGATTGATGGACTTCAATCTGTGCTAAGCACTAAGGATGGTAACACGGTATCGGTTACTCGCTGGTGATCAGTTCGTGTAAAGCTCAAGGCTCATCAGATTGAATACCTCACCTTTTTGAGCAAACCACTGGAAAAACACATATTACTAAGTATTTGAAACAAAAAGCATTTGAAAACCAGCTATTTAAGTTTCACTGTGGTTTTATTTTATACCATGGAGAATGATCAGCACTAAAAGGCTGGTTGTATGGCAAATGTGAATTTCACACAGGTTCCTCAAATAAGCATTAAGAAGTGTATGAATACAGGATAAAGCTCTAAAATACAAATCACCAAATAGTTCCTCACAAGTCACCTATTCGAAAGTATGCCTAGTTCTACAATTTAACGCAAATGGATATCTTTGTCTTAAAATATTAATTACATATAAACAAAAATATGCTTGCCAACAGTATAATGCATATGTATATAAAATTTTAATTATCATTAAAGGTTATTTTGTACAGTAAAAATAAAACGAAACAAAAAAGAAACCAGAAACGGTAACAACGAAGCGTCAAACAAACAGACAAATTAAATTGAAGTAAAACCTCGCACAGACGCTCATCACTTCGAGTTGTACACTTCACAGTAACATACAAAGAACAAGCAAGTACAAATAAACGTAGACAAAGGTGTATGAGAGGAGAGAAATTTGAAGATAAAGGATAGCTCCAAAAACATCAAAGAATGAAAATCGGTACCACTGTAACCAGTTTTCAGCTGTGTCATCCAGGGTCTAAAACCACTGAATCCCATCGTCTCGAGGATCTCAATCAGGCAGTCTACACTTCTTCACATAGCTCAGACCAATAGTCACAGAATTCTTGCATCACTGTAGGATACCAATTCTGATGACAACTCACCATATTCTCTCACACTGTTACATGACTTCGTGAAGAGAGCTTACACTAGCATTACATAATTGCTCGGTACTCCCTTCACAGTCAGACACTCCAACAACACCTCACGGTCAACAGAGTTGAATGCCACCTTCACACCAACAAATGTCGCAAGTCTCGGCCACTGACTCGTAGGTATCACAGTGTTCCAGAACCTCACGGAGAGTAAAAATATGATCAATGCACCCTCCTTCAGCTCCATCTGAAACCTGTCTGGTTTTCTCGAGTTTACTCTTCTCGACCTCCACGTAGGCATCAGATAACAATGGACTCTAGCCTCCAGAACACAATATCAGTCAAACTAATCCCCCTATGATCGCCACAAGAAAACTTCACTCCCTTCTTATAAACTGAGATGATCAGGGAATTAGGCCAATCTGACAGCACCACCTTTTATTTCTATTCAATAACCAAATACCTTATTCGCTCTGCTCCAAAGTTCACAACCATACTCCTTGAAAGCATTTGTTGGCAAACCATCAGGTTCTGTTATTTCGCATCCTTTCAGCCTATAAACAAAGCTCTCACCTTCAACAAGGGATGGGGAACTGACATTTACATCTCATTCAAGTTGCAAATGGGCGCTTGGCAACTCAAGCATTGTTAAAAGCCACTTGGACTGTGCTTCAAGGCGTTCCAATCAACGTTCTAGCCTTCTGTCATGAGACGTTATCAGCTTCTCATGCTTTTCGGTGATGGCTTCACTAACCATCGTATCTTTCTTGTTGTCATTCTTATGAAGCCTAAATAGTTGCCGAGTGTCAACTCACGTTAATGCCTTGGTTCATGTCTCTTGCTTTCGCCACCCACCACCGCTCGAGATCGTTGCGAACACTCTGTCTATTTAGATTTAGGTCGCTTTCGGTCTTCATTGTAATATGACCCATCTGTGTCCATTGTTGGTTTGATATCGGCCGACGTCATGAGACACTGTCTCTCCTTATGCTTGAAGTTAGCGCTAGACAGAAGCAAGTGATTGTCGAGACTAAATCACAACAGGTGATCATCGCTGTTAGTTAGTTTACACGAGACTTCGAGGATCCCCTTCCCATTGGCTTAGCTCAGCTTCCCTACTTGAGCGTTGAGTTCACCGGATACGATGAATGTGTCTGGACATTTTGCTTCATGCAGCAAAACTTACAGGTTTTCATAGAATCCACCTCCTCGCACCATTCGAACTGCAGTCAGTGTGCACCTCAGTGTAGATTACAAATAGGCATCGCCTAGTCTCACGAACCTTCCTAGTTCTTACACAACCACTCAGCCAAACATCATAGGGACGGCTGTTGACTGGTGTCCAGTCGAGAAGTGCACTCTTTGATCTGCAAACCAATGCTTTTTCTACGCTATTGAGTCCATCAGAGGTAGCCATTGGGTCTCCTGATACTCGTAAGGTGAATTTTGAGGTTTTGCCACAATGATTAGATGACGTCAGGCGAATGAACCCACTTGGGTCCTCTATACGTGTCTCACGTACACGACATACATTCATCGGTCGAGATATCAAGGTTTTGGAGAGTGATGTCCTCTCTTCGACTTGGCACATTGTTCGGACGTCGAAGTATCCAAAGTGAAACAGTGTGCTTTGTTGTCTTTCATCGCTGACAATTTTTGCATTATGAGAGACTTGTGAATGTGTGAGAGGTGACACTGGTATGAGGAAGCGAATGTAGCCGCACGGGCGGTTGACACTTCACGGAATTTCACCTCGTGAAAAGCCTGCTCTCCTTGAGACATCTGAAGAAAATTGGTTAGTGCGTGACTGGTGAATTGAAGGGAGATCTGCCTGCGACCGTTCAAACATAGTCTTCAATTGTACGTATGAAACTAATAAACTTGCAGGATAACACGGTTCGGCGTAAATATCTTCAATTTTAGTGCTGCAGTCAAGAAAAATCTTCAAGCTTTCAGGTGAACAACTGTAAGTACACACACACACACTATATCAGACGATATAATGACAGTAAAACCTGAACTTCAAATGTAAGTATCCCAGTTTATATTGCTGAAAAATTTGAAAAGAAGATCTTACGTTTTGCAGACAAATCTATCACACTGAGTTTCATTTTTTCTTCATAAGGTTCATCTTTTTTCAAAAATGAAACCGACGCACAATGTATAACTGCTTCGAAAAAGTCAAAAAATGTGAGCTGAAATGAATAAAAGGAAAAATTCATATTGATATCAATACATCAAACATTTAGCATGCATTGCGAAAATTTACCACAATTTTAAATAGTGTGAATATTCCTTAACTCACATCAAATACCGGTAATTAGTTTCTCTATATTTTGAGATTCTTATAGATGCACACTTATAAACCGTGTAGATATCAGCTTCACTGTTTTCTGGTTACTTGTAAAATTCAACTATTCATTATTGACAACTGCCTGGTTAATTTGAATTTAAATCAGTGTTTTATTTTGAGTTGATTAGCTCTAACAGGTTAGTTTTCAAATCGGAGAAAGTGACGATACCGTCCAGTTAGACAAAGACGTTGGAAAAATGCATAGTCTTCTGAAAACATTGAGCAGAGATCTGAGTATGTTCTCTTCACGAAGTCATGTAACAGTGTGAGAGCTTATGGTGAGTTGGCATCAGAGTTGACAGCAACTAGTGGTGTCCAGTAGGGGTGCGGACTGTCACTTTCTTGTTTAATTTTGGTAATGCACGTAACCTTAGGTAAGTAAGTATAACATCAAAGGGATTGTTGTACCCACTAAAGGTTATCTGGTCGATCTGGAGTACACAGAGAATGTGATCCTGCTAGGCGAAGACGTTGACAAAATGCATAGTCTTCTGAACACGTTGAGCAGAGATCTGAGTATGTTTGGCTGGCAGGGATGTTGCACCTGTCAAATGTAAGATAATACTCGAGTATCGGTCTACAGTTATTCTGATTTTTAGGGTAGGGAATAAGGCGATTGAATATGTCGCTTGGGGAGTTGCATCAATAAACGCGAACGGACTAGTTGCTGAGGGATTCTCAACTCGGATACGACTGACCCGTTTGTCATTTGTCAACTTGCGTCATCTCTGGAGCCGACTGGCGAGGAATCCAACTACCTATTAAAGGACGAGCGTACTGCACTGCAAGCTGTTCTGTCCTGTTGTGCAGCTGTGAGACATGACTGTTGAAAGTAGATCACAGATTTTTGATTATCGATGACTTCGTAGCACTACTTGCGCATCGTGGAATCACCGTGTGGACAATGTCGAGGTTGGGCGAATGGTAAAATGCGAGAAAGGCAAATGGGTCGACTAGGTTGTGAATCTTGAGGGACTGAAGTTACTTGGACATGTGTTGCGTATGTTGAGCCGCCACCTACCTCGATGTGAAGTAGTGATAGAAGTTGTATTATGTTGGAATAAGGCTGGAGGCGGTGACGTGACCATGGTGTTGCACCAATCTATGAAGTCTGTGACTGTTGGTCTGAGCTATGTGAAGAAGTGTAGACTGCCTGATTGAGATCCTCGAGACGATGGGATTCAGTGGTTTTAGACCCTGGATGACACAGCTGAAAACTGGTTACAGTGGTACCGATTTTCATTCTTTGATGTTTTTGGAGCTATCCTTTATCTTCAAATTTCTCTCCTCTCATACACCTTTGTCTACGTTTATTTGTACTTGCTTGTTCTTTGTATGTTACTGTGAAGTGTACAACTCGAAGTGATGAACGTTTGAGCGAGTTTCGAAATTAATTTTGGCATTACGTATCTCGTGGAAGGAAGCTTTTATTTTCATTTCTTTATTTATATTATTTATCTGATTTGTTTTTGTTAGTGTCTGTGTTTATTATTTGTTTTTATCTCAAATCTTAACATCCATAATGACAACCATTTGATTGTATAGCTCTTTAACTGAGTTGAAAGTTGGTGGAAGAACAAGCTCTGTGCACAATACCCGCTCTAGTGTGTTCGGGCTGGTCGCCTCCGTAAGCCATCACGCAACAAATATGACTTTTAACCCAGTACATAAAGGTGTATCAAACTGAGCTACCGTATCATGATAGTGCATTCGAACAGCTTGCATAGTCGTATTCATATATATTAAAGGATGATAAAATGTACGACTGGGGTAAAGCCTTGTCATTTATGATATCTAAAAATATCATACATTGCTTGTCATAACACACATTTCAACTAGTCTTAAAATTATGACTACGACTCCGAATAAGTTTTTCTATTTCATATTCTCCTGCGCAACTGGTTATTTTGGGTATGCTATGAAGCTTATGTTTCAATTTGCTGAAGATTATCTACCGAGGTTGTTCAAAGAGTAAAAACGAAGTCTGCAGCCACCTACACCCAACAAAAGAATATCCAACACTAGCTATCTGCCACAGGTGGTAGGAATTCATATTTATCAAACAATTACAGCTATTACCATCAATATCCAACCATTTTAACAGATGACGTACATCAAAATTAACTACAGAGAAGCAGAAAAAATTGTCTTATATTACATAGGAACTGAAGACGCCTAAAAGATAAAGACGATTTACGTTGCGTTGAAACCAAGGAGTAATGGATACGGGAAAAGAAGGTTACTTAACTGGGTATTGGTACCGTAACAACAGTTAGGCTACATTCATATCACGATCCCTTTTCGCAAACATAAAGGCTAAAATCTTATAGTTGCAGTCCATAGAACTAAATAACGTAAGATCAGAGTTCTCTGTTCATAGATAATAATCGTGGCGTTTCAGTTCCTAAACTGTTTTAGTTTGCGAAGAGAAGATATATCAACCCTGTGTTGCGAGTCAAGTTAGTTTCATGTAACTGCACTTGTAACTGTCAAACTTTAATTCAAAGTCTTTTGGAAGGAGTAGGTAGACATTTAAATTTTTTAATGATGAAGAAATGATACTATAATTTTCCAGTTCGATGTGTATCTGTTTACCAGCTCTTTTGGAACTAGCTACATTAGACTTTCGACAAGAAACATTTTCCGTTGTGTTCGAGGAAACCTTACAGCATGGGTTATCAAAGGAGAGTGTAGAAGAATAAACAAATCAGTCCTCAAACATTGACTCCAACTATACAGCCTCCAATCATTATTTGACGCTATCCACGAGATCAAATCAAACTTGTCGGAAAGTGTACGTATACACCCACTTTGAATTCCAAACGCCTTGCCGATACACAATCTTAAACCAGAACTATGTGGGCAAAAACAGTTTGTACGGTCCTTTTCATTATCTTGAACCTACTTATCATTTCTGTCACACGTTTCATATATCTAGCTCTTCCTCATTGTATTCTATTTCGATCCATTTGATTTCTTTATAACATTTTCATGTCTACTGATCCCTGTTATACCACCTTTTGTCCGATTGATATTAATATTTGTTGTCCCACGTAATCTTCACTTAGTTTTATATAAAGTCATATCATAATCATTCACACATTCACCTCCTACCTTTCGTCTTTGACATTCAGTCTACTATGTTTTTCAATCGATTTGACAAAGAGAGAGAGTTTTACTCCAGTTCTCGGCTCAGCTCCCAGTTCCGGGCTAGACCTCGTCTTCGTGGACGTCATTATCCAAAACTCTGGGCGATCCGTCCCCCAACCAAGCAGGGAACATTGTAGCAACGCATTTACATCAAAAAGAACACTCCTGCCAGAGTACTCCGTTAACGCCATCTCAAAACTGATCAGTGTAATCCCAAAACCGTTTCAACTTTCGGACTTCAATGCATCCGCATTCACCGAGTAATCGGATCGTTTGTCCACACTCACCTGTCCAAAGACAGACGTGCGTGGAATCCGTCTCACTGAGTCTCCACAATCTAGCAGAAGAAATACACCTCACCTTCCAGGAGGACTATCCCCCTCTCACCGAGGCTCCTCCCACACCGCCTATGTGCCCGGCGTGAACGACACTTGGGATTTCGGATGGAATACCGTTTATTTTCGCAAGGCAAACTACGCCCTTTTCCCTGAGGACTACTTCAACAACAGGAGGCTGGATCCCCTTACTTTTTGGTTCTACTGCTCCCAATGTACAAGGCAGAATCCTGACGGTTAGCTAGACCGTCCGCGCTTTCGAGACACGTCCACCTGATCTGTACACATGGATCCCGTCGATCGTCTTCACCGCTAAGTCAACTCTAAGAGTGGATTAATTGGTATCCATTAGGGCCATCTGGTGCCTCACGATCTTTGTGTAACTAGGCTCAGCCAGTAATCAGAGGTGGGAACACCATCTCCGCTTTTTCTGACTAGCAGTGCAAACACCAATACCACGTAGCCGTTCTGCGTAGAGCTTCTTCACGTTAACGCCCATGCACATAATTATGGTTGAGGCATTAAACCACATTAAGAAAGTCATAGTTAATCTAAATTATTTGATGACTGATGAATATTATCCTTACAACTTTGCTTAGTGTTAAAACAAAACGTACTGACAAACACATTTAGTTTTCTGCCCTTCAGATGTATTCGCTATGAGAAGCACATGAGAGATCATAAATCGAGTTAAAGATAACTTCAGATTGGTAATATCAATTTTGATAGAGGTAAAGTACAATAGGTGTAATACAGGGGACTAAGTTTAACCGTTGAGTAAATTCCAGAAAGACAGACAATCATTCATTCATTGATTCCACATATGCTTTCATACTTTTTCATATTCTGTTTCCAATATCCAGTGTCGAGCAGTACTTTTCAAGAGATGTTTACTTGTTAGTTTAGTGATTTTTTATGTAGATGCTGTAACATAACTAAAACACAATAGCTAATTTTAGATTTTGGCCTATTCATCAACTGAGGTGACTGGGACGTATGTTACACACCTTCTGCATCATTGCTGAGGTAGATCCACTTTGAGAAAAGCTAAGAAACAGTCAGACTAAAACATGGCATCAACCTTGACTGTTGGTTTGAGCCGTGTAGGGAAATGTAGACTTTCTAGTCAGGGTTCTCGAGACAACAGAAACAAGCAGTTATAGAGTTTAGACGGAATGGCTCAGAATCGATCTGTGGTGCAGATGTATCCATACATCATCTGAATTATCATACTGAATTTCAGTATTTTTTCATTTTTCCTTGCTCTCTTTTCAAGGCTTTCTACCACTTCTGACTGAGTTCTTCTTTATTTCTCTGTTTTTCACCTTGATGCGTTCTCGCTTAATTTGTTGAAATGAGGTGTAGCAACTTAAATCGCTGCGGAGTAAATGCTATAGGTTGTTTGTTGATACTGTCTGTTCCTTACATAAGAGGTAGAATTGTGTTGGGTGAATACATTCGCACCACAACAAACCCAGTTACCCTGGCCTTTTGATGACAGCTAACCAATGGTTACCTATTTTTGATCATCACTTCAGTTTAGGTCATTGGAGGTCATCGACAAAGTGTAGTGCTTCTTTTTACTCACTGTCATGGTAGAGCATTACGTGTTTAAGTCCTGATTCAAAAACCATTTTATAGAGGTAAAGTCATTTTTGAAGCAATTAAGTATTCACTACATACTTCAGTTATTTTCTCTTGGGTGTAATTATAATATATGTCTGACCCACCTCTGTATCAGCGTTATATTCATCTATTGTACCAGACACTGGATTACTTTTACACAGTGCTTCAACAACATCGCTTGCGGTAAGTTTTCGATCGAACAAATTAAAATCCTGTAAAAATATAATGTAAAGGGGTTATCAACGGATAAATACCTTGACACTGATGTGTTATCTAAACTGGATGGTTTAATTATCAGACTTTCTTTGGTGTTCTAGATAACTGGGAATTGAAGTAGTACACAAACTTACAAAATATATTCAGTCCATGTTATGCAGCTAAATATTGAAGATGACAAAGAAAAATTGAATATTATCTACAAAAAAACTCCAGTCGTTGAGAAGAAACGCTATGTAGGATGTGAGTGGCCACCCTCTACATATTTGCCTACATGAACCTCCACTAGCAGAGAAGTATGACGGTATATAGTCACACACTTCAGTACATGGAGACAATTTAGGCTATGTATTGAACTAGGAAAATATGGAAATCTTGAATACAGGAAATGCAAAGAATACCGAGACGTTTTAGAAACTTGATGATGAGGCCAATTAGAGATCAATAAGCACATTAAATTTACTTAACCTGTCAGCCAATACCAATAACGAGAAGTACCAAAAAGGTCGGAGTTCGGGTGCAAATAGTGACAATATTATAGCAGAAGCAATCAATCACATCCAAGGTTATCAGGAAAAATGATCAAGCCACTTGTCGAGAATTCTTCATAACTAACTTCTTTCTGAAGTTTGTGCTGATGATGTTATCTAGAATGAAAATAAAAGCTTCACAATCAAGCCACAGAACTTGGAGAATGCAATAAAGTTTAAACCATTCTCTTGAGCTGTGAATACTCTCCACTGCTTTTACCGGGAACACCACCATTCACTTTATCTAAAGAATTTAATCATCAGTTTTATGCACGTTACGTGGATGATGCGTTTTTAGTTCTCCGAAATGAGGCTGATAAGAATGCTACTACCGATAAATTTGTTAGCATCCATCCAGCTATAATCTTCCCAGTATGAGAAGAGCGACATGACTGCATATCTTTTGCAGACATCTCCGTGTCAAGAAGACTAGATAGGACGATCAATTGCAGCGTGTACAGAAAGTGAACATTGAAAAGTCAGTACACTCGCTTTTATAGCTCTTTGCCCGTGAGATCTAAATGAAACCTGGTGAAATGTTTGGTTCATCGTGGAAACAGCATTTGCTTTGATGACACTATAGAAGAGAAGCTTAACATTATGCGTAACCTGCTTAGTAAGGATGGATATCCTGCCAAATTTATGACCAAGATAATTAAAGAAACGAAAGTTAAGTCAAAGATGATTGCAATCTGTAAGAAACCTGTTTTCGTGAAAATTGAACTGAAGGAGGTTATAACGCAGTATTTAAGAAGAGCTTCTCAGAGAACGTTCAGTCCCGCAAAGTATTGTCGTATCTTCTACAGTTCCCCGATTTTAGGTGCAGGATATAGAGATAGACTTCTTGATTCTGCCTTTTCTATGTGCACTCAATTATTTACCTGCTCCTGTGGAGCTAGTTATATAAGGCGTACAATTAGGCAAATCCATCATAAAATATCTTAACACAATCCAGCATAGCTGAGTAAGGGTTGTACAAAAATAATAGAAGGCAAACGGCTAGCACAATTAATAGATACTGGTCATGAGTAACTTTCAGTTTGCAATTATTTTAGTTGATTGAACCATCATCACTAAATGAAATTATATTGTTAAGTGTAAAAAGTTATATATTAGTATGGGTGAGGGATGACGAAGACCCAAGTGAAAAGAAATATTTCTTCGTTCAACCTGTTTTTCAGTTTAAATCATTAAATTGAAAATTTCAATGAAATTTACAAAATATCAAAACAAGTGAATCGGAAAACATGTTCAATCTAATAAACCAAACTTTTAGTGGTATTCAGGTCACAAAAGAAGAAAGTAACAAAACCACTTTTATAAGTTTTTTCATCAGTAGGACCTCTCATGGAAACTGCGACTTAAGTGGACAGGAAAGTGACACACATATAGGTTAGGTTTTGAAATACAACAGCAACAACCCGATGTCTCATAAGAAGAGTTGTGTACAGGCACTAGTTGTATGCACCAAGACTGATTTCAGCACTTAACAACTGCGTGAGTCGGAAGGAAATCACCTTCACAAAGTGTTCATAGTTAATGAATATCCAGTCAATTATATCAAGAAATGCCTACGACACAACACACATCAGAAAAATAAAGTCTAAGAGTCACCCTACCATATATCAGAGATTTTGCAGAAACTTTCAACCGACTACTTCACCTATTATGCATTGTTGTGAAGCGCAAAACAGACAAATCCCTGAGAAACATTTTATACAAGCTAAAGGACCCATTACCCAAAGAAGATAAGATCAATATAATCTGTGAAACTAGTTGCAAGTAGTGGCAGCATCACCAAGGTGATCAATCAGGTTGTCGACTACGCCAAAACAAATTGTGATCATCAGCATGCAGTAAAACCGCGTGATATATTCTCATTGATATCGGTGCATCTAGATAAGCATAGCCAAAATATCAATTGAGACAACGTGGAAATACTGTAATAAGCAGGCTCAAGAACCATGAGAAAATTCCTGGTAGTATGGTACTCCAGTCAAAAGATACTCGTCCCAACAGTGACCTGATAAACTATTAAGGAGCGATTAAGCAACTAGAAACGGATTCAGCAAATCAATAATCAGACATTATGTTGAAAGCGTAGGTCAAATGAAAACAACAGGTCAGCCCTTGAAAAAATGAAGGCAAACACCCCTACTCATAAGAAGATAACGCTCACGCGTGGTAAATATTCTGGGCAAACACTCGTGCAACTTAAAAATTTTCATTTCTTCATGAAATAAATGTCGATAAAGTCTCCTAACCTGGTGATGAAGCGTCCAAGAAAAAATCTCGAGGATAGGAGAACACCAAACAGTTATCATCCCCATCCTAAGCTGTGAATCTTTTCGACTATTTCACAAGTATATTTATCCCAAAACAAGAAATTTAGTGGATATTTCTTTCACCATTGAATTTATTTTGAAGCTGTTGATGTAAGTACAATTTGGAAATAAATTTGGATATTCAATGAGTCAGACCTCTGATCTCATTCATATTTCTTCACCGAAATTCCAGCATTATCGTTGACAGTTCAGTACTTTATAATTCCGTCCTAATTATTTTCTACCTAAGGGTCATACTGAACAGCCTAAGCTGAGAAAATAGATCTTAAACACAATCCTTAACTGCCTTAGTGAAGAAGGAAGAATCATTCTCAGCAGTCATTGTAAATACCTTGATAAAATACCACAGCTTCTGTCTAACCAAACTGAGTTTTACCAGCCTAAAGGAGATGTAATTTAAAGTTTTCTTGCCACAAAGAAGTCAGTGATGTCATGAAGGCACAATGAAACAACATATGGACTTAAACCAATAGTGGTCGTTAAAACTATTTATGTTTAAGAAGTGAAAAAGAAGTGACTACGTTAAATGAAATGCAAGCTATGATACAAAAAGTGCTAAATAAACAGATCAGTAACAAACAATGTCTGCCTCGTAAGATAACGAAAATTCACTAAGTTATGGGCTTGTGACTGCTAGCATACTGCGGTAGAAAGCTGTAGAACGTCTTAACCAAGCATCGTACTGCACAACAGAGTGATTGGAAGTAGGGATTAGAAAAAATCAAACTGTGAAGCATGGAAACTTCTACCTCAGAAAGTAATAACTCAAAATGTTAACTTTCACTTAGATACCTCGTGTCAGCGAGTATTTAAGCTTTCATGAACTTTACGTAAAGAAAACTTTAATTATTTAGAATAAGGAAAAATATAATACTTTAGTTCAAGAGTTAAACTTAGACACTGTAGTGGAGTGTAATTTTACCTTACATTATTTTTTTGATGTTTTGACGAGAATTTTTGCTCTTAGTTATATCAAAGTAATTGCATAACTCTCAGACTTCCTTTTTTCAGTTCAATAGCTCTTTATTCTTTTATTTTATTGGTAGTACAATTTTCCGAATATCTGCAATGTGCGATGAATCGTTACTGTTACATGTGATTCTATTAATAAAGATTCTGTAGTTAACCTGTCACTTCACTGAGGTGTATCAGATGCTAAGACTGTCATCTTCTGGTGTGACTTAGTGTATACAGAAAGATAAATGAATTTCCCTTTAAATTACTTATCTTGGTAGGGTCTGTTATTCCACATTTCGTTAAATTTCATGAGTATGATGAATTGCCATCAAAATATTTCACACAAAGTGTGAACGATGAGTTTCTGTGGGATTTGCATTGTAAGTGTTTACAACTTATGTTTCGGTTATTTGCAAGAAAATATCTTTTAAACCTATAGTTTTGGCGACAAATGTTCGTGAGATACACAACCACTTCACAATGAGACATGTTAAAAACTAAGACAACACGGTGTAATCTTTTAAAAAGCCACGATTTATATTCCATTTTAACTTATTTGTTAAGTACATATTTTAAAAACTTCATAAGTGATATAAGCAACTGCAAATGCTTCAATATTCACTACTGAACATCACTAGATAATGTATTACCTTGAGGATAAAGAGAAAAGTTCTCATCGTTATAGTGTATGGTGGTGGTAGTACTGCCTTCTGAAACTAAGAATTAGAAGAAAAGACCAATTTATTTCAGAGAAAATATTTAGTGTCACAATATATGACATTCAATAGTTTTTTGTAATGTTTACTTTCTCTAGGATTTACCTTAGTGGTACAACTTTAAATGAGCGATTTAGATTGTATGTTATAGTTATTATATACACAAACTGGACCGAAATTCTCTATACATACTATTAAATTTAATCTAGTGTATTCCAAGATCCAAACAGCAATTGCTTATCATCACGGTCTGAAGTTTCAGCGTGCATCAAGCTAGATGTAGGCTGTTAACTTTATTACCTTACCAAATAAATGCAACATAGCGTCAGAAACCAATACGAGTTGGATGTAGAATTCAAAGTACAAGTCGGCTTTACAAAACAGAAAAGTACAAGTTTGTAAACGAAAATGTTAATAATTATCTAAACTATTGCTTCGTATAGAAAAAACTGAGTTTCGTTCGCGTTTTAGTTATTTTTTAACTTCACAAGTAATCAGTGACTGAATGTGATCTTATAGTGTTTTCTAATGAGAAGAAGCCTTACCCATCTTTTAAGCTGGAGAACAATCCAGTAGACGATAGCATTTGATACATTCTAGTGATCAAAGAAAAACAAGAATTCACTAGGTTATCGATCCACATAAGATAGTTTTAATGTATAGTTACGGTCTTAACTCACCACCACTTTTTAGTTTGTCACAGACTAGCTGGTAATTAATAATTTAAACTATGATCATGCCTTGTTCTCTGTTGGCGTTATGCTGTGAATCAATAGAAGTAGAAAAGAATGAACCAATGGATTCAAACCCAACAGCTAAATGATAACGTGCTTGTTATGTGGCATAAGAGTCATGTACTCAACCTATGGTTGAGAGGGTGCACACTGTTGAGGGGTCATGTGCTAGGACGGGACAGCTACTTAGTATCCCCAGGCTTCTCAATTTTTCTCTAACTGATGTCAGTAAGTGCCAAAAATTACTTCCACATCAATAAATCTCTCCAACCCACCAACTTAATTACTACATTTAAGGTGGAGACTTTAGACTATTCACATTTTATCATAATAGTTATCCAGTTATTACTTCTCTTTGTAATCGAAAGGAAAATAGATGGAAACAGATGGAAATTTGGTGAAAGAGATGATTGACCGACATAAAGACGAGTGATTCTAGGTCAATCGTGAATCATAGTTTGTTCAGATACGAGTTGAGACTCCCATATTCATGAATA
This sequence comes from Heterobilharzia americana, assembly GCA_944470555.2. Classification (NCBI taxonomy): domain Eukaryota; kingdom Metazoa; phylum Platyhelminthes; class Trematoda; order Strigeidida; family Schistosomatidae; genus Heterobilharzia; species Heterobilharzia americana. The sequence continues at coordinate 90,662,643 of OX104134.1, forward strand.
TATTTGTCAGGTGGCCTAAAATCATTATTTTTTTCTTTTAAACAAATTCTGAAGGCATTACTTACCCTTCTTTTGATCCGTACGAAGAATCGATAAGCTTGGTGAAATGGTTGCAAATATGAAAGGATATCTTTCGATTTTTCAAGATCTTGATAAATAATACCAGAAATCTTACACGCATTCGGGATTATCGCTTGAGTTAGTAAATACAGTAGAGCATCACTTGGTTTGCTAAAAAATAACCAATAGATTTTCCATGTAGACTGAACTAATTACCGGAAGTGAAATTGCTGGTCAAATTTCACTCTAATGAACAGAAATGTTCTATAGCAGCAGGTAAAGCACAAGAAAAATTTACTTACCATCTTTTTTTTGTTTAATTAAATAGAACTGAAATATGAACACCTATGTACCTCACATTACTTTTCTATGTTGATAAGTAGATTCGATTTGCCTCACACTAATGATTAACATGTTGCGTAGGAAATAAGTGACATACGCTTCAGTATCATTGACTTTTATATCTTGAAATAAAAGTATTCGCAAAATGCATTCATCACGTGGATACTTCTAGAATGTCTAAACTTCACTACCTTCTATCTTCCGCTTTATGACAGCTTGAAACACCGTTGTCCAAAAGACAACACCGGAGTTTGTACTTTGCACAAATTGCTCCTATCACGAGAATAAGTAAAGACCAAAGTTAGCTTAATGTTATAACTTGCATAATCCTGTTGTTGATTGAACAAAGGTGACCGGCCTCTACTGGCATATGAGCTTCTGCGCCGATGCCTTGATTCTGCCTGTGTTTCAGTCTTATATTAGTGATGTATAGTGGCCAGCAACGGAATCTCAGTGAGCCCTCACTAGGAGGCAGGTACATCCAGCTGAAGAAACATAAACAGGACGAAAAACGCACCTTGGATTCCGCTGCCAGCCACTATCCATCATTAATACAAAGCTAGCATAATCTGAAAGATTATTCTGTAGTTTATTTCTGTTTACTGCATTAGTATAGTGAAGAATATTAGCATCAACATCAACATTCAGTAGTAACCACGTTTTAAACAATTCTTATATGAGTGTTAACTAAACAGGTCCATGAAACTTCAAGATCATTCATTTTTGAACAGGAGATAAACTTCACGAGTAAAGTGAGCTGTAGAAACACTGAATCCAGAAGGAAGAGCAATTTTGATACAGCTTGCAAAGCATAGTCATACTTTAAACACACACCGATTTTGTTGACACGGTAATTTATCAAAATATTTAGGATCGATTAAAAATCTCGATGTGTTTAATTTCTTAAGATAATTTAAGTCTACTGTAAATGTTACCACAGTGGAAGAATTTAACAATAACTTCGGCCTGATATATGCAATATGAAGAACCTGCTATTTATAGATCAGATGTTGACTGAAAATGAAAGGAGGCCTTGAGAAAAATTGCGTTTACACAGCTGATTTTTGGAATATTGCTAATAAGAACCATAATATTTTAGCTACAATAACTTTGCCTTCAAGTACCGAATTCCCAAAACTTCGAGCTGCAAAAATTAACAATTGAAGTGAATTTTCAATTCATTTTCAGCTCATTTCATAAACCACTGAACTAAAAATCCATAGGTTGCGACTTCAAATCCAGTGATAACTGGAGCTTCCTTTCAAAAATAATTATAATCAAGGTATTTATACTACAAAAATACGTCACAACTATTACTTGTCGATCGAATACACTGAGTCATTATAGATATTAAGATTGACATATAACCGCCGGCTAATACTAATAATGTCAAATACAAAATAGCTGGTTACTAACTAACGGATATTTGATGCATAAGGTAGTTACTTACAAATGAAACCTGTAGCAGAAACAGGAAGCAGTACTGCTGCTCTGCAAATAATCTATAAGGAATCAAAAACTCTTGGAGGTAACTAATCCACTTATAAGTTCAGTTAATGAATACTAGACTGAATTCATAATCATTGTGTCAGTGTGAAGAAATTAAAAAGACAAACATCAGAACCACAGAACAAACACAATAAGATTTGCCATCTTCATCAGAAGAACTTCTTAACTCTAGCTGGTTGTGTTTGCCTTCAAATGTCAGTTTCAAAATTCCAAAACTGTTTACTATACATTTCTGTAGCAACTATCTCACTAGTTCAGCCAAAGTCGGTTTATTAAAAAACGTAAACGGCTTTATTCATGCAATACTGCAGTACCTGGCTATTTAGTAGACTGGCCAAATCCTTGAAAATGACACCCACTAGCACTGCAATAATGCTGATACCTTGAGCAAGTGAACAGTGAATGCGCAGCACTATCCACCCTATTACGATAGGGTCTGCCGCATAAAACGGACTACTCTAATTTTCGGTTGTTGAACAATAATTTATTTTCTCAACTGTCGAAATTATGGCCATCTATTCAAAGTCAGTCCTGCCCGCTTCATTTCAAGTTGTTTTGTTAGGATAGTTTGTTCATCAGTGCATTTCATATATATATATATATATATATATATATATATATATATATATATATATATATATATATATATATATATATATATATACAGAGAGAGTGAGTGATATAAGTGTTGTACTAAAAAATTAAATTTCTCCCGCATATGAAAGTTTCACAATTAATTACGCACTGATCCAGCTTATCAGACTTAACCACTCAGAGGTATCAAATTAAAAAATCCTACACTAAAATTGTTTATTGGATATAGCACACAATGATCCAGTATTATTTACTTGATGATATTTCGAGCAGAAATTACTGCTCATTATCGTGTTGAGGTGGTCACGCAACTACCAACATCTGGTTTCCATGGTTCCAACACCTAGTGTTCACTTTTTAACTGATAATAAAATTCTCCAAATTTCTAAAATAGGCGTTGCACCATCCCTCCCATATGTCTTGGATGTTGATTCGATGAACGAAGATTCGGTAGTCAATCCATCTCTCCATCTAACCATATTTGACTTTATTTCAGTTGATTTACTCCATCCTGTTACACCATTGTTTGTCAGAGCATACACTGCAATAGCTTAGTTTTTTTAGATGATTGGTTCAAGTGGTGTCTATCATTTTACATTTGGTCAGGTTTCTATACTGCAGTGAGCTGGCTGACGCCGATCAGTTTGTTTGGATTATTCATCAAATCCCACAGTCATTTCATTTTGTTTGTTAGATCAAATCCTCCTATCTATTCGGATCAATTGGTTTAATGAGCCGACAGAGTTTATCTCTGAGTGAGTTCGGGGGTTTGAATGTCACCTTAATTCCGACCTGCATAAGAATTCGAAGTAAAGTCGCTGATGTTACTTCTTTATTTGGTGACAAGGTTGAATCCTTGAGCCTTTTTCTGTTGTTGTCGATACTATTCATAGAGTTCCTACTGCTACTACTTTCTTCCTTACATGTTCTTACGAATTTCATGATTTCAGTGTATAAATATTGAATAACAATGTTCCCTTTAAATGTTTTTCAGTCATTTTTTCCGGTTCTTTTAATTCAACGTTGAGTTTTCCAGCTGTATTATTTAAATATTTCACTAAACGCATTTTAACCAACTTTGGATGAGATGACCTGAAATTAAGATACTTGTAACCGTTTTTGGGTTATGTGTGAATGGACGTATATGCAGCAGAATTTGTTCTTCGTTTTAATTTGTAACCCAATACATTGAATTCCCATCTATTTATTTTATAATTCATGGGTGAACTGTACTGTACTCAATACTGAGTCGATATGCGTCAAGAACCTATGCGTTTCAATTTCAGTACTGTAAATGTGTCATCTATGTATTCTTACAATATCTTAGGAGTTAAAATAGGTATCCTAAAAATCATATTTTCTCTTAAACCCATAAACATGGTTTGTAAGGTTCCCTCCCGTCTGAGAAATTCTTCTTATACCAAATATTCAATATCTCTAAAACCATATTACTCTGAAATATCTACGTTCACGCGCTGCAGTTTCAACAGACATGATTACAGCAACAATGGAACATGATAACAAACTCTGTTGAAATGATAGGGTTTCTAGAATATCCAAGAAGTTTCACAGCATCCATGGTTATTTCGAAGAACTCCAATAATAACTGATGCAAACAGTTCGTGGAAAAAGATTATAAAGATCACTAAACACGTTTTGAAAATTCAAGAATATTCAAATAAAGAAGTTCAGCAAACAAATGGAAAAAAGTATCCAGTTGAGAATAAAGAGGTTTCTATTGGCAAAAGATCGCTAGTAATCCATAGAACAAAGGAGGTTATCAACCACTCAACTAGAGTTTTAAAGTCAACAGAAGTAAAAGTGTTAGGGAAGCTACTTAGATTTAATGGAATGGAAACCAGAAAATGCCATTCCTGAAACTGAAATAATTTCGACTCCAGTAGGTAAGACATTCGCAGATGGCTTGTGGGCAAAGTATTCAGTGACACAAACTGACAGAAAAAAACGAAACAGAATTAACTAAAAACAGAGGCAGAAGCTTTAAAGAACCTTCAGGATAACAATATGGTGATTACGAAATCACACAAAAGCAACTCAACAGTAGTGTTAAATAAATCTGGTTCGTTTCAGAAAGTCAGACAAAACACAATAAGATAGAATCGTACGAGGAAACCAATGGATACTGCTATAGATATGGTTTAAGAAGCAAACGAGGACTTAGTATTATCGTTATGATACTTGTAATTTTCCGTTGCTATACAGCGCTGAATTTCTCGACATCTGTTGACAGATGGGCTTTTATGCTAAAGCCTCAATAATGCCAAATATTCATGATATTATATTCACCTTGGTGACCAGCAGAGAAATCAAGGACTGGTTTTTTGTCTTATTAGTGACTCACCAGTGATGTTGTTCCCACTGAGATTCTAAACCAGTACCCATTGCTTCAAACGCCAAAGCGTTATCTATTAAGCCACTGTGGCACCATATCTATCTGTTGTCTGGCTATCATGTGTTTGACTAACTTTGCTGTACCTGTTTCTTGTACTAACATGCAAATTGGTACGTGTATGAAGGCAGTTAAAAATGAGCCGAATGACCATGAGCTTATGCTGAAAACTAAATTATCAGAAGAGAAGATCTTCTTAGGAGTACACATATACCCCAATTCTACAGTCTTTAAGTTTAAGAACAAAATACATAAACAAACTGAATGAGTTACCAAGGGATTACCAATGTCCCCAGTATAGCAGAGATATTTATGAACCACTAAGAATGCCAACCCAATGTAGGGCCTTCTGAACACGTCAGCAGAAATCTGAGTATGTTTGACTGGCACTCACTTCACACCTGTCAAATGTAAGATGATACTCTAGGACTGCTCCGCAACCACTACCAGTTTAATGATAAGGAGTGAAGTGGTAGATTATGTTAATCACTTCACTTATGGACGGGCTAGTTGTTGACTAAATCTCAGCTCGGATACACAGGATCTGTTTGGCATTCGTCAACTTGCATCATATTTGGCACCGACTAGCAAGACATCCGACTATTTATCAAAGAACCATTATACTACCCTGCAGTTCATTTTGTTCTGCTATACGGCTGTAAAACATGGCCATTAAAAGTGGAAACATGAAGTGGTTGCAGGGCTTAGATCACAGGTATCTTCGTAGCACTGCTCTCGATTGGTGGAATCACTATATGAGCAATGTTGAGATATGGCGAAGAGTACTAGGCAATATAGGCGAGTCCACTGATGAATTTGTCAAAACTTTAGTCGACTGAGATGACTTGGACATATGTAGCGCATACTGAGCCAACGCTTATCTCGATTTGCTATGCTAGGGGATATTGGATTAGGCTGAAAAAGGGTTCAGGTTGACCAGACCAATATGTGATAATAGTCAGTGAAGTCTCTCACTGTTGGTCCGAGTCGTGTGGGGAGATGTAGACTACCTGGTTGGGGTCCTCAAAGTGAAAGGAACCCATAGTTGAGAACTCTTGATGACAAGGCTGGAAATTGGTCACAGTGTCGCAGAACCATTTACTCTTTAATGTCTTCTAAAGCTTGAATATTCGCACTGACCCTAATCTTCAAATTGCTTATTCTCTCACATTAACTTTGTTCACTTCGGTATTATTCTTGTTTTATGTACCTGTCTTTTTGTACTACGGTCAAGTGTGAGAAATTGAAATGATGGACATGAATGTGAGTATCTACGTTGTTTTTATCTGTCTGTCTGTCTGACTACACATTCAAAGTACTGAAATCGGAACACTTAGTTTATTTACACAAATCAATCCATTAGTGAATGTAGTCCAATTTACATATGAATTAGAAAGTGGTGACAGTGATCTAGTGATTTTGGACTCTAGAATAAAATAAAAACAGAATAGAAGTTTAAATATTAGTATCTATAGGGTACTTTCACAGTCAAATAGTTACTCAGACTTTAAATTATCTAAGTCAATTGAAGTAGGCTTAGTGCAGTGTGTGGACAACAAGGTCAGGAAACTTAGTAATAAGACAGACGATCAAAGAAGAGAAATCGTAAACTCCAAGGACACCTTACGCATATATAATTACCCTTCTAAGTTATTCAACCAATCCATTAGTTACTGCAAAAAAACAGTGACCAATAGTGATAACACAGGTGTTGGTAATAATAATAATAGTGGTAGTATTGTGAAGACAATTAAAAACTTCTACAGTTTTATCATAAAAGGAAGCCACCGTAAAAGTGTTACGAACAGTTTTAAATAAGCTTGGGATTAGAGTGTCATTAAAACCCACAAACTAACTTAAGAACAGGCATCGTAGGCTGAAAGATCCTAATGATCTAATTAGACAAATTGTTTTAGTCTACCATATCTCTTGAAACGGCTGTGAAGTCAGACTCTTAGGTCAAATTAGTCGACTAGGGACGATTGGTTTCTTCGAGCACAAGGACGAAACAGCTGTTCAGTGCTCCCAGGTTTCCAATGTTCCTTTAACTGATGTCAGCCCATGATAAATTTTAACCTAAATCAAAATTCATCACAGCAAGAAGAACAAAATTTGTCGAATAAGTTGAGGATATTTCTATTTCACGAACTCTCCTCGGGTGAAAACAGTCTCGAGTAAATGTAGAAGTGGCATGAGATAAAATGAGAAACATACTTTTGAGTTTGAAAAAAGTAACCGCATACACTGAGAGAAATGGTAACAATGCGAATAATTATAATAAAGTTTGTTCATTTATAGGAGATTGAATGGAAGTTTCTTGGGTTTAAGCAATAGGAAGCAGGAACAGTGAACTTGTGAGCGATTTTGAACAGTTCTTTGCGATATGTACAAAAAAGCAAATACAGGATCATATTTCTGTCATTCCAGTGTACTTGTTTTGAAAAGTACACGTGAGTTCCCAAATACAAATGGAATTGTCATTGAATGGGTACCTGTCCATTTTAAATTGATGCATGGCCCCTCAAATGTAACATAAAAGAACCAATTTCAAGACCGGATAAGTTATACCAAGAAAGGCTCATTACCTTCTGCTTAGCCTTTTTGAAATATTATGTCCTTATTGAAATGATGGCAAAGATTTGTAGCTCAGGATGAAGATGATGGTTCAGTGTTTTCTGAGCTTTAATATTTTGTCGTGAAGGTTTCATCACTAGGCTTAGTGACATCTTTTCAGCACAAACTTCATCTAGAAGTGAACCATACTCGAATATTAAAAAGACGTTTAAGTTGTATTTTTATTGACCTTGGATGTTGTTCTTATTATGTCGACTGAATAAACACCGGCTTTTTTCAGAAGTAGCTGGATACTTTCTCTTTGCACATAATTTGGAATACTTTTTAAAACTTTTCACATAAGCATAATCAGACAGATGCATCTCAATAAGAACTAGCTCATCGTTCACTTTATCTTCTGAGCAAATGTTTTTAACTTTGTTGAACTACGTTCCAGCTAGTCCACTTTCATATTTCATGGGGGAAAAGCTGTTGTAGTTTAGACATTGTTCAGTCCATGTATCTTTAGGTTAGATGCTTTTCTCACTTGTACCGTCGTTCCATCTTTTGGTCCATAAATCAAGAAAGTTTTTGAGATTTTAATGCATATAGTCAACTGTGGAATTAATGTTAGTATATGTATTGTTCAATATCTGAAACAACTCCGAAACACGGTTCATATCTTTGCAAATCATAAATATCTCGTCCACACACCTCACGTAAAATAAATTGTCGTCAATAGCCGGTTTGACTCAGTCCCCCTCTAGGTTTGACACCAATATATCAGTAAATATCAGAACAAGTGGGCTTCCCATGATCACTTCGTCAATGTGTAGATAAAATTCGTTGGACATCTTCCTCATATAGGGTTTAATCAAGATTGGTAGTCCTTAATAAAATAAGATATCTAGAAGAAAGCTCGGTTATAGTCATGCCTGTGATCATACAGAATCAAACAACAGTAAGGGACAGAGTAGTAGTACTAAAAACTTAGTTTGATGGAGAGAACTTGATAAATGAATCTTTGTTTGTCGAATCGATTCCAAATACATTCAACAGTAATGATTCTGTACCTCTCCCAGATAAATGGAAAATTCTATTACTCTTATCATAAAGAAGAAGAGGGAATCAGAACAATGTCACAGCTTTGTAGAGTTACCTGGTAAGCATACTGGAAATGAACGGTGTCCGAAACGCTACTCAGTAAATAATACTTTTTTACTGTGATACACCTAATAAATCAACTGAAATAGAATTGTATTTTGTGACATTGGTCAACTTTAACTTTTATATCAGCTATTGGAATGCATGTTCTGACAAACAATGATATAACAAGATGGAGTTAATCAACTGAAATAAAGCCAAATATAGTTATGTGAAGAAATCAGTTGACTATCGAATTTTTGTTCATCGAATCAACATCTAAGATATATAATAGAAATGGTGAAAAAGATAACCAGGTGCCAGAACCATGGAGACCAGACGTTGGTAGTTGTGTGATCACTTCGACACGATAATGAGCAGTAATTTCCGGTCGAAATGTCATCAAGTAAATAATACTGTGCCATTGTGTGATATGTCAAATACATGAATGTAATGCAAAATATTCTGGCTATTTCATCAAGGGTTTCAGTAAAACGTCAAATGAAATCGACTTTAACAATCCATCGTAAGATTGATGAAATCCCCATATATGTGAATCGACACGCCTATGTAATTAATCCATTTTATTTCAAATATTACGATGTCAACATTCAACAACGTAAAACGGTGAAATCTAGGTAGCTGAGTTCAAGAATATACTTACTCTTCATAGTCCGTTGGATAGGTTAAGCAGTCAACTTGAAAGAATGATTAAGGTGTAGTTAGTGCAGCTGGTAATAGAATGGAAGCGAATTCGGTCGTTTATAAATTACTGTTATGAGTCCTCGATTTCAAATTATATAATTCTCCCTGCATTAAAAAAAGTAACTTCCAGTACGTTAAGCAGTTTTGGGATTAATAAGTTCTAATCATCCTCAATAACATGATACACCTTGTTGTCTGAATTTTCTATTTGAAAACCTTTGTGCTTTGGTTTTCACTGGAAGGCAGCAGATCATGAACAAGTTTCCAAGTGGTTTTCATCAGTAACTTGGTCAATAAATGTTTTCAAAGATGTGGTAAGACATAAATTTCATTGTGATAGGTCGAATGTTGTAATGACACACTACTATAGTGTGAGGATAAGTTGCCTAATATTGTCAATTGTTTAGTGTTGAAAGTATTCAATATTATCGGGTGAATGAGTAAGCAGAAGATAACAGTTTGGATTAAGGAGTATGAAGGTTTCATATCTTGTTAACATGACGTGTATTTGTGCGCAGCGCTTATGAGTACCTACAGCAGTATTGTATGCCACTCAGTCACCATTCTGCAGTAGCCTTACAGAAGTCTTCAATTCACTAATCCGACATCATATGGAATTAAGTTATTGGAAACAAATTTTATGCATTGTATTATCGTAAAAAATATTATTTACCTCTTATTGCTCTTTTCAGCCAGATAAAATTCTTCTTGTGTGTAGAGGTTACAAGCTAATATAACGACAATATTTACAAATGAACCAAACGAGATCAGTTTTTCAGGATTTTGAACACTTGTTTCATCACTGTCTTCAGATCCAAACGATATGGCTTTTAAAGATGAAGAAGCACAATATAGAACACCATAGTTTCAGCTTAATTTAGGTTGTTAAACAAAAAGCTTATTTAAATGTAAAATGTTTCATGTTATCTTCATCAGCAGGTTGAAAAATGGATGTAAATAAAGAAGCTGTAACTGGGAGTAAATAAATATTGTTTAGTCAAAAATACCAGTTAGAAATCATTAAGCTCTGAGCACTTGTTCAAACTACCAGTGCTAACCATGGAATAGGCTCTATTGCTCTCGTAATATGCAACTTTCAACAAACTCCAGTAAGTTTCTTCCTCACAGACCTTATCTTAGAGTCTGTTGCTCTCAAAGCTTAACAACCACGAGGCTGTGGTAAAAATAGTCGCAGATGGTTTATTTTAGAAGGGTTGAGAACTTTACCAAGTAGTAACCTGATGCTTAAACTCAACATTTCTCAAATATTAGTTACAGTAGGTGTAATCAATGTCAGGGAAACAATGGTAGACGTTTCTATGGATTTTTCCCGTAACAACTGTGCTTCATATACATGCAAGTAAGTCTACGGATAGCTATGTTGTTGTTGTTACTATAGGCCGAAAATCATTCACAAGATTTCTAAGCGCCTTTGCCAAACAGTGAACGGAGAAGTTACACATTGATCATTGGTAGAAATTTCGAATTTAAGTCACTGAGTGTTAGACAACTGATTTTCAACAGATTCACAAAAATACACAATAAAAAAGCATCATACTCTCAATATAATATGGGTGTACAGTTATAATGGAGGTCTTGAAGTTTGTGGGGGGTTATTTACTGATTTTAGGTTGGCATTCATCGTGGTTGGACATCAGTTGTAGAAACATTGGAAACCTGGGAGGATTGGACAGCTGTTTCTTCCAAGTATGGGATTCCTCCTCAGGTTCCCACTGTTTCGTCAGCTAATGTCAGTTCGAGATGAATACCAATCTGAAATCTATAATGAAGGTTAATGTCAAGTTTTTACCTATGAAAATGAACCATATCAAGAAAAAAGCATACATTCAAGGCATTTAGTCTATCTCGTCTATACTAAACTAAAATTAGTCTTTTGAATACCACCTCATTATACAATGACATCAGTAAACTTTGATTCAAGTTAAAAACAGAAGGTTATATTGACTTAAAACCTTAAAAACATTTGCGGATACCTGGTAAATCTTAAATTATGTTTAGTAAAAAATACTTGTGATTTATTCGTGTAGCGCAAATATGTTGTACATTCAGAGTTCATATTATCTTAGAAAATCTATAGGTCTGAAAGAAATGAACGCAACCAATTGGATCCAGATAAATAAACAGATCCTTTTGGATAAGACCATTTGGGATTAAAGCAAAGCTACGACATGGTTAACAGCTGGTGGGGCCACCAGTTCAATTTCTGCTAAAAAAAATCAGGTTTTTAACTTACTTTTTATCATAACTCCATAGTAATAATAATAATAGTTTACGAAACCACAAATATCCCAGACAGTCTAAAAAATAACCATTCCGTCTTTAAATGTTAAACTATTGATTTGATTAGTTTGAATGTAGGCGACTATATACACTTGAGAATTATTTTTTCATCGGTTTGACTATCTAAGCCATGATTTCGCAAATTTGTTTTACTGATACTGAGTGATTATTCAAGGTGAAATGAAAATCTGGTCCTAGTCCTGAGGTGACCCACATTTTCACTTCATCTTAAGTCATCATCCAACATCAATAATCACTTGTTTAATTTTTTCTTCACACATTTAGACACAACTATTTGAAAGTGAAGTCATTATCAAAAGTATAACGAATGCTACTTACCAATTATTCTATCTAAAGCAGCTAAACTTGTATGCTGGTGAAGTTTACAGTCTTTCAGAAACTGACAGAACTGAACATAACGGAGAATGATTGTATTATCCGGTAACTGAGTCATACCAAGTTTACCGTAAAATCTATATATACTGCGTAATGGAGCCAAATAAGTAGTTATAACATTCTGTATCTAGGTTGGTTGTGTCAAAACAAAAAAATGAAAATACGTTCGTAAACATTTCTCCAGAGTACGGCACCTAGAATGTACAAGTTAATTTACAGTCAACATGTTTGATGTATAGCTACTTGAATTTCCTTTATTCAACCACAAAAAAGGTAGAATAAATATTATGAAGCCTCCCAAACAAGCCATCACTTCAAACTGGCATGCGTTCTATCAGTGTGAATAGAAACATTCAGTCAACATTCAGATTTCCGTGGAAAATATGGCAGAAGTGCGAAAAGGAAGAATAAATGAAGGGGGGAACATTTTTAATGTCTGAAAATAGAAGTAAATAAATCTGATAGATATTCATTCCTTACATCCGGATGGCAATATACTAGATTAACGGTCAGTAATTTCATAGACCGGTATCATGTTTCGATTCAGTAATACCTAACTTTTTCCAACGTCATCTGAATTCGGTTAATATTGCACTTTGAGTTATCCAGCCGTTCAGACTGTGATGCACATTTCGTAGCCATCTAAGTCAGTGCAAACTACCAACTTCATCAAACTATCTGCTTTATTAACAAGCACAACAATTTCAAGCTTTGACATTTCCTGTTGGATGATTTCTCTACACAAAAGCAGTACTGGGAAGTTACGAATTGCTGAATTTCTGCTAAGTTTCCATTTCTTCCGAAATGCCAAGATTTCTGCACCGAATACTTTGACATTGTCGATACTATCATGTAAGTGAGTAGTGTGGTTAATAAGTTATACTTATCGACTCATTGTTTTAAATGTTTAAATTACTATAAAGTTATTAATTGAGTATTTGAGAAAAGTTAGAAATTTTGTTCTCGGATTATCTTGTCACACAGGCCTTCAAAAAAGACAACAGAAGGAGAACATGATACCTACCAACCTTATTAAATAAACGTTTTTAAGTAATTTGTGTTGCAGTTACCAATCATCCAGTTTTCTCAAGGAGTATTATTCCTTGTTTCCAAGATACATAGGTATTCCTTTTTTACTTTACTGATAGGTTGCACATTTTAAGGAAGATATTATATTTCCTGGTACTATGGTAGAAAATGAATAACCATTGAAAATCAGATATTTTTCGAATAGAACTTAATGGGTTTTGAAAATCCTCAGCAGTATGCAACAACAGTGCTAAGCCTTCCTAAACACAGTAACAACATGGAGTTTGTTCTGAGCCTTATTAGTAACTTCACAGACTTTTTCTATGAATTAAAACAAAATACTTTGTTCTGATGAATGTTTATAGCTCAGAGTAAGGGTTTTTAAAATCGGTTGCTCTCTGAACTAGGGTTTTAGTTGACAAACGTTCCAGTGTTATGCTAAACGTCATCAGTGCATTAGAACTTCACAAGGAAGTACTTAAACGAGAAGTATGATGTATCAATAAGCAGCTTGTAAATGCTAACTTCTGAAGTCCAGTGCAACAGAGTAATAGACGAGAAGTAGAAGGATTTTGAGGAGAATTCATATGTATCCTAAATATTCTTACCACCAAATACTTGCACAATAAAATGACTAGATTGTTTTGCTTTATCACCTAAAATAAATTTTGCTTGAGTTGTTTTTAAGATCTGAGTTTAATAAGATATACCATTTTAAGCTCAGACATAATGGCAACAAAAGCAGAATAGTCAATGAGAATTGTTTTTTATCAGTTTACCGCTTATCTGTATTATTTACATTAGTCAGTCTACACTTGATAGATATTTGGAGAGGGTTAGCATTCGTTGACTAACCATAACAATCCTGATTCTCCGAACTGTTGTATGGTAGTCCTCTGAAACTAATATATTATCATAGACTGAATAGCACGTATAAAGTGAATGAAAACAATAAAATATAGAGGGCACAATTAAGAATACAAAACATAAAATATCCATTACAGCGTAAATCAAAATTATTAAATTTGTAATTCCCCTTTATTCTACTTATTAAACGTATCACATAGTGAAATAGTCTCATTTACTGGTAAACAATACTGTTTTACTGTGTGACATTTAATAAACAGATTAAAATGGAATTGCAATCTACAACAGTGTTCAAGTTTTACTCCTATACTTCTGATAAATTTACCGCATTTCAGTCAAACTTTTGTCTAGGGTTTTTAGTATTCTGTTCCTGGTGACTCAAATACAACGCCAATAAATATGCTAAAATCAAATCTAAGACCACGTCAGGTTTCTTGATAAACACAACACATGAAGCTACTGAAGTTAAATTGTTTTGTATTTTTTAATTCCACTCCTTCGATGAAATAATGTCACAACTGTTTACTGTCACTCAATTTGCATTCGCTATTGAACTACCTAAAGATGATTTGAATGCTTGTTACAACAAAACGAAAGAAAAAATTACAGCTAAGATAGACACAAGTTGTGCAACGTTTATTTCACCTCTGCAATAAATGGATATTAAATGGATAAATGAACAATTACTTTTTGGAATTCGGAAGTGTTATAATCTAATGGTGATATATGCGGCTTTAGGTAACTTTCTAGCAAGTTACTGTCTGATGTGTCCTTGAAATTATCTTCCTCCGTAGGATCAGTCATATATTCTGAAATGAAGAAAGTTGTACAACTTTGATATATAAACTGCAAGTTAGTTGTTGTTATATCATGAGGAAATGTTTCGAAAGTAAAACTACTCAGTAGTATCAGTAGTATGAAAACAATAAAAGTATCGAATCGATACAAATTTCTGGAAATTAGCTCATGAGTAAAAAGGTCAGTAAATTTTAGGTCGATTATGTTTGTAGCAGAATGGATGAAGAGGTTTCGCTCGAAATGAATCAATAGCTCAGACAAAAGTGGAATACTGACACCTGACTCTAGCACGGTAGTTTGGTGGGAATTTTTACAATGTAAAAAGTGCTGGAACAAACATACATAGTCGGAACTAAATTCCACACGAAGACCATCGATAAAGCGTTCAGAAGTGTTTAGAAACCGGACTGATTAGTAACTATCGCACGTCGAACTAAGTGGAACTTGTAATTCAGGATCTTTTTATGGAGAACAAGGCCACTAATTTTCACTTCAGATTGGCATGATATCCAGAACTTAGACAGATATGTAACACAAACGGTGGGCCTCATCTAAGAAATTCAACCACGTATACTTAGACAAATATATATCAATATGGACACGAAAGTAGTCGCTGTCACACATACAAGAACAACTAGACAAATTAGGATGACAAATTTATTTATCTCATGGATCTGTATATTTGGTGATAAGCGAATTAAACATAAAAAAGTGACTTAATAATTCATGCTGATAGTGATTAGAGTACACTTTGTCATAATCTCAGCATGTTTCTACTGAACTTTTCGCTATACAAGTTACAGCCTCTTCAGTAGATCTATCGAATTTTTATTAAAATTTAAAAATATGTAGTCAGTACATAAAACAGTAAAATAAAGCTAATGACACTGACAGACATGAATATTATGAGATGAAAGAAATTTGGTAGTAAGACTTAGACGAAATTTAATCTTTTATTTCTTTCTAAGGTAGAACACAATTCAGGAAATAATAGTTTCACTGTGTGATACATTTATAAGAGATCAACTTAATTCTTGAAAAATTGATTCCATTTATCTTTTGTACCTAAACCAGGCAGCGCATACTTTTTTCATAGTCCAGAGGCACAGTCACTAGGCATGCATCTTTGACAGACACTTATGATCATATCCTCCTAGATGCATTTTTCTGCCCTCTAACTTCCTGGAGACTGATCACTTAAGCAGAATAGTGGATGCGAATAACAGTCATTTGTGAATATACTTTAAAATACTTTATAAGTTAGTAAAAGGAAATGATTGCAGTATAGGTTGGGTTTTGAACACACATAGTTAAAACTGATTATATAATGTAGGTTGTCACTTGGAAATGTCTGGTTATCAGTAACAAATTGTGTATTCATCAACTGCTACAGACAACAGAACTGTTGCATTAATTGCGCTGAAAGAGTCCCGTATTACCGTTTTTTGACCAGTATAACTTACAAACTGTTGAATTCTACACCGCAGAATAACTACTCAGTTGAACTTGGCACTATATTTTATAAATGGCCCTAGGTTAAAACTCATGCAAATGGGAAGTAATTAACTGTGTAGCTATCCATTTTCTTCATTCAATTTTTTTATATATAAGTTACATTACGCCATGTGTATTGATTTGCTATAAGTAGAAAGACTAGTTGACGAGTTGATACTGCTAAATTGAGTGAGATGACTAGGAAATAAGCAAAAATAAATTCTCTTATTCCATTAAAATAATCCTTGATTTCTTATCTATGGATACCATTATATTTTAAAAATCTTGAAGGTATCCTGACCAACAATGAACTGCATGGTTTGAAAAACCTGGGCACCGAGTTAGTATGATTCGTTGTATAAAGTGTATTTTTACTTGTTCAGTCCCGGCGTAGTATATTCGTTGTCTAGCATTATAAATTTCTACACCTTAACTAGGTTACTCCTGTCGAGTGAATGTTAGGTTAAGAATGTAATTGATAGGTATCGCAATCTCCACCACTTGTCATTCAGGGAATTCTAGGGCATCTACGTTTTAGTTGGATGACAGTGGGATCACCTGTTTTTCGTATGATTACTTTTTGATCATCGGGCCCAGGTAACTTATTCACAACGAACAGAATCGTAAACGAGACATGTGCGGTTGTTTTCATGTAACCATCTTATGAATACCATAAGAGTTTAGTGATACCAGAAAATTCGTAATTGCATTGCTGTGCACAACTGAGCTAGGAGAATATTTAGTAACCACCGAGTTCTATCTATTCAGTAAACATTGCATTTCATTGATGTGTTCCAACAATGATGAAATTAAGACTTATTCCCTACTGATTGACTCCTAACATCTAACACCGTAACTCAGTGAGCTGCGGTACCACCTAACTTAGATCATTGGTCTTATCTCAAATTCCGGTTAATTACTATCTAGTTGTGAAGTAAGTGTTTATTTCAAAGTTAATTGTTTACTATTGTATATGAGCTACTTATTTGACCATTCAAAATAGGAACCAACCAATGTACATCATAAAAAGCGGCCATTGATTTTAAAACAAAAATATTTGAGTGCTAAGATTTTAAAAAATGTTTTTAAACGTCATCACACACATCTTTTTTCGGAGTTCAAAAGCTCAGTAGACTTGACTTTGAAATAAGTTGTAGACTGTTTTAGCTTGTTAGTTTCATATATCCGTAGCAAATGTCTAGAGAGTAATAGTATGCTTTCATAATGAAAGTATAATTTAAAAAACAACAACAAATCTACAGAATACTAGAAACTTATTGTTAAGTTAATGCACTACTTATCAACTGACCTGTAACAAGGGGTACACGAGTATCCAGTCTCTCAAGACTTGGTTGATCAACACTTTGTGGTATCGAATCACTACTTGTATCGATAAACCGATCTTCATAAAATGTTCTTTCAAATATTCGTCCGTCTTTAAGTATTAGAGTACCCTTTAAATAACAATAAGTCTACACACTAAAATCCGTTATATTAGTGAAAGAAATATCTATTCAAAAATGTTAACAAGTAGGCCTTGGACTGAGTCTGAAATGTATTACCTAAGTAAATACCTTTAATGGATCTTGCTTTTGTAGAATACTTAAGAATAAGTTTATCACAGAATATCACTTCTAGATGACAGTTTATTTGTGCAGAGATAAACATCAATACATATGAAAAAATATTAAAAGGGAAGTGTAAGATGGAACCGAATAAACGGGCCTAGAAGGAAAAACTATTTAACGGTCGAAACAATGTATTTTCCGATTTCACCTATCTGGAGTTAAATCAAGAAAGTTTCCAACCTTTAACATGGAGAAAAAATAAATGATGATGATAAAAAGACGATAATAATAAAGTAGTAGTATATCCATCTGAATATAGTTCTCCGAGTTTCAGAAAAAGCACGAAAGTAGTAGTGAAAAATGTAAATAGCTTGATGTTGATTCACCTAGTTTAAAGAGATAGTCCAGTTAAAAAGAATAAATTAATTTTCATCATAAACCGAATCTCTGTCAACTCGTCAAAAACTACCGGATACCAAATACCTCAAACAGCAGGAGTTGTAGCCAGTTGACTTAAACAGCCTGAATTATGTATACGAAAGAAATAGGTACAGCCTTTACTACCATCCTGGTCTTGTTTCCGAATAATCAAATTCCTAGACATATGCCAGTTACTCGAGTTTTAAACTTCCTAACTTCTTGTACATATTGCTTCATCCCTTGCATTTTAATCTTAAGTTTATCAAATTTCTTCATTTTTCTCCCCATACATTTCAACAGCTTGATCCGCTGTGTTTTACTAGACTATTTTTGTCAAGCCTTTTGTGCATTTACACAAACACGCTCTCATTTGTCATCTCCCATCTACTTTCAGCTATATTCCTTACATTTCATTATCATGAGTAACTTAACAATATAAAAATTATTGTGTGTTCATGATCATTTACTTTCAAGTATTACACAAAATATGCTAACATCTAAATCATTAATTATTTAGAAGTGATTCTAGTAATATTCGATAGGTAAGAAAATGATACAGATGCTTTAGGGATAAGATTCGGGTGAATTCAATTCAATTCAAAGCTAAAAGTATATAATAATGAATTAAAAGTTATATAATATTACAGTCAGATAAAAGTAAGTTCATTTTTCTAATCAAGGTTGGCAAATGTTGTGGAATAGATTAGCATAGATCAAAACTGTTATTCGGAAAGTGAAGTTTAGCTGACGTTAAGTATTCATATGAAAGTTATCTTTTAGGAAAAAATAACCGTAGTCAAAAATATCTCTTTTTATTCACTTCTTGATCAGTGACTCCATATTAAGAAATAACATTTTCAGAAGACAAAATGACATACCAACCTGCTGCTGAAAAACTAGTTAACGACACAACATCAATCTCAATGTATTAAGAGTATGGTTTTTAGTCTGTTAGCTGAGTCGGTGGATTGCAGGGTCGGTAATTCAGAGACCTCAGGTCTGAATAATACTCCGAACCAGGTTTTCATTGTACGTTCAGTTATCGCTCCATATCAATAACACCAGTGCTAACCCACGAGTATCTCAGATAGTCTCAACAAAATTCAAGGGGAAACAATAAGTTCACAGTAAATTCGTTAAGCAGATTGTTACATAATTGACAGCTTGTATAATAGTGACTAACAGAAAGATAGAATGAATGAATATGTCATGTTGACAAATGCTGATAGTAATTAAGAATATTTGCAGAAAAAGTGAGAGGGAACAATATAGTTAAACCTGTAACAATAGTAATAACAAGAAAATGTGAATAACACTGGTAATAGATAGTGAAATGAATAAGGAAAATAGTCATTTACAATCGGCATTAAGCCCTGGACCTAGCTTTCATGTTTTTCAGCACTCACCACCAAGTTGTGTCTAGAATCTTGACGGAACTGATATCCCACCTGAGGTCCGAACTCATATCACTCAGTGCTGAAGACAGAGACGTTATCATTGGCATGTACCGGCGGCAGCCCAACTGCCTCCACCCAACTAATATTTGTCACAAGGCGTAACGACGGTGTCTCCCAATTTGGTGACCACATTGCAAAATGACCGATAGAATTCGATCAACAAGCAGAACTAGAAAATATAAAGTTGGTTACCCCCCATTGATCAATCAGGGTAAAGTCATCTTCGTCTAGACAACTTATCCAGGTGATCAAGGCAATGAAAAATGCTGTGCGTATTTTGTTTTGAGTACACAGACTTGGCTTGTCTGGATTGATCTCTTGTCACAAATGAGCAGTTTAACCTGTAGCCGCACATCAAGATGAAATGGGCCAGTCTGATTTCAATTTGCGAAGTCAGTATCTACTGATGATAAGATATTTGGGAAAACTTCACCGAACATTCTCTCCATAGCATTAAGAAAACTCTTTGTCATGGTTCCATTGATAATGTCACACCGACTCCGTAATTGTAGAAACATATAAGCTGACACGCTAATATTTTTATCACACAAATTCATTCACTCGTTCGGCTAGTAATTCGTCAGGAAATCCATTACTACTGAATAGATCACAGATAACTTTGAGCTCACTACTGAAAGCGCCATCTGTGAAGATAAATCTCCCTCACTAAAACCAAAATTTAATTAAATTTGTTTGTCTTGCGAATGCACGAAACTCAAAAAATGAGAACACTGACTAGATTATATGGGTTTTCGGTATGCGGTCCTTATTTTCGTCCCATCCATCTTTCATGTCAACAGGACACTGAAAAAGTGATAGTGTCTTAGCATTACGTCTCGATGACCAAGTCGATTGCTAGATAGATGGAATTAAGCATCGTTTTCATTCTTCGTAATGAGGAATGTGTCACTCACTTAACAGCATTAAAATCCTACCTTACCCAATATTCCTTCCAAAAAGTCACTTTCTAACTCCACTGAGAAGCAGTGTGCTAGAAATGGATTTAAAGGTGATCCCATAGAAATACCAAACGACTGTCCACAGAACTTAATAATGAGGGGGAAATGTACGCTCACTGAACATTTAAAGAGCTGGTTTTTCAAGGCTGATGCGGAGATTCCGATCTCTATACTTTGCATTATCAGTTCATTGCATACGAAACTAACTGTTTCCATAAAGGACCCATAACTGACTGAATGATAAGTCTATAGATACCATAAACTTATTATCAACATTCAGACCTATTATTTTCTCAATTACTTGAAGAGTATCTTTTGGGCTATGCTTTACAACTTCCTACTTAAATGGTTAGAATAGATGTACTAGTCACTTCATAGTTGCATTTTTCGAGGAGTTTGATATATTGAGGGCTTGTTGGAGTGGAAATGTGTTTCTATGTGGATTCGGTTAACCACATAGTCATGGTATTAATGTACTGGTGAATTTAGGTGCTTAGATCACCTTGAAAAATGAAGCCTAGCTCCTTCAATTACTTTATTGACTCCGCCTATTGCTTCTGTCATACATTAGTCTATGTTATGTTTGTTTGTTCAAATGGTAAATAGGTTATAGAAACGATTTATGAGAAAAAACGGTCAGATCAATGAGAAAATTAGATCCAAGAAAAAGATACTTAAGATGAAATAGTAATATGAAAAAAATGTGTTTACTGTTTTAGCAAAGCTTGAAAATGGGCAATACGAGGGCAAGATCAAATGGAGATCTATGGACTGCATATAGGAAGTCCAAAGTGAATATATATATATATATATATATATATATATATATATATATATATATATATATATATATATAATTTTGCCAGTGGAAATTGACTGTGTCACATACTGGCAGATGGCTGTCAAAAAAGTTAAAAGTAGTTCGTTGGAAATTATTGAAACACACTGTGAAGGATAATTTTGAATTCATGATTATCATCAAATGGTGAAACTTATCAGAAAAATTCATGGCATTATTTGATATACCTTCTTAACTCACTGGAATATATCTCACAGTGATCATGGATGTCATTCAACTGCACATGGAAGAAAACCTTACGCTTGTTACTGAAATATTTTCTGCCTCTACAAACTCCAACCAAATTTATGTCAATTCAAACGTCATATCTAGTAAATTTTAACAAGTGAGAAAACGGAATAAGAAGACTGATGACACTAAACGCAACGTAATGATATATTATAAACACCTATTTACTTTCTAGTGCTAACTGATTTCAAAAATTTAACATATGCAAATGTAGACCAGAATATCTGCAATTTCTAAACACGAAGAAAATGTATTACTATTTATTGACATACTTGTTATTCTCCGTTGTTTTGTTGGACCGAATTGCCTAACCTCTATTGGCATATGGAGTCCTATGCGAATGCCTCGATATTGCCCGAATAAAACAACGTAGGATAACAAGTATGTCAATAAATAGTAATGACTAATACCTGTTGTACAAGAAGCAGCCGTCGTTACTCCGTGGCATAGTGGATAACGCCTTGGTGTCTGAAGCGATGGGTACGAGGTTCGAGTCACAGTGGGTACAACATTACTCACTGGGGTGCAGGCACGTCCAGCTGACGAGTCCCAGATAGGATGAAGCTCGCACCCTGCTAGCCACAACCAACCAAATTATGAAAAAAGTGGTATAGAGACTTTGGATGCTGTGAAAATTGTAAAACGACCAGAAAGGTAAACCAGTGGGTCAATTTATAAGTTTCAGTAAAAGTACATCAAGTCAAAGTAATAGAATTTTTAAAAACGTGGATAAGAGGAGTTACAAAGTAGAGAATTATGTTGACTGATAAAATCGCGTAGTAAACTCTAAGGTATGCAAGCATGAGAAATAATATCAACTCACAAAGGCATTGAAAAGTATTCCGGAACTGTGTTTCTTCATGAAGTAGTTATCTGACAAATTAAAAAAATATTTACACTAAGACTTTTTGTGATTCAGTTATTTGAGAATTGTCTCAGATAATTTACAGTTGATATCTGTTAACTTTGCGTGTGCAGATTATAAATTTTGTCACGTTTTGTCTGAAACACAAGTAATATAAATCAGAAGTAAAGTTGGTAAACTAACCTAAAACCATTAGTTAATTACTTTTTATACAAGAATGTTCTCATAATTTTTCACAATACCGTAAGCGATTCGTTTTGTAGTTCATCATAAAAAATTATATAATATTGCTGAGATTCCAGTTGAAAAAGTACAAATAATAAATGAATTCCTACAAAAATGATTAAAAACTAAGTAACAACCAAAAGCACTTCAATACACATATCTTATTCTGTTGTGACTTGTATTTATGGAAAAACAGTAATGTTCGGCAATGTGCATTTGACTGTTGTATATCACTCGAAATTGTCGGGACGTACGATGAAATGTGGTCAGTCGAAATACTTTGAGATTGTCAGCAAACTGTTTTAGTAAAATCATTGTAAATATGCTTATCATCTTCAGTTAAACTTGAACAAATTGAATGTAGGTGAAAATATTGGTTCTAGTTCTAAATGGGTGACTTACCCGATCCACTGTCAAATAGGTAATAATAATTAGTATTATTTGTCCCTTGGATTCCTAGTGGGACATAGAGCTTCAGTAGCACGTCTCCATATCACTCTGTTCCCTGCTTTTTAAACCTGGCTCCACGACTACCCAGAAGCTTTCATTTCTTCCTCACACCATCTCCTCTATGTCGCCCTCAACTGGGACGCCCAACTAGCTGTTTCCCCCTTGGCTTCCACTAGAGGACCTGGTCTGGCGCGTGATATCTCTAGATTGTCTCCTCAGCGCATGTCTAGTCCATCTCCACTTCCTTCCACATATTAGTTGGGCGATGGGTTCTTCGTTGGTTCGTTGCCAGCCGGAGTGAGCTCCTTGTTGCTTATTCTTATTGTTCTCGCCATCTGATATTCAGTATCGACCGTAGGCAGCTGTTGATGAATGTCTGTAGTTTGTTAGAAATGCTTTTCGTAACCCACCAAGTCTCTCAGCCATCACATAGAAGCACTGACTTGACTAACTTAGTGTAGAAGATCCGGATCTTGTTCACGCTTTTCGTTGAGTGCAGTACAGTGCACTGCAGTGGATCTTCACACTGGTTTCAGATTGATGAAGGAAGGCCTGTCTTGTTGTCTTTCCGATACTGGCTTTGACGCTCTCCTCTGTGCCGCCCCCTTTAGTTGAAACGATGCTGCCTAGATAGGTGAAAGAGACCACTTCCTTCACATTTCTCCCATTCATGGTGATTGGTGATTGTTGTTGATGCTGTTGTTGGTTGGGTATCTTCATCACCTCCGTCTTCTCTACATTCACCTGAAGTACAGTTTTCGCTGCGCTGCCTCTTCTGTCAACTTGTTGGGTTTCACCTGTAGATCTTCGAGCTAGTGCGACAAGACATTAGACAAATCATTATCGACGAAATCCAAATCATTTAGGGTGTGTTTATCGGTCCTATCTCTTCCGTCCCAGAAAGTAACCTGGTTATTTGATATAATGTTGTCAGGTCTCTGTCTCGCTTACCTGCAGCCTGT
Source organism: Heterobilharzia americana (assembly GCA_944470555.2). Lineage (NCBI taxonomy): Eukaryota > Metazoa > Platyhelminthes > Trematoda > Strigeidida > Schistosomatidae > Heterobilharzia > Heterobilharzia americana. The sequence goes on from OX104134.1 coordinate 90,686,837, forward strand.
TCTGCTTCACTTGCAAGTGTGTCGTAGAAGTAACTTTCATCTTTGCGCGCAATCTTCTTCGCCTCTTTGTCCAGTGTAGTGTTTTATAGGTTGTTTTCAGTTCCTCGTTTCGTTGTTCATCCCTACAGTGCACTGCATTGCACTGGTTTATCTTCTGCTTCACCATCTTCCTCCCCTGCTCTATCAGCTTCCATGTGTAGATCCGTTGAGATCCATTCTTCGTCTTGTCTTTCTACTTCTTCCTTCATAACACAGTTGTGCAGGTTACCTTCCACATCTCTTTCACAGAGTTCCAGTGTTCTTACACATCCGATCATTCAGGGATGTTGCTTAATGTCTCACATTGTTTCCCGATGACTGACTGACTGACGTGAAGATATCTTTTGTAGCTTCGTCATTCAGTTGAGTTTCTGTTCCGGGTGTTGAACTTGAACTGTGGTCTATCATCACCAGCTTCTTATTCGAAGCTTGATTTCGACTTGATTTTGAAGGTAGGTAGGTCCCTTGCACTAGATAGTGAGTGGTGTGAACCACCTACATCTGCTCCTCTTCTTGATCTGATCTTGTGTCCAGTAGATTGGCTGTGTCTCCACTTTCTTCACATTGAGATGAAGTCGATGTGATTTTTAGTGTAGTGCATCCATCTGGTGGAATCCATGTCGCTGCCTTGCCAATATCCTTGTGTTTGTACACACTGCCTGACTCCAATCACCAAATCGTTGAATGCACAGAAGTCTGCAAACAGTTCTCCATTCTCTTTCATTTCACAAACGACAGCTTCTCGACCCATGATGAGTCCCTTTCCTATGTTGTCTGCTCCCACTTTGACATTCATGTCACTCATTAGAATTTTGATGTCACCAATACCAACTGTAGTGAGGTCTTGTCCAGTGTTGATTGCAGTTGTCTGTAGAATTCCTCCTTCTTCTCTTCATCTGCACTATTTGTAGGCGCGTAGCATTGAATGATTGTGACTTCCTCTCCTTTTGAGTTGAATCTTGCTGTCATGATCCTGATCGTGGAGGAGATTGGTTCCCACCGCATCAGAGTCTTCGATGCTGTTGAGACATCATGATAGCCACTCCAAAACTCAGTGTTCTGTGCTCGTGGTTGTCGCCTGCGTTGATTATTGACTCTCCAGTTGACAGTTTGGAGAGTCCACTTCCATTCCATCTGCTTTCGCAGACTCCTAGCACCTCAATGCCATACCTTCTCATTTCCTTTACAATCTCGGCAGCCTTGCCAGCTAGGTTCAAACACAGTGCAGACATTCCATGTCACCATGTTTACTTTCGCTTTCATCGAGAGAAGAGAAAAGACATCGACCAATTGGCTTCCCGAAGGCTTTCACCAACTGGCATCATTTCATCTCTCCGGTCCCAGTGAGGAACAGTATTGTTTTTATTTTTTGTATTTTCTTTGCGCTTTGAAGTTTCCTGAGTGACTGCACCGGTTTTGTGGGATAGGTTTGCTAGCCCTACGCCTAACCTTCCTTCTTTATCCGGGCTTTTGACCGGCTAGAAACTGGTGAGCTAGTTAACTAGGCAAGGTTAAAAAATATGGAACGCTTCACGATTTTGCGTGTCATCCTTGCTCAGGGGCCATGCTATTCGTTCCAATTTTATTATATGTACCGCCTAAGCGAGTAGGTAATAATGCACTGCACCAATTTAAGCAAGTACTAGCTCCTTTCTAAATGCAAATTAACTTTCTTATTGTCTGAGATTCACCGCAGATCTTCAATTCTGGGCTGAATAGTAGGTTAGTGAAATATTGGAAATTGATATTTTTGAATAACACTTTAGGGAATATAGATTTTAATTCCTTATTAGATTTGTTTATTTGATGTATAACACACAGTGATCTAGTATTATTTACTTGGTGACGTTTTGAGCATGAATTATTGCTCATAATAATATCAATGTCATGATTCGTGAAACGTGCTTCACTTTGTGAAAGTCGTGTGAGTTTACTGACTAGCCTACGAACAGGAAGACCATATGTTTCATTAATTTAAGTGTAAAACTTGGGTACTGTGGTAGAATTTAACCGCATATTACATTTGTTTATTTGATTTGTAACTTGATTTGATTGATAAATTATTGCTCATAATCATATCACATGATATGATTATGGGTAATAATTTATGCTCGAAACGTCATCAAGTAAATAATACTAGATCACTGTGTGTTATAAATCAAATAAACAAATCTAATATGGAATTCAGTTCTATCACAGTGCCCAAGTTTTACACTTATATTAATATAGATTTTAGCATAATATAAACTGAGTGGTGCCATCCAAAGCTGAACTAGCATGGAGTGATACTTCAACATTATTTTGGACGGAGTTGGGCAAATACAGTCGAAAAAGAAGAAAAGCATGGTAGGCGTTTTAATTAAAAAATGTTCTTTCTTCTTTTGTAATATGCAGGTTGCTCCTGACAAAAGAAATCAATAAAAACCCACCATATCGAGCATTAAAATAAAAGAAACAGTCGCATTAACAAGATGATGTATGACATTAAGACGATTAGCGGAAAACTACATTTTATATTCACCGCTTTTAACAAAGAAATTCTGGTAACAATTTCCTTCATAGTGTTCTGCATCTCATTCTTATCAATATGCAATTATTTGCTAACTTCCTCCTTGAATAACGAGATGATAACCATAACGTTAAATGTAACTCAAAGATTTGAAAATTTTAACCAGTTGAAACAGTGAGTTAAATATTCATGATTTTTAAACTTGCTAATTTTAGGTGCGCCAATTTGTCTGAATATGTTTATGGACAGAAAAATGGACAGGATTCAATTAGTTGTTCACAAGAATTTGTTTTGAACACTACAGTGGTATTCAGAACATTTAAAATAAAACATCTCATGAGTTTGTCACATAAAATTAAATTATTCAAACATCATAATGACTGACTGTACTCCTCCGTCAGCTCATATTAGCTATCTATACGAAAGAAATAAGAATATGATCTGTTTAGTCTGTAGGTTTGTGAAGATTTATTGTTTGATTGCAGGTTGAAACTCATCATGGACTGACATTAGTTGGAGGATCATTGGGAACCTGGGAGCACTGGATAGCTGTTTCGTCCTAGTCTGGGACTCTTGAATGGTAACGTGCTGACCACGGAACCCAAAGGTCCTGGGTTTGATCCCTGGTGGGACCATGAGTGTGCACTGCTGGAAAGTCCGATACTAGGAGGAAACAGCTGTCCAGTGCCTCTAGGTTCCCTATGTTCTTCCAACCGATATCAATCAGTCCATGCTGCATTCCAACCTGAAATCTGATCTATAATAAATTTTACCGTTAGACAGGAAGACAAACTATGGTTTTGGTGAAAATTGAAATCTCATTAGAACAACTTAACTTCACATGCAACGAAAACGAGTGACAATGAAAAGGACGCTACAATGATCAAAAACTATCCTTCTAACCACTGATACCAAGAGTGTCTCAATGTTTAATTAGCATGCATCACTTGAAATGCATGTCCTGCGATAAATTTTGCTCAGAAAAATAAATGATACTGGAAAGATATTGTGTCAGCTAATAAAAAATGTTAACAATTAATGTTCTATGATGAACTCACTATCGGTTTTTAGCCTTCTTCTGTCTAAAACAGAAAGTGATAATTCTGTTTCCAAACTGAAGTGTATATTTATTTACACTTCTGATTTCATGTTTCCACGTTGAGCTAGATCAACTGGTCTATGTCAGCATACGATCTATTGTGCAAAAGCGTCAACATGACTTGAGGAAATGCTATGTTATCTCTTTCTTAGTAGTCGCTAGCAGTGGACAAATATAAGCAGATGGCAGGTATTTTTAGTTAGGCATTTCTAAACAAGGTAAAGTGCTTTATTTGGGTTCGATTGCTGGCCACCATCAAGAAAATAACAAAATACGCCAAATAACATATATTTACATTTACTTGAAATTAGTTACCGTCCAGTGACCGATCGGTGTACCTTATTCCAGTCCTACAGTAGGTGAATCGCGGTCCGTATAGCTCAGCGATAAGTTTCTGACTTCAGAACTGGGTGACTCGTGTTCGAATCTCAAGCGGGACATTAGTACCACCAATGCTGCAGATACGCCTTACTGATGAGTGCCAAAAAAATACGAAGCACAGGTTCAGGGCTTCCTACCGATTGTCTTCAGCCATCTGATAGTTATTGGAGTGTTTGATATAAGTCCAAATAGCCTAAAATAATACTTTTGTTGTGCAATTGAGTAATCAAAACGTATTAATTAAGTGGTAAAACTTACTTGTCTTTAAATTTATGGCTGTTGGGAAGGAATGCTTCTACAAAGCAGCACGTGCAATTTTATTTTCAGTGTTTCCTTAAAACATTTACTTGAATTTACCAACCTACCAAGATATGTGTTTATATACTCATGTTGGCAGTCGTTTAAACAGCTTAGATTTTGACATCATTTTCCAACAGTACATCAAAGCGTTTCAGCGTAAAAATGACTGAATTTTCATCGGATTCCATTCGATACACTCTTTTAAATTTTGAATGATCTTACTTACCTTTACTTGAAGTTTATACTTTATTTACCCGATCACTTATTTAACATTTTCTTTTACATTACATTTGACCTGTTAACTTTTATTATTCATTTGTGGGGTTAGTTCAGTCAGCCAACTACTACTGCTCAATTATCTCACAAGACAGAGATTCACAAAGATGGGGCAATATGTCTAATATATCTTAAGTTGATGGGAGAATGTGTTAAAAGCCCGTAGACTTTTCGTTCTAGAAAATAGATATCCAAAACAAAAGATTTTCGTAGTCTGCAACTTTTCGTTTTATGTCTCATATAATGGATTTTTTCGGTATAAAGTATGACAGCAACATTCTCTTCATCTAAGGAATGGATCAAGTTAAAAATCCTACTACCACATTGAAAACCAAGAATGTCGGTTTATAGAACAATGAAAACCAGATTCCGAAAACTATATAATTGCTTTGAATTGAATACGCGAAATCTTTCATGCTGAAAGCGTCATTCAGTAAACATTATCGTGTCTCTATGTGCTATGTCAAATAAAACAAATCGAGTATGGGGTTACACTCAAAGACAGTGCCCAGGTTTTACTTCTACAAGTGTGACCTCAGCCGGATTAACATTTTATGTTGTAATTATATAATATTTTTTTCAAGATTTAGGTTTTAAGTAACCGACGGTTCGAGAAACGCAGCGCTTTTTGTAGTATTTTCATTTTCCTTTTTCTTTCTTTGAATGTCATAGACGAGAAAAATAATGGTTTTTGGAATTCACGTCCCTCCGCTTCAAAAATCGTTTGTGGGTTGCGCAGTATCCAACTGTTTCTTCCTAGATGACAGACGCGATTGGCGACAAGCGGACCTACTTCTTATTACAGATGGCTTACATCCAGTTTCCCGACGCCCACTGCATCAGGCTTGGGTTGCATTTAATTATGAACCACCGTCTCGTAATTTAGGTATTATGCTACTTAAAGACAAAGTATGTATAAGTGCAAAATCAACGAAAAATTTCAGTCATAGAAAGTCACTTAAGGAGATAGCATCGTGTTATTTATTCAATAAACTTTGTAACATCTACTATGAGCTTCCATTTAAGGCTTTCGTTAGGACTAAATAGATTTCACTTACTTTAAAACTAGATATTATCAACTAATATGGCTTGATGTAGATAACAAAGAGTTATTGAATAAGAGGTATCTGTGAACTCATGTTCGTAACTCGTTGTACTTGTAAGATGCAGAAGAAATATCGTGAAATGTCGGACAACCCAGAACAAGGAAAATCTGTTCAACCAGTCGGTATCAGAAGGTTTGAGATTATATCTTTGTAATTTATAAAAAGCAGGCGAACAAGTTCAGCTGAAAACTTGAGGCAGGGACTGTCAGAAAGAAACTTATACTAATAAAGTTAAGATCCAGTAGGGATATACCTGGCAAGATTCTGTTCCAGAAACTATCAGAACTATTAAAAGGCATATTTTGTAGATTACGTCTACCTGTATATTTTTTACCTGAGAATTACTCTGACACAAAATAAGGACAATTTGCCGAGTTGCACCCCTTTTATATATGTTTATGAATCTGATCACTGCTGTTGAGACAATTATATCGGGAATACTACTGGACAAACTTATCAGCGTAATGTCAAACATCTGCTTTGCTTAATGGAGGGATAGATGGAATTGACAAGAAGCTACCATTTGCCGTATAACCCTGACTTCATTCACAACGTGAACAAAACGGAAGTGTTCCGAGTGAATTATTGCATCTCACCAGATCTTATCGAATGAGCTGATATCCAAATCTTAAATATTGGTGAAGCTATACCAATATGATCGAACAATTCTAGCGTTTGCATATAAAAGAAGTTTTTTTAGCCTTGGTGACCTTCTTGACCAGATAAGAACTAGTAAATGACATCGTTTTTACAGACTACGAAGTCACCTACCTCTTTTATACTTCTGCTAACTTCATATTCAAACCCTATTTATCCATCCACCTAGTCGCTTAGTATAAAATAGCCTTAATTTTACCTTCCAAACTTTGACCTAGTCCCATTTTCAGGACACATTTTTACATTATCATGTCATTTTCAATACTTCTAATATCACTGTTTCTATTTTCCAAACTGAGTAGTCCATATCCTTGTTAGCACTTATCGGCTAATCATCAAGACTGGTTCATATTTTATTTATCAGATTAGAACTGGAGGGAAGTAAGTATCATATGTTGAAAGAATTGGAAAACACAGGGATAGTAAGGAAATTCTTTAAAATTTCTCCATTATTGACACTCATTTCTGACATTTGTAATTTACAAAATATCTTCCAGATGTAACCGAATAATAATGAGTTACCTTCTAACCAGGAGAGGTTATAATTCGTGGGAGTCATAACACCGAGTAATAAACAGAATAACTCAATAGATTAGACTGCAAAGCTTTAGACAAGATGGTGTTTACTATACAGTTTAAATATGAATAATGGTCAGTGAGATAAATAAATGTTCATGGTTACTGGTTTATTCTTGAAAACGGTTAATGAAAATTGATTGGGTATCAACCTTACAGCTTTCACTTCATATAATGCTATTTGAAGCTTCTGATTCTAAGATGTTGCAGTTGTTGTAAATTCCATGAGCCGAAATCAGTCTGCAAACATATGTTTTGTTACAAATATTAGCAGATTTCCAAAACTCACCCCTTCAGGGAAATACTAAATTAAAATCCATAAGCTATGTGAGAACAGTGAACTGAAAAATAAATCATATTATAAAATGGAAGGTTAAATAATATCGCTATTTGGTGCTTGTATATTCATTTGTCAATATTTCTTTGTGTTTGATATTACATATAGTTTTTAGACTTCATTACTGATTCATAGAAGGCAGGATTCCAGGGATATGTTTCCACTCATTTAATAGTCAGTAAGCAACGATATGAGGTACTATTATTCTCAAAATATTTCTGAGGTATGATAATTTGTGGTACTTCTTAAACATAAAATTTATGAACGGAAGTAACTTTAAGCCCAGTTAATAAAAACTGAGTTTTCCAGAATTGTGTTATAAACAGCCAGACAGAAATAAAAAAATAAATACTTCCAGGAAGTCAGGACATGTGAGCAGACATTTGTAGTAAACACTTATGACTACTTTATCTACAAAGTAGATGGTGCGCAGCGTTAAGTTCACTAAGGTCTATCCCGTAAGTGCAAGGCAGAAGAATCGAAACACATGGTCGAAGTTAGGATAACCTAAGCACCAGTCAAACAGCAATATCATTGGTTTTGTTTCGATGGTTAGAAGGAAGCGATGTTAAGGTTTGAGTGAATTCTTCTTCTAATAAACGGAAAACAACTGGAGTAATTCTGCTTTGACGAAAAACTTTGAGAATAAACATAAAATAACTCAATTTATCACAACTATCAAATTTAGTTTTTGAATAACAAATACTGCATTTCTAGTCTTATATTTTCTTGGCATCCTAGCATAATACTTCTGAAAGAACCATTGATTCTCTACGCCCAGTGTTTGACATCATGGATGCTCCAACTCATTTGCTTAGTTGTTGGATCTTCTATACATTTAATTACCCTGCTCGTTGCATGAATTCGAAACAGAGCTACCCAACTAAAAAGCATAAACAAAATGTGATATTCCTTACACTAAAAGAGAGTTTTCTCCCAATTGATGAGGGTGGTAAGATGACTAAAAATCTACCGTTATGTCATCATTTCGGCCCATTGAGATGTACTGGAGTTCTACCTGACCAGAAAATACCCTGAGACCACTTTATGCTAACCAGCGCACACACAGTGACTGTGTTCAGCATAAAGTCCTTGGACTAAGACTTTACCACTGTCAGGTTTTTATGTCAAAAAGGTTTCTACAGAGAATGTGCAAGATTCTGTTAATCTGAACTGTCACTGTTACTACCGATCAATAAATTTCCTGCGTCGAGTATTTTATGCTAAACATTCCTCTATGGTTAAAACGCTTTCTTTCTCATCCTTTATGAAACAAGATAAACTTTACTGCGAATTACCGATCAGACGCGACAATTCGTACTCCATATGGATATTATTTTCCAAAAAATACATCACATAATTCAAGCGTTCGTTATCCACTACCTGAGAATAATTATGCGGAAGGCAAAACGAAACTTGTTGCTTGGTTTGTCAGTAACTGTTTTTCACGAAGTCCAAGAATGCTATACGCAAAGATTTTGTCAAGGTACATTAAGGTAAGAAGCGATCATTCACTAACTAGTAAATGAAGCTGAACTTTTTCTTAATAAAGTAAACCATGAGTCGCAAATACTTAGTCATTCTATATTTCAGCCCCATGTTTTTCTAAAATACTGCTTACTTCTCCAGTATGCCACTCATTTTAGGCTACATGTCACCATCAGTTACTTTAAAAAGTGTCAAACATTCAAGAGAATATTAAGGGTTTGACGAAGTGCTCAGTGTGGAATACCTATCAATCGACTCTCAAAACATCATATTCCTATTCAGTGAGGTAACATGGTATGATATTGAGGCTAGAAGAAACGATGTCTAGTAGTTAACAGATTTAAGCCACCAAATGCGTTCGTGGTTAAATCTACAGATTTGGTATTTGACTGCTGAAACCAATACTTGCAAAACCTTTTCGTACACAACTTTATTTGAGTTTTATATGGATTATCAAAGTGTGTACAGAAACTTCATTTCTTGTAGTGAAATAGGTTTCAGCATAGATTCAGTTGTGTTAACTAGTTTTCGTACGAGAAAACTACACATCGTATTAATGTGAAAGCGGAACTTGGGCACTAGAATAGAGTAGAATTCAATACCAGTGTTTGCATTCGATAGGTTAAACGAATATGGAAGTTTACTTTTTTCATGCCGTACTCTTCTAAGGATTACGCATATCTAATAACAGTAATGATTTCATAACGGTGTATGTAGAACAACTTACTACTACAATGAATGGGTAGAGCTATGTGAAAATAAAACTTAATTATTGGGCAGTAACTCAACTCAAAAGAGCAGATAGTTAACATAAATGGTTAGTAAGGAACGTTTATGGTGAAATCAGTTTTTCCAAGCGCTGGGTACATGTAAAGATTATTCTGGCCAGTAACAAGAAATTACTGGCTGTTCTGACTGCCTATGAACAGTGTAATTCTAGTTGATTGAATCCTCCTATCTATTCCTCAAACAACATATAGTTGCAATCAAAACTAAAAAGGTCTTCATTTATTTTTTATATTACGCTCCCAGATTAATGGGACTTGGTTTATAAAAAAGTTATGTATGTTGCATTGTTTGTTAACCATAGTTTTTACCAGAGTTATGTTATTATATTTGATGTCATCAGTAAAGTATGAATGTCAGAAAAATAAAAATTGATTCATGTTTGTGAATGCAAAAGTAAAATTCTGGCAAACGTAAGTCACTATCAAAATAAACACATGGAGGATAACGTTAACCAATACCAACAAGTACTAAAGGTCAGACTACTAAAACGTTTATTTAATATGAAAGCAAGGACTGTACATAGTTAAGCAACTGTTTACTCTTCATGATCTTGACACATTTATTGTGGTATAAAAGTAGGAGTTGCATGTTCATTTGATCTCATTTAAAAATTTTAAGCACAAATTCATTCTTTTAAATCACCTTCATATCAGCGTTCAGGTCTGATCATGCATGTCACTCGGATATCACAGCATCCTGTTTGGGCGAGAATACCGTTTAAAGTAATATCCTTACTATGGTTATGCATTAAGCAAAGGATCACCAATGACATGCATTCAAAGAAATTAAAATTGCCTGACCTCTTAACATGCCATTGCTCTGAATTTTTCTTATGAGCAGTTCATTCCAGAGTTGTTCATAGTAGCTCATTTTTTCCCAGCCAAAGTCTGTACTGTCTCGGTTAGGCAGTTAATTTATCATAATTAACAGATGAACAAAGGAAATATTTTGTGAATTATGAGTACAACATAATTTTGTTGCGAACAACAATAAACTGCAAAATCACGAAAAATAAGATGTTATGAAATTTTTAATACTATTCTAAGTTTCTTAATTTCTACATACTTCGGACACTTGAACTCCATGTGTACTACATTTTACTTCGATGTAAAACCGAATCTCAATAGGTATTACTTCTTTTACCAAACAACTTTTGGTTTCTCAAATGGTTTAACCGACGTAAAACTACATAGCAGCTTAGCCCAATCCAGTACCCAGCTGTGATTTGTGCCAAAATATTCGGGATCAAACGTTGCAAGTTTTTAAAGGTAAGTAGTCATAAATGACTGACTCATACAAACGTTAGATTATGTGTTCAAGCATTTTTCTGAGAAACTTTGAATAAAATTTTGGAATTTCTCCTTCATATCTAGGTTGACATATACGGAAGTTGCGGGGAAAGATATTGCTCTGATTGCTCAAGCATGTTAACTAAGCACTACAAATTTTACTTATCGTTCGAAAATAGCCTCTGCATGGATTACATAACAGAGAAGTTTTTCTCAAACAGCTTGCTGTAAGTCTATATAATATCACTGTGTCTTCGTTCTACCTGTCAACGTTTTCCAGACACTGTTATTTTGCAAGTCGTCATATGTCAAATTTGGGCTAAAAAATGTAATGAGTAAAGTTATTCATAAATTAGCTTGACCTCCAGTTTGCTTGTAAAATTCATAAAAGGCTGAATGCCGTCAACTTCTCTAGTTTCAAAACGAATTACGGTTGTACTTATTACCTTAATTTAATAATGATACCTACTCCAAACCTGTTCTCAAAGAACTACAATTGGTAATCAAGTAGCAAATTCGTCGTATCTCTTATAGTAGTACTGATGAGTGTGGATTCCACTTTTTCAGTGAACATCGATTCTCTTAAGCTCTGTGATCACTGACAGCAAACACAAAAATTAAGTGAAAAGCTTCCAGCTTTCAACTATCCAGCATCTGTATAATATCAAAAGTATTGGAAGAAATCGTATGAAAGGGAACCCAATAAGGAATTATATACAAAATTATAAAGTGAGACTTTATTGTTATTTTTCAGTATTTTAGAAATATTCACTTCAACCCTTTGTTTTATATTGTGAGATAACTTTTAGTTATACAATCCTACAACTAAGTTTTCGTTTGACTGGTGCCCATTTTAAGGTGTATATACAATTTATAAGAAACTTCATCCAACTTAGAATTCAAGCACATTTGGTTTGACATCACCACTTGGTTCTTCGTAATGAAACCTGGAGCAATTCTGTGAAATGACTTCTAAGTTGCAACTGATAAACTGTTTTTCGATCGCCAACTTTCTGTCAAAGTTTGTTAATCACAAAATTCCCTAAAGTGCATACTTTAAAGTTCTAAATGTTCGTAGACATCGTAGATTAATATCCAAAACCGACTTCTAGCGATGACCTGCTTTAATTGTTTTCAGTGAAATAAGTCCAACACTTCCCACACAAATGTCCTGCATTCCACACTGAGAGTGATTTCTACCTTTTTCAGACATAATGCAATACCGATTGTTATGGGAGCATCAATAGAAGAATATACTCGGTTCGCACCACCTTATTCATTCATTCATGTAGACCACTTCAAATCACCACTTGAATTGGCACATTATTTGAAATATTTGGATGAAAACGATACAGCATACAACGAATATTTTGCATGGCGTGGTCACGGTGATGTTTATGTTTGGAATTCACGACCTGAATGTGAATTTTGTCTGTTGGCTCATTCTATTCCATATATTAAACCAACCTGGTACGTGAATTACTATTCCTGGTTGACAAGTGCCTGCACAAACAGAACGCCGAGTTGGAAACCTTAAACTTCAAACACTGTTGAACAAACTAACCATTAAAAAAATACAATGTAGCGAAATATCAGGACGCCTGTTAGTTCTGTCTTTTTACTGAATTCCCTCTGACTTCATTTTTAACATTATAGTTGTCGAATATGCAATCACCGAATTTTGTAGCAACCTAAGGTTTCTTGAAAAACAACTTGTTAATTTCTTGCTAAATGAACATAATTTATAACTTCTTCGATAATACCCTACATTTTCTTTCAGTATTCTCACTTTCTTCATATAGAGGAGAACTATGACCACATGTCAGCCAAATATTTTGCTTACTGTTAAATACTGAGTTTAATAAATATTTCCCGATGTGATGTGACGTATGTTTCACTTCATTTTTGGTTTATAAACATTTTGTAATGAATCTGAATACTTCTTTTGTAAATTACTGTGATCTATTCCAGGTGTATAACCAAACTTGAAACCTTATTTTCCAGACATTGTTCATCGAATACAAGCCTATTATCAAAACATTTGTTTCGTTGTTTTAAAAGTGTACAAACATACTCCTGAACAATTTACTTGTAGAAGCAGTCTTATTCCAAGAGGTTGGCTTAACCAGTCATTCTTTATTCCAATGAACTATAGAATGAATATGTGAATTTCCTAGTCCGGTTAATTAGAAATGCACTGCCTATATTTATTTTCAAAAATCATATCACCAACAAATTAATTAAGTGATTAGTTGATTTGAATTTCGTTTATTGTTTATCTTAGAGGTTTAGTATATCACCCACTTTTCAGCAGTGAAAACTATGGAATACGAAATAACCTACTTCAAGTTCTTGAGAAGGTAAGCAAACTTGGTTATAAGTGTTGTGATGCCACAGTTTGTATAAAACACTGTCATCGATCTGAACATTTTAACATGTCATTCCCACACCAATTGCGGACAAGGTCATTTCATGTGTAGACTTATACACGTGTTTTGGATTGATTACTAATATTTTAAAACGCTGGACGATGAACTTTTTTATAGTAAACTCTCCCATCTGCCGGCTTCGGTCTTCTCTCTATTCGTCGGGTGGTTACAGTCAGTGGCTCTTGCGTACCCAGTAGCTGTCAGCTAAGCGTGCGTATTATATCGTTCGGTATTTATAACCGTTAGCGTTCGAAAGTATAACAGTGGCGACGGGAATTGGATTAAAAATGGACTCTTCAAAGCTGGACAAATTTCTCGAACAACAGATGAAGATTATCGAGTTACTGACTCAGTCCAGAATTCCTGCAACTGACTCATCGAATGCTACGCAAGAACCAACTGTAACATTGGATGATATCGCTGCTGAATATCAACGATTGGTGAACCTACAACGGGATACAAGTTCAGTCCAATCCGGACGCCAGGGTGTTCGTGAAGTGTATGCTGCTCGCCAGACATCTAATTCCTCTGTACCCTTTTCTGGTTCTTTGTCTCCTGTTCTCATCAAAAAGACTCATACAATACCACCAACTGCCCGCTGGCACTGTGGGGCTTGGCACTATGTGAAACCATGCCCCTTCAAACAACATACGTGTCGCTATTGTCATACGGTGGGGCATAAAGATGGGTTTTGCCATCAGCCAAGTTCCACAAACAGGGAAAGAAGCTTATCTCAACATCGATCTACACCAAGATCCCTCAGTATCACGGTAACCTTTCATATCAGTATCCCAGTACAGCGGAAGTATATCACCCTCAACATAAATGGTCAACCTGTATGTCTCCAAGTGGATACAGCGTCGATTATCACAGTGATCTCCCGGAAATTATGGTCCAGCCTTGGTCGACCACAATTGTTGACAACAAGAAAAGCAGCTATCACTGCATGTGACGGTAAGCTTCAACTGGTTGGTCAATTACACTGCTTTGTTTCATTTCGCAACACTACTTTTGATGGAGTTTGTTACATTACGGATGCCAATCTCAACCTGTTGGGTCTCGACTGGTTCGAGAGTTTGAAACTCGCCGACTTTCATTGAGTATGGTCTGCAACAAAGTGGAAGCAGCGTCAGATGCTCCTACACCTAACGAAGACACAGCCACCCCATTAGTACCCACAAGAGATTATGCAATTAAACCTACTGAGTTGTGCAGTCCTCGCACTCCAGTCACGTCAGCTCAAGTGGGAAGTGAATCCTGCAAGGATCATATCATACAGGAAGTCATGCCATATGTCCGGACAAAATGGCCGCAAAAATCTTTCACCTGTGACCTGAAACAACTGTTCTGAAAAAGAGAATCTCTTGGTGTCGTCGGTAACTGTCTCATGTTCGGAGAACGCGTAGCGATCCTCCAGTCTCTTTGTGCAAAACTCCTAAAACAGTTTCACACTGGTCATCCAGGAATAGGACGTATGAAAGCCATCGCCAGAAGCTATGCTCATTGGCCCAATATGGACTCTGATATAGCTGAATTTGTCAGTAGCTGTGCATCATGTCAGAAGGCAGCTAAGAATCATCACGTCTTCCGCCAAAGAGTTGGCCATTGCCAGATCGACCTTGGTTTAGAATTCATATCGATTTGGCAGGTCCATTACATGGAACCTACTATCTGATTCTTGTTGACGCTTATTCCAAGTGGCCAGAGATCGTCGCAGTATCACCCGTATCGCCACGCCGAACAACTGCGGCTCTTAAAAATAGTTCTGATCTGCTATGGGTGGCCCGACACCATTGTTTCCGATAATGGGTCACAACTCACCTCCCACGAGTTTGCGGAGTTTTGCAGTGTCAATGCAATCCATCATATTCGTGCACCACCGTACCATCCACAATCCAATGACCAGACAGAAAGATACCTTCAAGTGAGCTCTTCTTAAAGCCGAAGGAGGAGGAGACACGCATGTCAAACAACAATTCCTATTCATCTATCGCTCAACGCCAAATGACGCCCTACAAGACCACAAATCTCCTGCAGAAGTTCTAATGGGGAGGAAGCTAACTACACCACACCACGCAATGCTACCACCACGTCATGCACAGACAAAGCAAACAGTTGGATCACACTTTAACAAAGGAGACTGGTCTACGTACGAGATTACAGACCAGGACATGGCATGTGGACGGAAAGTGTTGTCATGGGAAGACGTGGGAGTATGGTGTACGATATAATGGTGGGTCAGGAGAAATGGGAGAGACGCAAGAATCAGATGCGTCACAGAAAAGCCAATCAATCAGAGAACCCAACCATACCACTTGAAATTCTGCTGGATACGTTTAACTTGCCGACAACGATGAAAAATCTCTAGTCCAGACTTAGCAATGAGACCCTCCCCAGAAGATGTGCTGATCAGAAGTGGTCCCAAACAGTGCGGTTCCAACTGGGTACCAAAGAGAGGAGGCATTAAAGTTCCTGATTTTTTTAGAAAAGGAGGAGGTGTTGTGATGCCACAGTTTGTATAAAACATTGTCATCGATCTGAACATTTTAACATGTCATTCCCACACCAATTGCGGACAAGGTCATTTCATGTGTAGACTATTCACGTGTTTTGGATTGATTACTAATATTTTAAAACGCTGGACGATGAACTTTTTTATAGTAAACTCTCCCATCTGCCGGCTTCGGTCTTCTCTCTATTCGTCGGGTGGTTACAGTCAGTGGCTCTTGCGTACCCAGTAGCTGTCAGCTAAGCGTGCGTATTATATCGTTCGGTATTTATAACCGTTAGCGTTCGAAAGTATAACAGTGGCGACGGGAATTGGATTAAAAATGGACTCTTCAAAGCTGGACAAATTTCTCGAACAACAGATGAAGATTATCGAGTTACTGACTCAGTCCAGAATTCCTGCAACTGACTCATCGAATGCTACGCAAGAACCAACTGTAACATTGGATGATATCGCTGCTGAATATCAACGATTGGTGAACCTACAACGGGATACAAGTTCAGTCCAATCCGGACGCCAGGGTGTTCGTGAAGTGTATGCTGCTCGCCAGACATCTAATTCCTCTGTACCCTTTTCTGGTTCTTTGTCTCCTGTTCTTCATCAAAAAGACTCATACAATACCACCAACTGCCCGCTGGCACTGTGGGGCTTGGCACTATGTGAAACCATGCCCCTTCAAACAACATACGTGTCGCTATTGTCATACGGTGGGGCATAAAGATGGGTTTTGCCATCAGCCAAGTTCCACAAACAGGGAAAGAAGCTTATCTCAACATCGATCTACACCAAGATCCCTCAGTATCACGGTAACCTTTCATATCAGTATCCCAGTACAGAGGAAGTATATCACCCTCAACATAAATGGTCAACCTGCATGTCTCCAAGTGGATACAGCGTCGATTATCACAGTGATCTCCCGGAAATTATGGTCCAGCCTTGGTCGACCACAATTGTTGACAACAAGAAAAGCAGCTATCACTGCATGTGACGGTAAGCTTCAACTGGTTGGTCAATTACACTGCTTTGTTTCATTTCGCAACACTACTTTTGATGGAGTTTGTTACATTACGGATGCCAATCTCAACCTGTTGGGTCTCGACTGGTTCGAGAGTTTGAAACTCGCCGACTTTTCATTGAGTATGGTCTGCAACAAAGTGGAAGCAGCGTCAGATGTTCCTACACCTAACGAAGACACAGCCACCCCATTAGTACCCACAAGAGATTATGCAATTAAACCTACTGAGTTGTGCAGTCCTCGCACTCCAGTCACGTCAGCTCAAGTGGGAAGTGAATCCTGCAAGGATCATATCATACAGGAAGTCATGCCATATGTCCGGACAAAATGGCCGCAAAAATCTTTCACCTGTGACCTGAAACAACTGTTCTGAAAAAGAGAATCTCTTGGTGTCGTCGGTAACTGTCTCATGTTCGGAGAACGCGTAGCGATCCTCCAGTCTCTTTGTGCAAAACTCCTAAAACAGTTTCACACTGGTCATCCAGGAATAGGACGTATGAAAGCCATCGCCAGAAGCTATGCTCATTGGCCCAATATGGACTCTGATATAGCTGAATTTGTCAGTAGCTGTGCATCATGTCAGAAGGCAGCTAAGAATCATCACATCTTCCGCCAAAGAGTTGGCCATTGCCAGATCGACCTTGGTTTAGAATTCATATCGATTTGGCAGGTTCATTACATGGAACCTACTATCTGATTCTTGTTGACGCTTATTCCAAGTGGCCAGAGATCGTCGCAGTATCACCCGTATCGTCACGCCGAACAATTGCGGCTCTTAAAAATAGTTCTGATCTGCTATGGGTGGCCCGACACCATTGTTTCCGATAATGGGTCACAACTCACCTCCCACGAGTTTGCGGAGTTTTGCAGTGTCAATGCAATCCATCATATTCGTGCACCACCGTACCATCCACAATCCAATGACCAGATAGAAAGATACCTTCAAGTGAGCTCTTCTTAAAGCCGAAGGAGGAGGTGGAGGAGGAGGAGGAGGAGGAGGAGACACGCATGTCAAACAACAATTCCTATTCATCTATCGCTCAACGCCAAATGACGCCCTACAAGACCACAAATCTCCTGCAGAAGTTCTAATGGGGAGGAAGCTAACTACACCACACCACGCAATGCTACCACCACGTCATGCACAGACAAAGCAAACAGTTGGATCACACTTTAACAAAGGAGACTGCGTCTACGTACGAGATTACAGACCAGGACATGGCATGTGGACGGAAAGTGTTGTCATGGGAAGACGTGGGAGTATGGTGTACGATATAATGGTGGGTCAGGAGAAATGGGAGAGACGCAAGAATCAGATGCGTCACAGAAAAGCCAATCAATCAGAGAACCCAACCATACCACTTGAAATTCTGCTGGATACGTTTAACTTGCCGACAACGATGAAAAATCTCTAGTCCAGACTTAGCAATGAGACCCTCCCCAGAAGATGTGCTGATCAGAAGTGGTCCCAAACAGTGCGGTTCCAACTGGATACCAAAGAGAGGAGGCATTAAAGTTCCTGATTTTTTTAGAAAAGGAGGAGGTGTTGTGATGCCACAGTTTGTATAAAACATTGTTATCGATCTGAACATTTTAACATGTCATTCCCACACCAATTGCGGACAAGGTCTATTCACGTGTTTTGGATTGATTACTAATATTTTAAAACGCTGGACGATGAACTTTTTTATAGTAAACTCTCCCATCTGCCGGCTTCGGTCTTCTCTCTATTCGTCGGGTGGTTACAGTCAGTGGCTCTTGCGTACCCAGTAGCTGTCAGCTAAGCGTGCGTATTATATCGTTCGGTATTTATAACCGTTAGCATTCAAAAGCATTACAGTAGGTCAACATGAATGTTTCATATCAAACAAGATGGTTAACTTGATTCACTTCATGTGAAGTGCATATTTTTCACCCGTTACACTGAAAACACACTCTACAAGGTAAAGAAAATTGACAGTACGGTAGTCTGATGTATTCTTTATGAAAAAAGTCAGTTATCCATAATAACTATGCATATTTTATATCTGTGAATCTGTATATCGATTTCTCATCACTAAACCATTTTAAGAATACTGTTTCGAGCCACTGTTTTGATGGTTAGGGGATAAAATTTGACGTAAATATCTGTCGGCTTGTTTTTTGATTGAGAGCATAATAAAAGATCATAATATAGTTACTAACATATAGAACACAGATTATTGCATTTAGTTACATTGACGTAGTTCTGATTAAACGTCCCTACATTTACCTTCTTTTGTGACAGGAATAGTAAAATGTTTCACTTGCAGTGCACCTTCCTGGGACCAAAATGCAACTACGGCTAAGATAAATAAATTAAATTAAAATAACTTAATGAACCCCCAGCTTGCTTTCAGATGCTTAAGGTGTTTTAAGTTTTGTTTTAACGAGCATGTATCCGAGCAAGCTTTGACTCAATTTCCCGCTCCCTTTGTGCTGGTTAGCACGCAAATAACCAGAGTCCCTAGTTCAGCCATACTAGGCCAGATTTATTTATGAACTATTTATTTGTCCTTTGGGTTCCTAATGGAACATAGGGTCTCAGGAGCACGTCTCCAATGCGCTCTATTCCCTGAAATCTTTTGAACCTGGCTCCACGACTGCATACAAGCTCTAATTTACTTCTCCTCGTATTCGTGGGTATATAACAAGTCCGAATAATTAGTGATTGGTATTTGCGTCTGTCAAGTTCGCAGCGGGACAAATCCTAAATTGGTGAGCCCGACGTGATCAAATATCCCGACGGATGACAAATATTGAATTCATGAGCCTGTTCCATTTAATATTTGCAGATTGTTTTCATTTCGATAACATTTATATATTTATTTACTACAAATTCTCATGTCCGACCACACTCCCAAGCTTATTCGTATTAAGCCAAATATGAACACGATCAACAACGTGGTAAACCCTGAATGGTGACATGATATTAAGGTATGGATTAATTTATTTGCACCCCATCAACAGTTTTCAAAAACGACGTTCATTTGTTACGTATCCAGTGACCCCAATACATGCGTGGACCAGCACTGTTTGTAAGGTATAAATAGATTCTCCAAGGCTTTTGATTATGTCAGCCGTATCAGTCGCGACAATAAGATGGGGGTCTATAAGAATCAATTCAGTATTAATCGACTGGTTAACATATCTAGGTGGCCATTACTTTGATATCCGAATGAGCTCAATCACATTCAGAGATGCCCCAGCGGAGTCCCCCTGTGTTCAGTTTTGAGTCCTCTAATGTTCCTCACCTACACAAATGACTCTTTTTTCAGGAAGCGTTTGGAATTCGTCTTTTTGCAGATGATGTGAAGTTGGGGAGAAAAATGACAGACGAAAACCATGAGTCGCTCCATGGGATGAACTTACCAGAGTTCAACATTGGGCAGATTACACTGGGCCAACCTTCAATCGCGAAATCTGTAGGGTGATACAACTAAGGCATTACGAGTTTCAGATATTGAAACTACATGCTACAAAGCTGAAGGAATCTCTGCCAGAAGAGAACCATGGAGTCTTAGCTCCCCATGACCTAAAATCATGTGCCGACTGCGACGAAAATGCATTTAGCGCAAACCTGGCACCCGTAAAACTGCGACAAGCCCATCGACAATAAATCACCAGTGCTTCCGCAAAATATTACTCAGTTTTATACGTCCTCAACCATGTTTCCGGAACACTGTCCCCCCTCCACTTCGGAAAGGTCAGAACCAAGAAGATTGGGTCCGAATGTGCGGCACTAAATCCGTTTGTGGACTGAGGTTCAGACAATACCCGTAAGGCAGGGCACCGCCAGGTCCGCGTCCGTCGGAATACAGACAACTGAAAGGTAACCTAATAGTGGCGTATGGCGTAAGTTTTTCACGTCACCGGCTGATCAGGTTAGGCTGCAAAATCAAGTTAAAACCTGAAAGCAGTGAGGCAAATACTGAGCAGGGCTCATACTCCGTAACAGCCGTTGGGGCTTGCAATGCACCCCCATTGAAGCTGTCTGCTTGGGATCACTAGGGCCCTTCGAAAATAAATTTGATGTTCGAGTATGAGATTATGGACTAATCTGCAAATAACCCACCATTTCTATTTGATTTATTTGCTCTTCTCTCCTTTGTTTGCTACACGTAGGTTCTAAGATATAGTAGCTAGTAGCTCACTGGTTCTTAGCGTGGAAGTCACTCGAGAGAAAAATTATTCTATTCCCTCAAAGAACATTCGAAACCTCGGCTACAATGGTTTCCATTGACTTTTGGGACTGACGAGTTGTCATTATCAAACAATGCGCTTGGGTTGTTTCTCACCTGGCAGGTGGTGAGAGGAAACTTTGGTGCCAGTTTGTCAGCAGCCTTGTCACCCATTTCATGACTTTCGAGGCTTCCTGGTCCGAAGCCCATTTTAGCAAGCAGTTCGCAATTTTGCTAAAGTGAAGCGGGATGTCGGAGACAAATGAGTGAGGGAAAGTGCAAGATTGCGTTTGCAGACTGAACACCAGTTTTACACCGATAATTAGAGTACTTGGTGGTCGGTGAATAAATCCCATCAGGCGCTCGTTACACTTGCTTTAAACGCATCAAACGTAAATAAATAGATATTTTATTCTCACATTAGTAATTTAACATGAGGGAAGCCAGTTTACGGACATCATCACATTGATGTATGTTGGAAAATGTGCAAGATTTTACGGGACCTGAATAGCACAAAATGGAGGTCATTAAATCAGATTAAAAACAGAAGACCACACGAGTTATGAAATGAGCAAGGAAATACCACTTCTCAGCGTACTCAGAGGAATAAAGTTTGGATCGTTTTCAGTCATACTTTCTTTTTTCACCATTAGTAGCGCCATAAATCATTTGTTACCTAAGAAGTTCTGAGGCTATATTTCATACAGAAGATAGCGACGCCCCCACAGCCTCACTTACCCTCTTGATGGAATACATCAGGATCGAACAGGGCGATTTAAATGTCTCTGATATTGCTGTTAAACCATGCTTGATATGCAGCACCAACGTGCAAATTCCTATCGGTCATCTACTTTATGGTATGCAAAAACGGTTTTGATTGCATGCTTACAAGCATGCTGTTTTTTCGCCAAAACGATGGGACTTGAATATATCTCTGACCTGTCATTAGATCAACAATCGTTCGTTTTAAACGATGAAGGTGAACTCTTTTTAAGAAACATTTTATTCCATCGTAAGCTGAAGCTAGAGCGTGAAGATAGCCAGAGATCTTATCTTCATTGTTTTCCTCTTTGTTCGACTAACTTAGGCAGAGGAAATATGAAGGTTCATACAAAGCCACTGTCGAAATGACCAGCTTGTGGCGGGCTCGTGGTAAGACCCCGACCTATCTGTCTTGGCTGACAGTTCGGTCACTGCTCACACTGATTTACTCGGCACCATTTGGCACTCGAGGTACTATGAGTGATCAATTTTAGTGAGCCATCCTATTCACCCCAACATTACTCTGTTCCAGAAGATGTCTGCATTACTCGATAACCGATGCTACCTAAAATTCCATAAGTGAATGAGATGGGCTTGTGGTTTGCAATGCAAAACACTACTTATGAGGCGAAAGCCTTCATAGACAAGCTTTTTTAAGCCTATCCTGGGAAACAAATTCAGCTTCATGTACGATAGTTTGCATGGCACAGGTACTGCCATGAACATTGCCCTTGATTTAGTGCGTTAATGATCCATTATCACCTACGCAGTCGGTAGCATCTTAGGGATATTATCACTCTTTGGAAGTATCAACAGGAAGCGCAAGTAATACTTACTCCGACATTGTTCAAGAAGAGAATTCCTAGAGGACAAGTGAAATGCATTTACAGACTGGCCATAGTCTTTTGCGCCAACAGGTTTGGAGAAAAACACTAATGTTGTAATTAGCCCACAAACCATTGTTTAAGATGCGGCAGCCGAGTCTGAAATCGAACCTCATTCTACGAAACGAAAATGAAAAGACCGAGTCAATCTAGTTTTGTCCCCCAAAGGATTTTAAAATGGCCGTTTGACATATTTCGGATGCCCTGAATCCAGTTCCGCCTGTCGACCACATATTTCCCACATGCGTATGCCAATTCAGTGAACGGCCTATTTATTGGTCTCATGTAAGATCCAAAATATTTTCCCATTAAAGCTCAGATAGACCCATCATATGGATCACAGTGATCGAAAGCAGCTTCCACCTGAAAAGCCTTTGATGTCCTTTGGTTATGACTTGCATTAACATCTAAGTCCTTATGTTCAGTAACTTCAGAGAGCAGCATTATGCTGATCAGTTCATCACGTACACTATCTTGAGGCATCTGTACTACAATATCTACGAGTTGCCCATTTTCGGGCACCATTTCCACTAGAACAACTGAGGCACTCTTCAGGAGTAAGCTACCCTTCCGGAGTAAACCTGAGGAGGGAGGAGTTACGCTTATCGGCCTAGTGGTTCACAGCAGGGAGAGTGTGGTGCCCAAGAAAGTACTTTTAGGCAGTATAACGTTTCACTAGATGGAACACATTAGTAAGGTTTTTGGGGATAAGACAGAAACAAAAACTGACTGCTTAGTAATAACGGGCAAAATCATAAGAAATAAAATTAATTAATGAATTCACAGTATAGTGAAAATATATAAAGGTGGGTTCAGAACAGAGGATTTTGAATACGAAAGGCAGATTTTGAATAAAGCCCGTAATTCTTATCAATAAAGTACAACAAGGACATCATTTCAGTTTCTTTGTTAGATGAATAAAGTAGTAATAAAGTCAATAGAAATTCCTGAACATTTTGCATACATTCAATACTATCAGATCTGATTTTAATCCCTCAGCCTCCATTTTGCCTTGTAGTGGGTGGGTTAATACGTTACGATGTTAAGCAACCATTTTATATTTGTATATTGTTTTCATTTCGATAACATTTATATATCCATTTACTACACTTTCTCATGTCCGACCACACTCCCAAGCTTATTCATATTAAGCCGACTACGAACACTATCCGACTCGTGCCATATTGGCCAGACAATGCGGAAACATGGTTTCTGTATGCCGAGGCCGAGTTTCGAGAACAGGGCGCCTCAGATACTCATTCTCGATTTCTTGCTGTCATACGGTCACTACCGCCAGAGTTAAACAGGTATGTTACAGCACACATGTTGAATCCTGAAGTAAGTGATCCTTATGCACTTTCTAAGGCCGCACTCTTGAAGAAAAGCGATCTCACGGATCGCCAGCGTCTAGACGAATTACTTCGTAACATCGAGCTAGGCAGCCACTCAGCTACTGAAGTCCTCGCACGCATGCGAGAAGTTATCGGTGCACGAACATTCGAAGATGGCCTTCTCCGATAACTATTTCTCTCAAAACTACCACAACCGGTGCAAACCGTGTTGGTGACACTGCAGTCAGTTCCACTCGACGACCTGGCAGCCTCGGCAGATAAAATACTGGAGATTTCCAGCAGACCCGTCTCTAACGTACATTCTATCTGCGACAAACCAGAGCGCCAGGATTCAGAGGTGACCAAGTTTTGCAACTCTGTTAAACGGTTGCTACGATCTCGAAGTCCTAGATCACGTAACACTTCACAGAAACGCACCTTGGCGCATCGCAGCAAATCGCGTGGTAGCCCCAAAACTAAACCTAGCAGGGTGGAAAACCCTGAATGGTGCTGGTTTCATAACACTTACGGGGATGAAGCCAGAAAATGTCGTAAACCATGCCGTTTTAAGAAGGACAGAAACTCGGGAAACGGTCACGCCGGCACGTGCTCACGGCAACCGTAGCCGGCGGAAACAGCCGTTTGCTCTACGTCACCGACATTAAAACGAAAGTCCGCTACCTCGTCGACACCGGCGCAGAAGTTAGCGTTCTTCCAGCAACGACAAAGGAGCGTCATCACGACCCATCCTTCAATCTTCAAGCAGCCAACGGCAAGGCAATCGCGACATTCGGGAGACGGTATGCCTACCTCAACTTAGGTTTACGCAAACCTATCCACTGGATTTTCCTCCTTGCTGACGTCTCTATGCCCATCATTGGCATAGATTTGCTAAACCATTACGATCTACTCGTAGATGCTCGCCGTCGACGACTGATAGATAACAACACAAAGTTATCTATTGGCGGCACCACCTATGTAGGTCCGAGTTTAGCCATCGTTAGAACTAAACAATCAGGCGACGCGTCCTACCAGGCAGTTTTGGAGAAATATCCAGAGTTGCAACAACCGAGGCACACTCTTCCGTGCATAACCAGCAATGTTATGCATCACGTCACAACCACAGGTCCACCTGTGGCATCCAAAGCTCGCCGTCTAGCCCCCGATAAGCTCCAAACGGCGAAAAATGAATTCGACCACATGCTCGAACTGGGCATTATCAGACCGTCAAACAGTCCTTGGGCATCGCCATTGCACATGGTTCCCAAAAAGGATAGCAACGACTGGCGTCCAACCGGTGATTACCGAAGGCTTAACGCCAAAACAACTCCGGACTGCTACCTTATACCTCACGTTTACGACTTGACCGCAACCTTATGCGGAATGAACATTTTCTCCAAAATCGACTTGGTCAAAGCGTACAACCAGATACCTATGGCAGCAGAAGATATCGCGAAAACAGCCATTATTACTCCTTTTGGCCTGTTTGAATTCCTGCGCATGCCATTTGGTCTTCGGAATGCAGCACAAACATTCCAACGCTTTATGGATGATGTCTTCCGTGGTTTGAATTTTGTTCATGTCTACATCGATGACTGTCTAATTGCGAGTCCAGATAAGGAAACTCACCTCAAACATTTGGACCTCGCATTCGAAAGACTTAAAAAACATGGCATCACAGTCAACTTACAGAAGTGTGAAATAGGAGTTGAATCACTCAGCTTCCTTGGGCATACCATTGACAACAAAGGTATACGCCCATTGAGAGATAAAGTGGCGGCTATCACAAACTATCCAGAGCCGACCACTGTGAAACATCTCCGCACTTTCAATGGCCTGGTAAGTTATTACCGAAGGTTTATCCCTAACTGTGCCTCTGTCATGAGACCACTAACAGATCTACTTCGAGGAACTGCGAAGTTCGTGTCCCTGGACAACGTAGCTAGACTTGCCTTCTCTAAAGTCAAGGAAGCCATTTCGAACGCAACCATGCTTATGCATCATGACCCCAATGCTCCTTTGAGTATTGCTGTTGATGCATCTGATTCAGCAATTGGAGCAGTTTTG
Source organism: Heterobilharzia americana (assembly GCA_944470555.2). NCBI lineage: Eukaryota > Metazoa > Platyhelminthes > Trematoda > Strigeidida > Schistosomatidae > Heterobilharzia > Heterobilharzia americana. Next base: position 90,712,879 of record OX104134.1, read on the forward strand.
CAACAATTGACTGACAACCAGTGGCAACCGTTAGCCCTTTTCTCGAGGCGGCTGCAAGACGCGGAAACAAGATACAGTACATTTGGTAGGGAACTCCTAGCTATGTACTGTTCTGTACGCCACTTTCGACATTCTGTGGAAGGTCGTGATTTCACTATTTTCACAGACCACAAACCGTTAACGTTCTCCCTCAGCTCGGCGTCTGACAAATACTCCCCTCGTGAGTCGCGACAGCTGGATTACATTTCCCAGTTCACGTCAGACATCCGCCACATTTCTGGAGCAAACAACTCCGCAGCCGACGCACTATCTCGAATAGCTTCGATAAATCATATCGAGGACGTTGATCTCGTTGAACTAGCTCGGCGTCAAAAGGAAGACCTTGAGCTGCATCATGAGTTGTCGTCCACAACTCTCAAGCTGCGACTTTGTCCGGTTGGATCAGACAAGGATACAATTTTGTGCGATGTCTCTGCTAGTCAACCACGCCCAATAGTTCCGAAGAGTTGTCGACGCAACGTCTTCAATACGTTGCACAAACTCTCTCATCCAGGTGTACGAGCCACCATTAGGCTTATCGCACAACGTTTCTGCTGGCCTGGGATGAACAAGGACGTTCAGGAGTGGGCTCAGTCGTGCTTAGCTTGTCAAAAGTGTAAAGTCACGCGACACACGAAAAGCCCTTTAGGCTCATTTCTAGCCCCAGACATGCGTTTCGACCACGTCCATATAGATATTGTAGGACCCCTACCAGAATCTAATGGATGTACCTACCTTTTCACCTGTGTTGATCGTTTCACACGATGGCCGGAAGCAGTACCTATTTAGGATATTACTGCCGAAACAGTTGCTCGTGTTTTCGTCGAAAGATGGATCGCGAACTTCGGATGTCCATCTTACGTCACAACCGACCGTGGGCGCCAATTTGAGTGTGGATTATTTCACGCTCTAACGGCACTTTTAGGTTGCACTCGGTTCCGAACGACAGCCTACCATCCACAAGCAAATGGCATGGTAGAGCGTTTCCATCGACAGCTGAAAGCTTCCCTTTCAGCTGCAAACATACCTCAGTGGACCGAGGCTCTGCCTCTAGTCCTACTAGGTATTCGTAACGCCTTGAAAGTTGATGCTGGATGTACCCCTGCAGAACTCGTCTATGGGACCACTCTTCGCCTACCAGGTGAGTTTGTTTCTCCTTCGACTTCCAAACATGTTTCCGACAGGGCATCTTACGTGACTAGGCTTACAAACGCAATGCGTTAAGTTAGGGCTTCTCCGGTTGGACCGCAAACGACGGACGTTTTCGTTCACCCCAGTTTACAAAAGACGTAACACGTGTTTGTTCGCCACGACGCCGTTCGTCGACCACTTGAACCACCCTACGTCAGGTCATTCAAAGTGATCAAGCGACACGAGAAATTCTACATAATTGAGAGAGATGGACGTGAAGATACTGTCGGTATTGACCGTTTGAAACCAGCTTGTTTTGAAGGCAACCCCACTATAAGTGACGTTTCAGCTGGCTACAGCCGACCGACAGGTAGCTCAATTATCGAAATTCTTGACGATGTGCCTGGTAATGCACAGCTGCAACAACCATCGGCGCAACAGAAAACACGATCAGGTCGAACCGTCAGGTTCCCGGAGTATTTAAAGTCGTATTCAACTTAGTGGTGTGAAAATGTGCCAACCATATTTTTTTTACTTACAAATTTTTTCGAGGCACTATGTTTCTTATTTGCCGGCAATGCACAAACCCCCGTACACTTTGCCTTCTTATATCAACTTTTATTACCATGTAACGAAACTTTTAAAAAAAAGTGAAAATAAACGTAGATTTTTATTTCTCGATATGTTTATATATAAATAGTTACCATTTTTACGCAACGTTTTCGTGGTATTAAAGACTTTTATTTATATTCCAGGTGCAACGAGCACTGGACGGAACGTCAAAAGGAACTGAGGGCCTCGATCGACGTCCAATTCGATTTACTGTATTTTCTTATTTAATTGCCACGACACCCCAGAATAAGTTTAGACAACCAAGGGCCACTTCACGCAGTGAGCCCATCGGAAGAGTTTTACCACTGGAGAAACCACTGGGTTTTTACTTCCGGCTGGTATCGTCTTAGGGTCCTCACGAACCCACAAGGGGGGAGTGATCTGTAGCGTCAAACACTTCCCCGAAATCAGTAGCCTAGGGTTTGACGACTTTCAACATTGATGTTGACCTTGATAGTTTAACTGGATTCACTAAGCTGAAGGCACCCGGTCAAGCATCCTCGCCATTTGGCACGCTGTCGTGTTACGTTGCATTGCTCGTATTCGACTCTCTAGCCAGTTAGTTGGAACGCATCGGTATTTCGGCACAACCATCCAAATATACCATTCCATCCGACCACGCTATCGTGTTCTTCCTTGGTCTCGTACTCGCGGGTATATGACAAGTCCGAATAATTAGTGATTGGTATTTGCATCTGTCAGATTCGCATCAGGACAAGTCCCAAAGCAGTATCATTAACAAGTGAATTCTACTGCAAAAGATTAATTGACTCTTTCCCATGTATTTCAGAATGATGGACCCGATTAAATCTATTGTGAAATCACAAAATGTCCCAATAAACTGTCAGATACTTGAAATTTTGTGTATTAATGCTGAAAATGTCAAACGGATTCTTCACTGACCGGCTGGTAACCAGTGAATTAGTTAACCAGGCGAGGTTAAACCAGCCAGATAAGTTTAACAAACTTTTTCCCTACTCATTCATTCATTCTAATTTAATATATTGCTTCTTCGAATATATTCCTGGAACCATTTCTTTTGATTTGTGTTTCGTCATCAGTACTGACACATTAGATAAGGTGTTGGTTAAGCAGGTACTAGAGCACACAGAGTTATGTTGGGTTGGTCAAACGCTACGTAATAGTAATATAACCAGCAGTCCCCATACACTCAAGGACTTTGATCTCCCAGCTTACAGACAACGATGGAAACACGGTGTCTGTCCCAGTGAAGAATCCGTTTGCAGTAGAATTCACTTGTTAATGATACTGCTTTGGGACTTGTCCTGATGCGAATCTGACAGATGCAAATACCAATCACTAATTATTCGGACTTGTCATATACCCGCGAGTACGAGACCAAGGAAGAACACGATAGCGTGGTCGGATGGAATGGTATATTTGGATGGTTGTGCCGAAATACCGATGCGTTCCAACTAACTGGCTAGAGAGTCGAATACGAGCAATGCAACGTAACACGACAGCGTGCCAAATGGCGAGGATGCTTGACCGGGTGCCTTCAGCTTAGTGAATCCAGTTAAACTATCAAGGTCAACATCAATGTTGAAAGTCGTCAAACCCTAGGCTACTGATTTCGGGGAAGTGTTTGACGCTACAGATCACTCCCCCCTTGTGGGTTCGTGAGGACCCTAAGACGATACCAGCCGGAAGTAAAAACCCAGTGGTTTCTCCAGTGGTAAAACTCTTCCGATGGGCTCACTGCGTGAAGTGGCCCTTGGTTGTCTAAACTTATTCTGGGGTGTCGTGGCAATTAAATAAGAAAATACAGTAAATCGAATTGGACGTCGATCGAGGCCCTCAGTTCCTTTTGACGTTCCGTCCAGTGCTCGTTGCACCTGGAATATAAATAAAAGTCTTTAATACCACGAAAACGTTGCGTAAAAATGGTAACTATTTATATATAAACATATCGAGAAATAAAAATCTACGTTTATTTTCACTTTTTTTTAAAAGTTTCGTTACATGGTAATAAAAGTTGATATAAGAAGGCAAAGTGTACGGGGGTTTGTGCATTGCCGGCAAATAAGAAACATAGTGCCTCGGAAAACAATTTGTAAGTAAAAGAAAATATGGTTGGCACATTTTATTTCACACCACTAAGTTGAATACGACTTTAAATACTCCGGGAACCTGACGGTTCGACCTGATCGTGTTTTCTGTTGCGCCGATGGTTGTTGCAACTGTGCATTACCAGGCACATCGTCGAGAATTTCGATAATTGAGCTATCCGTCGGTCGGCTGTAGCCAGCTGAAACGTCACTTATAATGGGGTTGCCTTCGAAATAAGCTGGTTTCAAACGGTCGATACTGACAGTATCTTCACGTCCATCTCGCTCAATTATGTAGAATTTCTCGTGTCGCTTGATCACTTTGAACGGCCCGACGTAGGGTGGTTCAAGTGGTCGACGAACGGCGTCGTGGCGAACAAACACGTGTGATGTCTTCTGTAAACTGGGGTGGACGAAAACATCCGTCGTTTGCGGTCTAATCGGAGAAGGCCTAACTTAACGCATTGCGTTTGTAAGCCTAGTCACGTAAGATGCCCTGTCGGAAACGTGTTTGAAAGTTGAAGGGGAAACAAACTCACCTGGTAGGCGAAGAGTGGTCCCATAGACGAGTTCTGCAGGGGTGCATCCAGCATCAACTTTCAACGCGTTACGAATACCTAGTAGGACTAGAGGCAGAGCCTCGGTCCACTGAGGTATGTTTGTAGCTGAAAGGGAAGCTTTCAGCTGTCGATGGAAACGCTCTACCATGCCATTTGCTTGTGGATGGTAGGCTGTCGTTCGGAACCGAGTGCAACCTAAAAGTGCCGTTAGAGCGTGAAATAATCCACACTCAAATTGGCGCCCACGGTCGGTTGTGACGTAAGATGGACATCCGAAGTTCGCGATCCATCTTTCGACGAAAACACGAGCAACTGTTTCGGCAGTAATATCTTTAATAGGTACTGCTTCCGGCCATCGTGTGAAACGATCAACACAGGTGAAAAGGTAGGTACATCCATTAGATTCTGGTAGGGGTCCTACAATATCTATATGGACGTGGTCGAAACGCATGTCTGGGGCTAGAAATGAGCCTAAAGGGCTTTTCGTGTGTCGCGTGACTTTACACCTTTGACAAGCTAAGCACGACTGAGCCCACTCCTTAACGTCTTTGTTCATCCCAGGCCAGCAGAAACGTTGTGCGATAAGCCTAATGGTGGCTCGTACACCTGGATGAGAGAGTTTGTGCAACGTATTGAAGACGTTGCGTCGACAACTCTTCGGAACTATTGGGCGTGGTTGACTAGCAGAGACATCGCACAAAATTGTATCCTTGTCTGATCCAACCGGACAAAGTCGCAGTTTGAGAGTTGTGGACGACAACTCATGATGCAGCTCAAGGTCTTCCTTTTGACGCCGAGCTAGTTCAACGAGATCAACACCCTCGATATAGTTTATCGAAGCTATTCGAGATAGTGCGTCGGCTGCGGAGTTGTTTGCTCCAGAAATGTGGCGGATGTCTGACGTGAACTGGGAAATGTAATCCAGCTGTCGCGACTCACGAGGGGAGTATTTGTCAGACGCCGAGCTGAGGGAAAACGTTAACGGTTTGTGGTCTGTGAAAATAATGAAATCACGACCTTCCACAGAATGTCGAAAATGGCGTACAGAACAGTACATGGCTAGGAGTTCCCTACCAAATGTACTGTATCTTGTTTCCGCGTCTTGCAGCCGCCTCGAGAAAAAGGCTAACGGTTGCCACTGGTTGTCAGTCAACTGTTGCAAAACTGCTCCAATTGCTGAATCAGATGCATCAACAGCAATACTCAAAGGAGCATTGGGGTCATGATGCATAAGCATGGTTGCGTTCGAAATGGCTTCCTTGACTTTAGAGAAAGCAAGTCTAGCCGCGTTGTCCAGAGACACGAACTTCGCAGTTCCTCGAAGTAGATCTGTGAGTGGTCTCATGACAGAGGCACAGTTAGGGATAAACCTTCGGTAATAACTTACCAGGCCATTGAAAGTGCGGAGATGTTTCACAGTGGTCGGCTCTGGATAGTTTGTGATAGCCGCCACTTTATCTCTCAATGGGCGTATACCTTTGTTGTCAATGGTATGCCCAAGGAAGCTGAGTGATTCAACTCCTATTTCACACTTCTGTAAGTTAACTGTGATGCCATGTTTTTTGAGTCTTTCGAATGCGAGGTCCAAATGTTTAAGGTGAGTTTCCTTATCTGGACTCGCAATTAGACAGTCATCGATGTAGACATGAACAAAATTCAGACCACGGAAGACGTCGTCCATAAAGCGTTGGAATGTTTGTGCTGCATTCCGAAGACCAAAAGGCATGCGCAGGAATTCAAACAGGCCAAAAGGAGTAATAATGGCTGTTTTCGCGATATCTTCTGCTGCCATAGGTATCTGGTTGTACGCTTTGACCAAGTCGATTTTCGAGAAAATGTTCATGCCGCATAAGGTTGCGGTCAAGTCGTAAACGTGAGGTATAGGGTAGCAGTCCGGAGTTGTTTTGGCGTTAAGCCTTCGGTAATCACCGGTTGGACGCCAGTCGTTGCTATCCTTTTTGGGAACCATGTGCAATGGCGATGCCCAAGGACTGTTTGACGGTCTGATAATGCCCAGTTCGAGCATGTGGTCGAATTCACTTTTCGCCGTTTGCAGCTTATCGGGGGCTAAACGGCGAGCTTTGGATGCCACAGGTGGACCTGTGGTTGTGACGTGATGCATAACATTGCTGGTTATGCACGGAAGAGTGTGTTTCGGTTGTTGTAACTCTGGATATTTCTCCAAAACTGCCTGGTAGGACGCGTCGCCTGATTGTTTAGTCCTAACGATGGCTAAACTCGGACCTACATAGGTGGTGCCGCCAATAGATAACTTTGTGTTGTTATCTATCAGTCGTCGACGGCGAGCATCTACGAGTAGATCGTAATGGTTTAGCAAATCTATGCCAATGATGGGCATAGAGACGTCTGCCAGGAGGAAAATCCAGTGGATAGGTTTGCGTAAACCTAAGTTGAGGTAGGCATACCGTCTCCCGAATGTCGCGATTGCCTTGCCGTTGGCTGCTTGAAGATTGAAGGATGGGTCGAGATGACGCTCCTTTGTCGTTGCTGGAAGAACGCTAACTTCTGCGCCGGTGTCGACGAGGTAGCGGACTTTCGTTTTAATGTCGGTGACGTAGAGCAAACGGCTTTTTCTGCCGGCTACGGTTGCCGTGAGCACGTGCCGGCGTGACCGTTTCCCGAGTTTCTGTCCTTCTTAAAACGGCATGGTTTACGACATTTTCTGGCTTCATCCCCGTAAGTGTTATGAAACCAGCACCATTCAGGGTTTTCCACCCTGCTGGGTTTCGTTTTAGGGCTACCACGCGACTTGCTGCGATGCGCCAAGGTGCGTTTCTGTGAAGTGCTACGTGATCTAGGACTTCGCGATCGTAGCAACCGTTTCACAGAGTTGCAAAACTTGGTCACCTCTGAATCCTGGCGCTCTGGTTTGTCGCAGATAGAATATACGTTGGAGACGGGTCTGCTGGAAATCTCCAGTATTTTATCTGCCGAGGCTGCCAGGTCGTCGAGTGGGACTGACTGCAGTGTCACCAACACGGTTTGCACCGGTTGTGGTAGTTTTGAGAGAAATAGTTCTCGGAGAAGGCCATCGTCAAATGTTCGTGCACCGATTACTTCTCGCATGCGTGCGAGGACTTCAGTAACTGAGTGGCTGCCTAGCTCGATGTTACGAAGTAATTCGTCTAGACGCTGGCGATCCGTGAGATTGCTTTTCTTCAAGAGTGCGGCCTTAGAAAGTGCATAAGGATCACTTACTTCAGGATTCAACATGTGTGCTGTAACATACCTGTTTAACTCTGGCGGTAGTGACCGTATGACAGCAAGAAATCGAGAATGAGTATCTGAGGCGCCCTGTTCTCGAAACTCGGCCTTGGCATACAGAAACCATGTTTCCGCATTGTCTGGCCAATATGGCACGAGTCGGATAGTGTTCGTAGTCGGCTTAATATGAATAAGCTCGGGAGTGTGGTCGGACATGAGAAAGTGTAGTAAATGGATATATAAATGTTATCGAAATGAAAACAATATACAAATATAAAATGGTTGCTTAACATCGTAACGTATTAACCCACCCACTACAAGGCAAAATGGAGGCTGAGGGATTAAAATCAGATCTGATAGTATTGAATGTATGCAAAATGTTCAGGAATTTCTATTGACTTTATTACTACTTTATTCATCTAACAAAGAAACTGAAATGATGTCCTTGTTGTACTTTATTGATAAGAATTACGGGCTTTATTCAAAATCTGCCTTTCGTATTCAAAATCCTCTGTTCTGAACCCACCTTTATATATTTTCACTATACTGTGAATTCATTAATTAATTTTATTTCTTATGATTTTGCCCGTTATTACTAAGCAGTCAGTTTTTGTTTCTGTCTTATCCCCAAAAACCTTACTAATGTGTTCCATCTAGTGAAACGTTATACTGCCTAAAAGTACTTTCTTGGGCACCACACTCTCCCTGCTGTGAACCACTAGGCCGATAAGCGTAACTCCTCCCTCCTCAGGTTTACTCCGGAAGGGTAGCTTACTCCTGAAGAGTGCCTCAGTTGTTCTAGTGGAAATGGTGCCCGAAAATGGGCAACTCGTAGATATTGTAGTACAGATGCCTCAAGATAGTGTACGTGATGAACTGATCAGCATAATGCTGCTCTCTGAAGTTACTGAACATAAGGACTTAGATGTTAATGCAAGTCATAACCAAAGGACATCAAAGGCTTTTCAGGTGGAAGCTGCTTTCGATCACTGTGATCCATATGATGGGTCTATCTGAGCTTTAATGGGAAAATATTTTGGATCTTACATGAGACCAATAAATAGGCCGTTCACTGAATTGGCATACGCATGTGGGAAATATGTGGTCGACAGGCGGAACTGGATTCAGGGCATCCGAAATATGTCAAACGGCCATTTTAAAATCCTTTGGGGGACAAAACTAGATTGACTCGGTCTTTTCATTTTCATTTCGTAGAATGAGGTTCGATTTCAGACTCGGCTGCCGCATCTTAAACAATGGTTTGTGGGCTAATTACAACATTAGTGTTTTTCTCCAAACCTGTTGGCGCAAAAGACTATGGCCAGTCTGTAAATGCATTTCACTTGTCCTCTAGGAATTCTCTTCTTGAACAATGTCGGAGTAAGTATTACTTGCGCTTCCTGTTGATACTTCCAAAGAGTGATAATATCCCTAAGATGCTACCGACTGCGTAGGTGATAATGGATCATTAACGCACTAAATCAAGGGCAATGTTCATGGCAGTACCTGTGCCATGCAAACTATCGTACATGAAGCTGAATTTGTTTCCCAGGATAGGCTTAAAAAAGCTTGTCTATGAAGGCTTTCGCCTCATAAGTAGTGTTTTGCATTGCAAACCACAAGCCCATCTCATTCACTTATGGAATTTTAGGTAGCATCGGTTATCGAGTAATGCAGACATCTTCTGGAACAGAGTAATGTTGGGGTGAATAGGATGGCTCACTAAAATTGATCACTCATAGTACCTCGAGTGCCAAATGGTGCCGAGTAAATCAGTGTGAGCAGTGACCGAACTGTCAGCCAAGACAGATAGGTCGGGGTCTTACCACGAGCCCGCCACAAGCTGGTCATTTCGACAGTGGCTTTGTATGAACCTTCATATTTCCTCTGCCTAAGTTAGTCGAACAAAGAGGAAAACAATGAAGATAAGATCTCTGGCTATCTTCACGCTCTAGCTTCAGCTTACGATGGAATAAAATGTTTCTTAAAAAGAGTTCACCTTCATCGTTTAAAACGAACGATTGTTGATCTAATGACAGGTCAGAGATATATTCAAGTCCCATCGTTTTGGCGAAAAAACAGCATGCTTGTAAGCATGCAATCAAAACCGTTTTTGCATACCATAAAGTAGATGACCGATAGGAATTTGCACGTTGGTGCTGCATATCAAGCATGGTTTAACAGCAATATCAGAGACATTTAAATCGCCCTGTTCGATCCTGATGTATTCCATCAAGAGGGTAAGTGAGGCTATGGGGGCGTCGCTATCTTCTGTATGAAATATAGCCTCAGAACTTCTTAGGTAACAAATGATTTATGGCGCTACTAATGGTGAAAAAAGAAAGTATGACTGAAAACGATCCAAACTTTATTCCTCTGAGTACGCTGAGAAGTGGTATTTCCTTGCTCATTTCATAACTCGTGTGGTCTTCTGTTTTTAATCTGATTTAATGACCTCCATTTTGTGCTATTCAGGTCCCGTAAAATCTTGCACATTTTCCAACATACATCAATGTGATGATGTCCGTAAACTGGCTTCCCTCATGTTAAATTACTAATGTGAGAATAAAATATCTATTTATTTACGTTTGATGCGTTTAAAGCAAGTGTAACGAGCGCCTGATGGGATTTATTCACCGACCACCAAGTACTCTAATTATCGGTGTAAAACTGGTGTTCAGTCTGCAAACGCAATCTTGCACTTTCCCTCACTCATTTGTCTCCGACATCCCGCTTCACTTTAGCAAAATTGCGAACTGCTTGCTAAAATGGGCTTCGGACCAGGAAGCCTCGAAAGTCATGAAATGGGTGACAAGGCTGCTGACAAACTGGCACCAAAGTTTCCTCTCACCACCTGCCAGGTGAGAAACAACCCAAGCGCATTGTTTGATAATGACAACTCGTCAGTCCCAAAAGTCAATGGAAACCATTGTAGCCGAGGTTTCGAATGTTCTTTGAGGGAATAGAATAATTTTTCTCTCGAGTGACTTCCACGCTAAGAACCAGTGAGCTACTAGCTACTATATCTTAGAACCTACGTGTAGCAAACAAAGGAGAGAAGAGCAAATAAATCAAATAGAAATGGTGGGTTATTTGCAGATTAGTCCATAATCTCATACTCGAACATCAAATTTATTTTCGAAGGGCCCTAGTGATCCCAAGCAGACAGCTTCAATGGGGGTGCATTGCAAGCCCCAACGGCTGTTACGGAGTATGAGCCCTGCTCAGTATTTGCCTCACTGCTTTCAGGTTTTAACTTGATTTTGCAGCCTAACCTGATCAGCCGGTGACGTGAAAAACTTACGCCATACGCCACTATTAGGTTACCTTTCAGTTGTCTGTATTCCGACGGACGCGGACCTGGTGGTGCCCTGCCTTACGGGTATTGTCTGAACCTCAGTCCACAAACGGATTTAGTGCCGCACATTCGGACCCAATCTTCTTGGTTCTGACCTTTCCGAAGTGGAGGGGGGACAGTGTTCCGGAAACATGGTTGAGGACGTATAAAACTGAGTAATATTTTGCGGAAGCACTGGTGATTTATTGTCGATGGGCTTGTCGCAGTTTTACGGGTGCCAGGTTTGCGCTAAATGCATTTTCGTCGCAGTCGGCACATGATTTTAGGTCATGGGGAGCTAAGACTCCATGGTTCTCTTCTGGCAGAGATTCCTTCAGCTTTGTAGCATGTAGTTTCAATATCTGAAACTCGTAATGCCTTAGTTGTATCACCCTACAGATTTCGCGATTGAAGGTTGGCCCAGTGTAATCTGCCCAATGTTGAACTCTGGTAAGTTCATCCCATGGAGCGACTCATGGTTTTCGTCTGTCATTTTTCTCCCCAACTTCACATCATCTGCAAAAAGACGAATTCCAAACGCTTCCTGAAAAAAGAGTCATTTGTGTAGGTGAGGAACATTAGAGGACTCAAAACTGAACACAGGGGGACTCCGCTGGGGCATCTCTGAATGTGATTGAGCTCATTCGGATATCAAAGTAATGGCCACCTAGATATGTTAACCAGTCGATTAATACTGAATTGATTCTTATAGACCCCCATCTTATTGTCGCGACTGATACGGCTGACATAATCAAAAGCCTTGGAGAATCTATTTATACCTTACAAACAGTGCTGGTCCACGCATGTATTGGGGTCACTGGATACGTAACAAATGAACGTCGTTTTTGAAAACTGTTGATGGGGTGCAAATAAATTAATCCATACCTTAATGTCATGTAAGTCGTCTCTAAAGAGTATCTATATCACTTTCGACAGTGTCAAAGTCCTATAAGTCATGAGGTTGCTTTGCTAACCTTCAAGACAGCTGCGATTTGACCCAGTCTTCAACTCGGGGGGATAGCCTTCTGTGTTGTTCGGCGAGAGATGACAAGTCTTCGCGAAGGACACAAAGGTTTATTTTATTCCGCCCCGGAGATGTTTTTTAAGGATTCTTATAATATACTGCACCCGACTGATACTCAGATCAACAGTTGGTCATCGGACTGTTTCTGCGGGACGCCTGTTGATATTTGCAAATCAGGTTGACAGCGAGAAGACCTGCAAATATAGGTCAGTCACGACATCTAAGGCTTCAGCATCAATACTGTGACTCATCAAAAAAGAAACTCCTGTCTTGGCTTGGTAGATTGATGCCGCTTACCGAAGAAATGTGTTAGATTTGATGCAGGCAAGTTAGTGAGTTGGCATCAGTACTGATGTTTTGTTTGTTCGCCAGAAATGTTTTAAGGCGGATTTACAGTCATTTTCTAACGCTCAGCCCGGTGCTGTCTGTTTGACCCAAGAAGCCTCGGGATGTGACTACTTGTAACTTCGGGCAACAGCAGAGCTCCTGGAAGTGGAACACATCGGCTTACAATGCACGTGATTCTGTAATGTATGGAGATCCAGTGGCTAGTTACACCCTGACGTTCACAAATAGTTTTCAAGTCTTTGCTGCAGAGTCTTCTGCACGGCAGTAGCGTCCAGTCGATGATATTTTGATGACATCGCCACACAGGACAGGTCAGATCTGTTTTAGAAGCAGACTGAAACCCAATAAACACACTAACGCCCACGTCAAGTGAAGGGGGCATCGATAGGTCATCCGCTAGGGATTCTTCGAGCTTGAGAATGCAGCTTAGGCCAGATGGGGGTCTGTCGGTGAAGTTGCCGAACCCACATTTTTGGTCCAAGCCTTTCAGCGAAATGGGATAGTCGAACTTCAGCGGAACTATAGCCACCACTGTAAATGAACGTCATCTAAGTGGATGGCCTATAGCGTCTAATATACTATTATCATAATGACAATCCACATTTGGCTTCCTATTAGTCGTCCCCACTAGGCGTCTTGCAGCCTTAGATGTTTAAATATTGACTGCTCTGTGCAGGCGAACTCTTTACTATGAACTAGATGAGCTTTGAAAGGAGAAGCGAGATAGACTTACCGCCTCCTTTTTAGGAATCTTGTCGTTACCGAACAATATCACGTTGAGGGCGGCGGGTTCTTGGTCTGCGACCTATGTAGGGACCCATATCTTGGTCACACAAATGAGTTGAGCATTACGTAGCTCATCGATTTCGTTAAGAAGACTTGATGCACTTGTGTGGACGCAGCTAGTGCTCTACAATTGGAAAGTAGTTTAGGATTTGTCCTGGTGCGAACTTGACAGACGCAAAGACCAATCACTAATTATTCGAACTTGTTATATACCCACGAATACGAGACCAAGGAAGAACACGATAGCGTAGTCGGATGGAATAGTATATTTGGATGGTTATGCCAAAATACCGATGCGTTCCAACTAACTGGCTAGAGAGTCGAATACGAGCAATGCAACGTAACACGACAGCGTGCCAAATGGCGAGGATGCTTGACCGGGTGCCTTCAGCTTAGCGAGTCCAGTTAAACTATCAAGGTCAGCATCAATGTCGAAGTCGTCAAACCCTAGGCTATTGATTTTGGGGAAGTGTATGACGCTACAGATCACTCCCCCCTAGTGGGTTCGTGAGGACCCTAAGACGATACCAGCCGGAAGTAAAAACCCAGTGGTTTCTCCACTGGTAAAACTCTTCCGATGGGCTCACTGCGTGAGGTGGCCCCTGGTTGTCTGAACCTTATTCTAGGGTGTCGTGGCGATTAAATAAATAAAATACAATAAATGAAATTGTACGTCGGTCGCGGTCATCTGTTCCTTTCGACGTTCCGTCCAGTGCTCGTTGCACCTGGAATATAAATAAAAGTCTTTAATACCACGAAAACGTTGCGTAAAAATGGGAATTATTTATATATAAACGTGTCGAAAAAGAAAAATTTACGCTTATCTTCGCCGTTTTTTAGTTTTTATTACATGGTAAATAAAAATTGATATAAAAAGGCAAAGTGTACGAGGGTTTGTGTGCCGGTAAATAAGAAAAATAGTGCCTCGAAAAGAAAAAAATGGTTGGCACACACAGCTAAGTTGAATATGACTTCAGGTACTCTGGGAACCTGACGGTTCGACCTGATCGTGTTTTTTGTTGCGCCGCTGGTTGTTGCAGCTGTGCATTACCAGGCACATCGTCGAGAATTTCGATAATTGAGTCATCCGTCGGTCGGATGTAGCGAGCTGAAACGTCACTTACAATGGGGTTGCCTTCGAAATAAGCTGGTTTCAAACGGTCGATACTGACAGTATCTTCACGTCCGCCTCGCTCAATTACATAGAATTTCTCATGTCGCTTAATCACTTTGAACGGCCCGTCGTAGGGTGGTTCAAGTGGTCGACGAACAGCGTCGTGGCGAACAAACACGTGTGATGTCTTCTGTAAACTGGGGTGGACGAAAACATCAGTCGTTTGCGGTCTAATCGGAGAAGGCCTAACTGAACGCATTGCGTTTGTAAGCCTAGTCACGTAAGATGCCCTGTCGGAAACATGTTTGAAAGTTGAAGGGGAAACAAACTCACCTGGTAGGCGAAGAGTGGTCCCATAGACGAGTTCTGCAGGAGTGCATCCAGCATCAACTTTCAACGCGTTACGAATACCTAGTAGGACTAGAGGCAGAGCCTCGGTCCACTGAGGTATGTTTGTAGCTGAAAGGGAAGCTTTCAGCTGTCGATGGAAACGCTCTACCATGCCATTTGCTTGTGGATGGTAGGCTGTCGTTCGGAACCGAGTGCAACCTAAAAGTGCCGTTAGAGCGTGAAATAGTCCGCACTCAAATTGGCGCCCACGGTCGGTTGTGACGTAGGATGGACATCCGAAGTTCGCGATCCATCTTTCGACGAAAACACGAGCAACTGTTTCGGCAGTAATATCTTTAATGGGTACTGCTTCCGGCCATCGTGTGAAACGATCAACACAGGTGAAAAGGTAGGTACATCCATTAGATTCTGGTAGGGGTCCTACAATATCTATATGGACGTGGTCGAAACGCATGTCTGGGGCTAGAAATGAGCCTAAAGGGCTTTTCGTGTGTCGCGTGACTTTACACTTTTGACAAGCTAAGCACGACTGGGCCCACTCCTTAACGTCTTTGTTCATCCCAGGCCAGCAGAAACGTTGTGCGATAAGCCTAATGGTGGCTCGTACACCTGGATGAGAGAGTTTGTGCAACGTATTGAAGACGTTGCGTCGACAACTCTTCGGAACTATTGGGCGTGGTTGACTAGCAGAGACATCGCACAAAATTGCATCCTTGTCTGATCCAACAGGACAAAGTCGCAGTTTGAGAGTTGTGGACGACAACTCATGATGCAGCTCAAGGTCTTCCTTTTGACGCCGAGCTAGTTCAACGAGATCAATACCCTCGATATAGTTTATCGAAGCTATTCGAGATAGTGCGTCGGCTGCGGAGTTGTTTGCTCCAGAAATGTGGCGGATGTCTGACGTGAACTGGGAAATGTAATCCAGCTGTCGCGACTCACGAGGGGAGTATTTGTCAGACGCCGAGCTGAGGGAAAACGTTAACGGTTTGTGGTCTGTGAAAATAATGAAATCACGACCTTCCACAGAATGTCGAAAATGGCGTACAGAACAGTACATGGCTAGGAGTTCCCTACCAAATGTACTGTATCTTGTTTCCGCGTCTTGCAGCCGCCTCGAGAAAAAGGCTAACGGTTGCCACTGGTTGTCAGTCAACTGTTGCAAAACTGCTCCAATTGCTGAATCAGATGCATCAACAGCAATACTCAGAGGAGCATTGGGGTCATGATGCATAAGCATGGTTGCGTTCGAAATGGCTTCCTTGACTTTGGAGAAAGCAAGTCTAGCCGCGTTGTCCAGAGACACGAACTTCGCAGTTCCTCGAAGTAGATCTGTGAGTGGTCTCATGACAGAGGCACAGTTAGGGATAAACCTTCGGTAATAACTTACCAGGCCATTGAAAGTGCGGAGATGTTTCACAGTGGTCGGCTCTGGATAGTTTGTGATAGCCGCCACTTTATCTCTCAATGGGCGTATACCTTTGTTGTCAATGGTATGCCCAAGGAAGCTGAGTGATTCAACTCCTATTTCACACTTCTGTAAGTTAACTGTGATGCCATGTTTTTTGAGTCTTTCGAATGCGAGGTCCAAATGTTTAAGGTGTGTTTCCTTATCTGGACTCGCAATTAGACAGTCATCGATGTAGACATGAACAAAATTCAGACCACGGAAGACGTCGTCCATAAAGCGTTGGAATGTTTGTGCTGCATTCCGAAGACCAAAAGGCATGCGCAGGAATTCAAACAGGCCAAAAGGAGTAATAATGGCTGTTTTCGCGATATCTTCTGCTGCCATAGGTATCTGGTTGTACGCTTTGACCAAGTCGATTTTCGAGAAAATGTTCATGCCGCATAAGGTTGCGGTCAAGTCGTAAACGTGGGTATAGGGTAGCAGTCCGGAGTTGTTTTGGCGTTAAGCCTTCGGTAATCACCGGTCGGACGCCAGTCGTTGCTATCCTTTTTGGGCACCATGTGCAATGGCGATGCCCAAGGACTGTTTGACGGTCTGATAATGCCCA
Organism: Heterobilharzia americana; assembly: GCA_944470555.2. Taxonomy (NCBI): domain Eukaryota; kingdom Metazoa; phylum Platyhelminthes; class Trematoda; order Strigeidida; family Schistosomatidae; genus Heterobilharzia; species Heterobilharzia americana. The sequence goes on from OX104134.1 coordinate 90,729,493, forward strand.
GTTCGAGCATGTGGTCGAATTCATTTTTCGCCGTTTGCAGCTTATCGGGGGCTAAACGGCGAGCTTTGGATGCCACAGGTGGACCTGTGGTTGTGACGTGATGCATAACATTGCTGGTTATGCACGGAAGAGTGTGTTTCGGTTGTTGTAACTCTGGATATTTCTCCAGAACTGCCTGGTAGGACGCGTCGCCTGATTGTTTAGTCCTAACGATGGCTAAACTCGGACCTACATAGGTGGTGCCGCCAATAGATAACTTTGTGTTGTTATCTATCAGTCGTCGACGGCGAGCATCTACGAGTAGATCGTAATGGTTTAGCAAATCTATGCCAATGATGGGCATAGAGACGTCTGCCAGGAGGAAAATCCAGTGAATAGGTTTGCGTAAACCTAAGTTGAGGTAGGCATACCGTCTCCCGAATGTCGCGATTGCCTTGCCGTTGGCTGCTTGAAGATTGAAGGATGGGTCGAGATGACGCTCCTTTGTCGTTGCTGGAAGAACGCTAACTTCTGCGCCGGTGTCGACGAGGTAGCGGACTTTCGTTTTAATGTCGGTGACGTAGAGCAAACGGCTTTTTCCGCCGGCTACGGTTGCCGTGAGCACGTGCCGGCGTGACCGTTTCCCGAGTTTGTCCTTCTTAAAACGGCATGGTTTACGACATTTTCTGGCTTCATCCCCGTAAGTGTTATGAAACCAGCACCATTCAGGGTTTTCCACCCTGTTGGGTTTCGTTTTAGGGCTACCACGCGACTTGCTGCGATGCGCCAAGGTGCGTTTCTGTGAAGTGCTACGTGATCTAGGACTTCGAGATCGTAGCAACCGTTTCACAGAGTTGCACAACTTGGTCACCTCCGAATCCTGGCGCTCTGTTTTGTCGCAGATAGAATATACGTTGGAGACGGGTCTGCTGGATATCTCCAGTATTTTATCTGCTGAGCTGCCAGGTCGTCGAGTGGGACTGACTGGAGTGTCACCAACACGGTTTGCACCGGTTGTGGTAGTTTCGAGAGAAATAGTTCTCGGAAGAAACCATCGTCAAATGTTCGTGCACCGATTACTTCTCGCATGCGTGCGAGGACTTCAGTAGCTGAGTGGCTGCCTAGCTCGATGTTACGAAGCAATTCGTCTAGACGTTGGCGATCTGTGAGATCGCTTTTCTTCAAGAGTGCGGCCTTTAGAAGTGCATAAGGGTCACTTACTTCAGGATTAAACATGTTTGCTGTAACAAACCTGTTTAATTCTCGCGGTAGTGAACGTATGACAGCAAGAAATCGAGATGAGGATCTGAGACACCCTGTTCTCGAAAATCGGCCTCGGCATACAGAAACCATGTTTCTGCATTGTCTGGCCAATATGGCACGAGTTGGATCGTGTTCGAGGTCGGCTTAATACGAATAAGCTTGGGAGTGTGGTCGGACATGAGAAAGTGTAGTAAATGGATATATAAATGTTATCGAAATGAAAACAATAAACAAATATAAAATGGAACAGGCTCACCAATTCAATACTTGTTATTGGTCGGGATATGTGATCACGTCGGGATATTGATCACGTCGGGATATTGATCACGTCGGGCTCACCAATTTAGGATTTGTCCTGGTGCGAACTTGACAGACGCAAAGACCAATCACTAATTATTCGAACTTGTTATATACCCACGAATACGAGACCAAGGAAGAACACGATAGCGTAGTCGGATGGAATAGTATATTTGGATGGTTATGCCAAAATACCGATGCGTTCCAACTAACTGGCTAGAGAGTCGAATACGAGCAATGCAACGTAACACGACAGCGTGCCAAATGGCGAGGATGCTTGACCGGATGCCTTCAGCTTAGCGAGTCCAGTTAAACTATCAAGGTCAGCATCAATGTCGAAGTCGTCAAACCCTAGGCTATTGATTTTGGGGAAGTGTATGACGCTACAGTAGCTTTGTGTCACACCACATGGTTGGCCATTTGTGAATAAAACGTGATGTTGTCGGGTCTACACCAAGAAATTTGGAAGCCTGATACCCCAGCTGATTTAAGCAGGTCACAGCTTGTTCCTAAGAAAAAAGATTTCTTTACTGGAAAACGTCCTGCGATACGTACGAAGGTGGTTAACGTATATGATATCCAGTCTATGTGAACGACTCTGTAATAACCATCTGTTGGTAGATTGACGTCCACTTGTGATACTTAGAAAAACCGTGTCAGAAATTAACCAGTGTGTGTGTATTGTACCTTGTGTTCGACCTTGTCGGTCTAGGTCATCTGGCAAATTAAGTCGCTGCTCTTCAAATGTTCAGCGAACTGCCAGTTGAATTATTACAGTATATATTCCTGCTACTCTCCCCATGCAATGATCTCATAACAGTTCTCCATGTATGTAAACGATGGAGAGATGTTGCTCAAAGTGTATTGAAAATTCGCGAAAGTCTCAGCCTTTAGCGTTTCGAATGCGAAGTCCTTTGCAGTGGATGTCTCCACATTTAAATGCCTGTACTGCAAAGTCCAAGTGCACAGCTCCTTCCAAGAGGTTTGGGGCGACTATCATATTGAAAGAGCAATCATTATATGTCTTCGGTGGTGCTACAAAGGAACTTACTGCATTCAATGACTTATGGACTTTCGATTTATGCAGCCTCAATTGGAAGCGTGTTGTTGGTAAAGGTGAGTTGTGTTTACTTTTCAGTAGTTTCTATTGCGATATTACATTCTGGCTACTACATGGGGATTACCTGTGGTTTTTAATAAATGTCCTAAAGTTATCGGTTGAAACAAGCTAGTAATTTTAAGATTACTAGTTAAAGGATAAATAGAATCTCCTAGAATGTCATGCAAGCCACTTTGATAAGTTTTTGTGAACTGCCGTAAAATCCAAGTAACGGAGGATTTCGCTGAAGTTATGCTTGTGAAAACGTTTGCGCATTAAGCCAGTCATTCACTTCAAACTTCGTGTTGTAGAATTAGCGAACTGCGGTTCTTATTGGAATACGTTCTGAGTCATGTAAACATGCTAAGATTATCTTATCCATCTCTTCACACAACAGGAAAATGACTTCCTAAATTCAATGAAACAGATATGTTCAAATGCCTAAAGGCATTAAAAGCTCCGCAAAGCCTCGGGCGAGATGGCATGCAAAGTAGTTTATTTAGCAAATCTTATGATATTCTGTCACCTATTCACAAACTAATTTTAGTTATGGCGCCCTATATTTTGTTTTAAATTGCCATGACGATAAAATAGAGTAACTGCATTATCTTTATTTCCCTCACAATATTAGAGTGATAAGTCAGGACTGAATTCATAAATATTTTGAAGTGTCATTTATTTTTACGATGATACTCTTTCACATGAAGTTCTTGATCGTTGCACTTTTATAATTCATGTACATGAAGGCTACTTGGAAATGATGGCAAATACAAAAATAAATCTTAGGAGAGGTGGAAAATATATTCCTCTCATAATTAGCCGCCTACTGATAACCTATCTATCTGTCGATGCATTATATACTCTTACTCACGAGATTTCTAATTACGTAGTTTGAAGATTACTTTCGCATTTTATTTTTCTAACAGGAAACTTCCTACACCAAGAGCTCATGCTAAAGGAGGTTTTATCGAGGACGTACTCTATCTATACGGAGGTTGTCAAAGCTTTTACAGACCAGGATCAGAGCATACGGTAATAGTTTCTATATGCTTATTACTCCAAAAAAATTATAATTAACTTTTTATTGGAAAACCAGCCATACAATGTGTGGAGACCATCTCGCTGCAAAACCTTGATAGGTGAGGGTGGGTGCCTTGAATCAATGACCCTCTGGTTGTGAGTTAGGTGTATAAAAAAAATACAACACTTCACAAAACATCAATACAATATCAGTAGTTCCCTTAGTAGGGTTGCTCCAACGAAAAGTGAAAGGGTGAAAATGAATCTCCGCCTCTTATCACCAGATCAGGGGATGCTGAAGGTCTACCCAGGAGAGTTGGAAAACCCTGATTCCAAACCATTGGTGCACATGGATTTCAGGTTCCGAAAGAGATGATGGCATGCAAACCTGTTTTCGTCACCAGCAACCATGGGAATGCAGCTCATGATATTGCTCTACTGCCTTGTAGATTAGGCTTTAAGTCAAAGCCTTAGAGAGTGGTCTCCTGAGACAACCACCTGGTTCGGTCTGGGTGTTCGAGTAGTATCTCAGCTCTCACATAAAATATGAAACTACAATGTACAATTAATATTTCGAAGCACTTACCTAACCTTCCTGCAAATATCCAAGCCTTCTGCACTGTGAACACTACAACTAATTTTTCGATTCATTATTATATTGTTTTTGTTGCTTCTACATATGAACTGTACTATTTTCGCTTTTGTCTTTATCTTGACTTCGCTGAGTTGCTCTCAATTGCTTATACCTCTGGTCGATCTGTGTCGTTTCGAGTCGCCTAATCGTCGCCCCCACAAGGCTGTCCTCATGGACGATATCTGACACAGCTATTCTGAAGCTACATGTACTGTTTAAGCTCACCACCTTCGATTTTCGCACCTTGATGCAGATCGGACAATAGGTAGGTTTGGCTAGGACTCTGGAAAGCCTCGCTGTCGATGCATGCTGCATCTCAAGGGACCTGCATACGAGATCCCAGTGAAGTGCTTTGGATAATTTCCCCATCTTTTAGCTCAAAAAGTATATTTCATGTGCACTAATCCGTGGATCCTGTAGGATCGGCGAACGGCCTCGGTGGTGTCTCACTGAGCGCTAGAGCCAAAGCTGAATTACTCGACTAGATGCCCAGTTGGCTTGCTCAGACCCAGTGTTTATTAGCGGGACGTTCTTCCTAGCCCCAAGTACCTTTACTCGCCATTTTCATGGCGTCTCGCCAATGCGGCTAACGTTCGTCTACACTTTCTGCAGGATCAGTAGCTAGCCTTGAATCTAGCTCAGATTGGTATTTAGCTGCAACGTCAGGTACAACTAAATTGCTTGCATTGACCTGTTTGGGACTACTGTTTTGATAACTACCAAAACGCAAGATGAGCTCAGCACACACTAAATTATGATCAGAGTCCAGACAAGTACTCCGTATGAAGCAGCAGTCCTGTATGCACCCACACCATCGGTGGCTGACTGCAAAATGACCTATTTGAGTCCAAGTTTGAGTGGCAGAGAGAGGTCTTCAAGTAGCACAACAGGGTCCACGGATTAGTGCACATGAAATATACTTTTTGAGCTAAAGATGGGGAAATTATCCAAAGCACTTCACTGGGATCTCGTATGCAGGTCCCTTGAGATGCAGCATGCATCGACAGCGAGGCTTTCCAGAGTCCTAGCCAAACCTACCTATTGTCCGATCTGCATCAAGGTGCGAAAATCGAAGGTGGTGAGCTTAAACAGTACATGTAGCTTCAGAATAGCTGTGTCAGATATCGTCCATGAGGACAGCCTTGTGGGGGCGACGATTAGGCGACTCGAAACGACACAGATCGACCAGAGGTATAAGCAATTGAGAGCAACTCAGCGAAGTCAAGATAAAGACAAAAGCGAAAATAGTACAGTTCATATGTAGAAGCAACAAAAACAATATAATAATGAATCGAAAAATTAGTTGTAGTGTTCACAGTGCAGAAGGCTTGGATATTTGCAGGAAGGTTAGGTAAGTGCTTCGAAATATTAATTGTACATTGTAGTTTCATATTTTATGTGAGAGCTGAGATACTACTCGAACACCCAGACCGAACCAGGTGGTTGTCTCAGGAGACCACTCTCTAAGGCTTTGACTTAAAGCCTAATCTGCAAGGCAGTGGAGCAACATCATGAGCTGCATTCCCATGGTTGCTGGTGACGAAAACAGGTTTGCATGCCAATCGTCTCTTTCGGAACCTGAAATCCATGTGCACCAATGGTTTGGAATCAGGGTTTTCCAACTCTCCTGGGTAGACCTTCAGTATCTCCTGATCTGGTGATAAGAGGCGGAGATTCATTTTCACCCTTTCAATTTTCTTGGGAACCTCAGGTGCATGTAGGCAGTGGTTGCCTCTTCCAAATCTGAGTCTGTTAACTCATGCCAGAGCATACTGAGACCTTCTATGCCCCCGGAATTCGAGACCAGTATAAGCCGTTTGTATGTTAGGTTTTGTAATTGGAATGGGCTGGAGTGTGATCTGTCATGGTTTTCAAGAGAAATGAGCGAAACACAATCAACTGGGTCTCAGGAAAGCTAACAAACCAGTGAATCCTACCATAGCAGTTGAGATCCTTTTGGATACGTTTAGGTTGCTAAGGTCCCCAACAGAACCCGAAACTGATATCAGCAAGTAACTTCTACCCAGAAGATGAACGGATCGGGTGTTGTCTGAAACAGTACTTTTCAGTTGGACCCAAAAAAGCGAATGAATTCATGTTTTATTTCTTGATGGAACCCAGATTTACATAATACATTGTTCACTAATCTCAGCGTTTTCATACTATCATTTCCGCTCCATTTTTACGGCATGGTCGGTATTTAACCACTCCGCTGATTTCCAAGTTAATTCATTGATGTCTAATGCTCGCTTTCAATATGTTAGTGTTTCAAATTCTGGGCCGTCATATGTGATGTATATAAATATGTTTTTGGGTTAATTGACTATTTCTTATCGGAGGTAATAAACTCTCCCATCCAATCCGGTCTTCTCTATTTCTTCTATGGTTGAAGTCGATGGATCTGGCGTAAGAGGTTGGTTGTCAGTTAATCGTACATGTTACATCCTCTCGGGAACATAACAATAAGTACAATAATTTAGGAAAAAAATAATGCACTTGACTATCAACAAACTGTCGTACAATCAAAATGGAATTACGGTTGCTTCGAGATAAAATACGTAGGCTCACTCCTCGTCAAGTGTAGGTAGTCTGTGTTGCACTTCATCAATGACAAACGACAACAGTGAGGTGATATTTAAAGGAAGATGTTGGATTTGTGGTACTTATTGAATTAACGAAGTGTTATTTGTCAGGCAGTGATTGAAGAGCTATCTTCTGCACTTTCATACTTAACGCAATCAGTTGATAAAATGTGACTAGATAATTACCAACTAGTGAAAATTGTCAATTCTCGACACAACCTTGCACATGTACCGTTTTGGTCGTTGACATTTCAATACTGAGTTAATGCAGTGAGCTTGCTTCAGAATGCTTTCATTCCTGAGTTCTACTTAAAATTATACCACTTCTTAGTTTAGGTGTGTGTGCTAACCTCTGAATAAGTGCTGGTTCAAATTTCAGGACTCTTAGAATATTTTTGTAGTGACCGACTTCTGAGTTCTAAGGATATACTGTGATGAGTATCCTTGTTATAACCTATCGATCTCGATGATATGGCAACACTAGGTAATTACTTGCGTCTCATCAGATTATCTCTGTCCCCTTGAAGGCTATTATCACTAACCATAATCATATCTACATCAACCAAATGGACAAATAATAGTCAGCGTTTTTCTTGTATGAAGGAGTCAAGTATATCATATTCATGAGCACTAACGGGTGACAGAAAGTAGGAATAAAGGTCTGCGGAATGATAGTAGTGGCAGTAGTATTCAAATCTCTGAACTATTGAGGCGTAGTGAAGGCCGACTAAGCTGCTAACCCTCTAGGTGCATCAGGCATACTGACAGATAACTAGGAATTCACACATAAGTGACGCAGTTCAGGTCTATCCAGGTGGTTCACAACGGTTACGTTACTTTGACTGAGTTATCTTCAGTTCTTTTGACTTAATCTCAATGTACTTATCACTCGAAGTTGAGGCAGATTGTCATTTGACGCATCTAACTGCTCCAAAATTAGGGCATCATAGATGTGAAAATCAAAGAATTCGTGTTCACCTGAGAATAAAAAGAATTACAAAAATAGATGTTTTGAGTCTAATCTGAGCATAAAACTTGGGCACTGTGGTAGAATTTTATTGTGTATTACATTTGTTTATTTGATATAACACAGTGATACAGTATTATTTACATGCTATTGTCTCGAGCATAAATTGTCACTAATGATCATTCAAACTACTTAACATTTGACGTCTAGTTTTTATAGTTCTGTCACCTCATATCTTTTTTTAGTGATAGTGAAAGTTTCCACCCGTGGCATAGGCATTGTATCATTCCTACTATATATGTTGGGTGCTGATTCGATGAACACAAATTCAGTAATCAACCTCTTTTACCTAACTATATTATAATTAAATGGAGTTGCTTTACCACACTACGCTAAGCTTGGATTTCCATAGCGGAAATTGTTTTCCAAGTTATTGATTTTAGTAGGGTCTATCACTTCTCACTATACTAGTAGTAATGCATTCAGTTACCTTCAGCCTTCAAGTAAGGCGAGAGGTCCTCTTGTGATAACCACAGATGAATAAACCTGGCGAACATGGTGTCTAAAATCCTAGGTTCTATAAGTATTAGATACCGGAGTGGAGCTCGGGAACAGTAAAACCAAGAAAACCAGACAGGCCTCAGACCTGGCCGTGGATATATCGACTAAATATTCACGCTCCACCAGGTTCTGGAACACAGGCACGCTAACAGATGCCCGATATTAGCTGTATTTCTAGACCTGAAGGCGGCATTCTACTCTGTCGATCGAGAGGTCTTATGGCAATGTCTCAGTGAAAGAGGTACCGAGTAGGTACATCACCTTGTTGATTGTTAAAAAGCTATGGTGTTTGATTCGAAAAGTTCAGCTTCTTTCTTCCTTTACTATCTGGTGCACTGACAAGATCCCCAACTACTCGTCACTAGATAGGAATAATCAGTAAATCTGTTGAATTCCGTTATGGTGTGTGTGTGTGGGGGGTCTGGCCGTTCTGGTTCAAACTACGTAGAATTAGCAGTATTATACTCTTTGTGCCTTCGAGGCACAACTCTTAATAGCGTGTAGACTGTACTGAAGTTAAGGGTTTCGTTTGAGGTATGGAAAGTAAGACAGCTAATCTGCATCACCTACCATGATACACAACTGTAGTCGGGTTAGGAGTGGGTAGCGAAAGTAAAGTAACTCAGTTCAGTTCAAGTTTGAGTAGTGTTGGAAATTTAGGTCTGCTTACTAGAGTCCTTTGATGTTGGAATTAACGCCATGTATGAATGACTAAAACGAGGGACAGAACACTTCGAGAAAGTTTAACTGGCCTCCAGCTACTGTTTTGTTGCCCATTATCTATTGCAGCTTAAACGAAACATCAAGATAGTACCCCAAACATTTAAAGAGGTCGGGAAAGCTTTATGTAACCTAAAATGTGGAAGAGCAGTTGGACAGATGGACTAGTACCAGAGGTATTGAAGGATGTCGGCTACGGATTATTTTTCAGATCAACTGAAGTTTTAACCAGTGTATGGGAGTGATGTATGACCCCTCCTGACTGGCCTCAGTCACTGATTATCCCAGTCTTCAAGAAAAGTGAGAAGTCTTCCTGTGACAATCACAGAGGATCAGCATGGTCCCACCATCAGTGAACGCCGGAGTGGAGCTCGGGAACAGCGAGTCCGAGCAAACCAGTCAGGCTTCAGACCTGGCGTGGGTTTATCGACCACAAATTCATCCTCCACCAGGTTCTAAAACACAGACACACTTGTCGATACCTGACGTAAGCTGTATTTTTCGACCGGAAAGCAGCATTCTCCTCTGCCGATCGAGAAGTCTTGTGGCAATGTCTCTCACTGAGAGGGGTACCGAGTAAGTACATGACCTTGTTGAAGGTTCTCTACTCGAACACCTTTTGGCATCTCAGAGCCCATTGTGAGATGTCGAGTGGGCTGCGTATGTCGAGTAGTGTCCGTCTAGGATGCCTACTCTCCATTCTTACTCAATTTTATCATTGAAGTCCTAATGGTTGTCTTCCTTTCGTCGTCTGACTACACAGGCATTGACCCAATCACAGGAGAATTTTTTGGTAGACCTAGAATACGCAGATGATATAGTCATGTTAGGTGAAGACGCTGACAAGATAGTCTTCTGGACACATTGAGTGACAATTGAGAATGGGATGCGTTTCTCGCCACCCAAATGCAAATTGTTGCTGCAGGACTGATCTCCAACGGTGCCTCAGCTAACAGTACAGAGTGAAGTGGTTCAGTGCGCTGAACGCTTCACTTAACTGGGAAGTCGGGTCAGCCCTGGTGGGTCGGTGGCCGACGAAATCTCTATACTTATACAAAAGGCTCGGTTGGCTTATGCCAACTTAAACCGTCTGCGGCACCGCTGTGATATCTGATTATCTATTTAGGGTCGAATGTACTGTGTTTCAATGCGCTCTGTTCTACTGTATGGCTGTGAAACATGACCATTAAAGGTAGAAAACATGAGAAGGCTTCAGGTGTTTGACCACTGATGTCTTCTTAGCATAGACCGTGTTTTGTGCGGTCACCATGTGAGGAACGCAGAAGTCAGGAGGAGAGGTAAGTCAGTGATGTGGTTGTGAATCTTCATCGACTGAAATGGCTGGGTGATATGTTACTTATGCTTAACCACCGTCCGCCTCACCGCACAATGTTGGTTGAAGTTCAGGCTGCATAAAGGCTTGAGGTGGCCAGACTAAAACATGGTATCAATGTGTGAAGTCTGTGACTGTGGGTTTGAGCCATGTAGGGCGATACACACTAATGTCGGTTGGGGTCCGTAGGACAAAAGAAACCAGTGGTTGGAGGCCCTAGGTGGTATGGCTCAGAATCGGTGTCAGTTCTCGACATATGACCTTTATCTTAATCTTCAAATGGAGTTTCAAAGTCCTTGGATTCCGCCCTGCTCTCTTCTGATGAATGTCACTTTTGGCTGTTTCTTTATCTCCTTATTTTTCATCTCAGTTCATTCCTGCTTGATATGCTGATGTGAAGTGGTGCAGCTTAGACCATTACGCAGGAATCCAAGTTATATGTTGTCTGTCTGTCTGTCTGTCAAGGTAAGCAGTGTTTTATTTGAGGATTCCATTTTCATATTTGTCATCACAACGGCATCACATGGAAATGTCACCCACTGCTTACAGGAACTCTAAATGATTGATTTTAGCAATATCTAACTACATAATATTAAAGGGCGGTTATCCGGATCTTGGAAAATGTTAAGTTAGTTTTGACTAAGTACTTTTTTGGTTTTAAAAGTCAGCTTTTATAACATATTTCCTCTAATTATTTTAAGGGCCGTGTGGATTGGTTAACCGAACTGAACAGCTTTGACCTTTCGACAGTTTGTTGGTCTCGTCTACCACTATTTGAAGTGAACCGCTTAAACCCTATGCCACCACCTGTTTTTGCTGGTCAGTCTGGATGTTTCCTCCCTAAAGGTGGTGCAGGTGAACCTAGCGTATTAGTTTTGTTTGGAGGAGTGTCTCAATGTATTGGAGCTTGTGTTAATCATTTATTCGTCATATCCCGGAAAGTGGTTGTTGGATCTCACTTTCTGATGCAGTTACTAATAATCAAGGCGAATGGCCGTCTGGTCGTTGTGGTCACTCAACGTGTGCCCTTGATTCAAATCGAATGCTTTTGTTATTTGGAAATTTAGAGTCACCTTTGGCAGCTGACTACCCTGGATATCGACAACAAGAAATGTCCATTAATCGTGATCTAAATAATGATTCCAACGTACCAGGCTATCGTGGTCAACCCGCAGGCGATATTTGGATACTTACACGTTGTTATCCTCGTACTGGTCAAGGTTAGTTATCTTAAACTTTTGTATCTTATTTCCGCAGTCACAATATGCACGAGTTGCCGTACAATATCCCTACAAGAAAAGATTTCCCCTATCTTTCTGGACTATAAGTTTTACATTTTTCAACGTCTGATTGTTCCTCATTAGCAACGGTAATCTCAACTGGTAGTTTTTTTTAAAACCAATCTATTTTTAACGTTATTACTCGAAATCCATCTTTTTCTACTTTTTTATTTATTTAGTTAGGTACTAAGAGATTTCAGAAAAACATTCCCACAACCGTCTTATTCTTAATAACTTGGTTTAGTTACTGTTTCGAGGATGATACTCATCAGTAATGTACTACGTGGAAAACCAAATGGTTCTAGAGTAACTTCAAAAACCAGTGAAATTAATGCATCATGAATTTCCAGCCCATTATTAGAGCTGATTACCCGTTTCATTATTATTTTGAAGATTATCTGAAAGTACTCTAAATTTGGTCTTGATTTTTCGGAAACAGAAAACCATAAATCTAAATATCTTCTTGACTTTGGTTATTAAAGCGTTTTGACAAAATATCACTATAGTTTCTCACTCTGCAATTGCACTGTTGAATGTCTCATATAGCCCAACATGTTCATTGAATATAATGAATATGAAGGGTCTGAGGAAGAAATTCAGTTATATCTATTTTCGATAACTCCAAGGCTTTAGCAACCTATTGATTGCAGCAAATCTTGTTCACCACCAGGTGGTCGGTCAGCTTTTAAGGCTAAGTAGATTTCATTCAGTTGTGGTGATATAAATTACGTTGACTCGAGTTAGTATGCAGTTACACCGTGTCCTGCGTTGTTTCTCTATGTTTGTCCACATTTTAGCGTATCAGTTAGTTGTTATTATTATTAATACTATTCTGACCTTAATAAAAATAAAGTTGAGCGTTAAAATTTTGCAATTATTTAAATTATTAAAGAGTTAATTATCCGTGGTTCTTGCTAACAGCCTACATTAGATTTTCTACTGATAACTGCGTTTGTTCAGGTATTCTGTCTTCCCTAAAATATGTTATTCGTTATTGTATGTTTTCTTTCAGAATACCAATGTGTTGTTAACATAGAACTACCACAAAATATATTCTTCCCTTATCACTGATTTCTTAAAAGGATGATATACAGCTCTATGATTGCTGTAGTTCTGTTTTCATAGCAACATTTCCTGCTATCTCCTAATTTTAGGACGAAATTTCCTCTCTTTTTATGAATAACAGAATCGGATCTTCTTATTTAAGGGAACGAGAAGACTGAGACGCAGGAAAGAATGTTTATTATTGACATCTTGTACAGTAGTCATCAAATCCTGTACACCTTTCGAAAGACAGTCATTTGCATAATGTGCTTCATTTCTTTTTCTGCTTGTATCTCGATTTACTCTTAATACGCTCACTTTGTCTCTTGCTTTTCTCTGGGCAGAATCTTTATCCATTGCTGGTAATTCCCTATGATTTCTGCTACCCTCCAACATACACTACTTATATCCATTCTGATCAGCAACACACTACATTATAAATAAAAGATCAAGTACTTAAGCGTCTGCCTGCGTTCTGTAGTCACTGTGATGACAAGTTTACATTTGCTGCTCAGCTACTGGACTATCAACAGTTCTGAATCTATACGATTCATAACAAATCCTCTATTGTGATACAGTACCACTACCCTCGGTGTATACCTACTGTTGGTTTGATATCAGTAGCTTTTAAGTCAGATATTGTCTCAACTGGTGTTGAAATTCATTTTGTCCAAGGACAGTTCATTGTCCTTTGGGCTTCTTATTAATTTGTGGTCAGTCTCAAAATGAGTGTTTAATAAGCACCATCCCTAACTTTCTGTTCCATCTAGGTTTCTTAAGTTTCACACTGAAATTTAACACGTTTGACAAATTTTAATTGGATGGTAATCGAAGGTGAAATAAAAGTCTGGACCGCGACCGGAAACGAACCAGCGACCACCGGGCTTCCCGCTCGATGCTCTACCAACTGAGCTACGACTGCTGACCAGATTTTTACTTCACTTCGATCACCACGAGTTTTTTGCTAAAGTTTGAACGCTGAATGCAGAAGGCAGTTATATTGTTAGTTGATCGGAAGCTACCGACAGAAATCCCTAGAACTAGATTTTGTACTGATTGCTCCTAATCAAGTAATAGTCGTCAAAGTGCCCTGCAATGAATGGTTAGCATCCCAGCTTGCTATCCACATTTCAAAATAATTGAAATAATTCGGTCAGCATTCAAGACTGTGAAGCATGAAATTGGTTACCCTGCTGTCATCGACTCATATAAATTCACACTGTATTTGCCCATCGTTTTAATTTCTAAAGTACAAAAGTGTTGGTTGATTGAATCATTTTATGTGTATTCGCGAAGAACAAGGAAAAAGAAAAAACGGAAATGCAGTAGGACTACCAGAAAGTCCTTTCATACCATAGTTTTTGTGTGTCCAATATACAATGGACACACGTTCAGTGCATACAGTATTTTATAGCTTTCCAAAACACGGGATTCTGAATTATACACATATTTTTAGCAAATATGCTGTGTGACATTAAATTACCTTTACGCGATACGTTACTAAAGCAGTAGCAAGTAATCTTTCGGGATGCATTAAATATTAATTAAGAATACAGAATAATGAATGAAATACGACCTTATATGCTCCTTATTCTTCAGGACCATGTGCTACACAGATAAGGATCCCTGCTTTGAATTTCATATTCTAAGTTGTATATAGTTGATCATCTTGGATAAAAAGTTGCTACGTAGTCGGTTGTTTTTAATTAATATTCCCTCTTCGAGTTACACTTCACAAACCTTACATGCTGATTTGTTTGGGAGTTTTCGTTGTGTAATACTTGTCGTCATTGCCATTATTATTTGTTCTAACCTGGCAAGTGTGACTAGCGACATTATAAAAAACGTAAATTTTTTGGCAAATGAGTCAATTTTCGACTACTTATTTGATCTTAACATTTCTTCAATAATACATGTTTCATTTGACACAGATTGGTTTGAAGTAGACTGGTTCTGGACTAAAGTTGAATATCCTCAGGGTATTCCTGGATGTCCACCGATTGACTTTTATCATGCAAGTGCAGTTTCACTTCCTTATCGTGAAGACAATAAATCACAGGTCCTAGCAGAAAACGGTGATCTTTTTCAAACTAATAATTATTATTCAAATCATCAGAAAGAAAATGTTTTTACCGTTGTTGTCATCAGTCAACCTACTACAACGTTATTGGATGAAGCGGTCAGACAGCGCAGATATTGGCAACGTGTCAAGATCAGTTCCGAGCTGAGTAGTAAGACCTTTCAAAACAAGTCAGTAGATCAGGTTTATCATATTTCAGATTATGTTGATAATGACGAAGGTGACAGACAGCATGAACCTTGTTGTCCAGCTGATTTAAACGGTAGGAATACTTTTTCGACCGATTTTTAACCCGTATAAACGAATCTTTCAATTTTGTTTAATATTCTTGTTATTAAACCATCCATACATCTACCATCATCACATTTTCTGTGAATTATCTATTAGGGAAAAGATTTCATACATTGAGGAAGACATATGTTATCTAACGAATGGAGTTTGTATGTAATACTGATACTCAAGTAACCAAGTTATGTGACTTCCGACTCTTAAACGTCATACTGGTTTGTATAAATCTACGTTTGTGTAATTCTTGAAATAAAAGACATCATGAAGAAACTTTTGTAGGTTGACTATCTATCACAAAGTATTCGGATAATTTGTATATAAGCGTGACTAATTGCCATTCTTTTTCCTACAACTAACAGTTCGAACTAAGTTATTGCATGATGATGATAGCTGTTACAACTTAGTACAAATAATCGATGTACTGTATTATTCTCGGTTTTTTGGAAAACATTTAAAAGAGTTAACTAATTCTCACATTTGTCCGACTTAATTATTGAATTGCCATGTTAAATTACTTTCAGTGTGACTTTAGAGATTGTTTACTAGTTTTGTAATGCAGACGGATCGTCAAGTGTGGATGTTGTGACAATTAGAGCTGTCTATTCGAGTAATGCAACCGCTTAAGACTGACAAGCCGAAGAAGCCATGCTAACTTGGTTGACTAGAGGGAGACATACGTCACTCATTTCTCCCCACTATCTCCCTCAGTCTGCGATTTCAACCGAAGTAGGATTGAGAAAGTCAATGATAGCCAATCCAAGGTAACGCACGATGTATAAAATCTGACTTCATCTGGGCCATGTGGGTTGATTGTAAGATGTTCTTAAAATTAGTGGTTGAAGACCCTCAATGACTAAACTATGTAGATATTTAAAGGTCATCAGTCAATTCAAGAATGCACCCCAAAACCCGCCTACAGAAAACTTTGCATCCAGGCATCAGAAGTACTGTATGCAATTAGTTAGGGTTCGCTGGCTGATCTGCAACTAATTCTAGTTTAGTGAGTGAGTGAAGTAGTTGAATGCATCGACCAGTTCACTTAATTGAGAGTTGCATCAGCCCTCATGGGCTCGGATGCAGAAGGTCCTCCCGGCATATGTTAACTTGCGTCATCCCTGGCGCTGACTGGCAAGATATCCGGCTGCTCGTTAAAGGACGAGTATACCGCTCCACAGTCCGTCCCGTTATATGGCTGTGAGATATGACCACTAACAGCAGAAGATATGAAGAGGCTATGGTGTTGCTCAGTTATGGTGGGATCTTCATGTAAGCAATGTTGATATTAGAATAGTACTAGGCGAGGAAGGCAAGGTGGTCGATAAGGTTGTGAACCTTCAGCGACTGAGGTGGCTTGGACATTATTATTATTATTATTATTATTATTATTATTATTATTATTATTATTATTATTATTATTAGTCCCTTGGGTTCCTAGTGGAACATAGGGCTTCAGTAGCACGCCTCCAGTGACCTCTGTTCTCTGAGATCTTTTGAACCTGGTCCCACGACAGCCCACAACCTCTCATTTCCTCCTCGCACGACCTCCTCCATGTCACCCTCGCTAGGACACCCAACTCGTCGCTTCCCATGGGAATTCCACTCGAGCGACTGGCCTGACGCGTGATGTCTCCAGTCGGCCTTCTCAGTGTGTGCCCAATTCATCTCCACTTCCTCCTGCATATTTGTTGGGTGATAGGTTCTTGGTTGGTTCGTTCCCAGAGCTCCTTATTGCTTATTCTTTCTGGCAATCCATCTGATCTTCAGTAGCGAGCCAGCGTAGGCAGTTGTTGATGAATGTCTGTAATTTATTGGAAATCCCTTTCGTGACGCGCCAAGTCTCTGAACCATACAGAAGCACTGACTTGACTGACGTTGGTGTTGAAAATCCGGATGTTGTTCCACATGCCGAGTGCAGAAGATCTCCACACTGGTTTCAGGCTAATGAACGCCTGTCTTGCTTTTCCGATTCTGACTTTGACATCCTCGTCTGTGCCGCTTGTAGTTGAAACAGTGCTTCCTAGATAAGTGAAGGAGGTTACTTCCTTTAAGTTTCTCCCGTTGATGGTGATTGGAGTTTGTTGTTGTTGGAGTTGTTGGTGCGGTATCTTCATCACTTCTGTCTTGTCTATATTCACCTGAGAAGTCCCGTCTTCGCTGCCTCTTCTGCCAACTTGTTAGTTTTCATCTGTAGGTCTTTAAGTTTGTGTGACATCAGACACAAGTCACCGGCGAAATCCAGATCTTCTAGGTTCTTTTCCGCAGTCCAGCCAGCGTATCCCCCTCTTCTCTCTCCCCACTGTGTGCTGCATGATCCAGTCGGCCACAATCAGGAATATTATGGGGGATAGTAGACAGCAGCCTTGTTTCACTCCTGTCTTCACTTCACTTCAAAGGCATCACTGAGCTTCCCATTGTGAATTACTTGGCATATGGCATCTTCATATAGTTGTTGAATGAGGCTGATAAAGGTTTGCAGTACTCCGTAGTAATGAAGCAGTTTCCAAATTACTTGTCGGTCGACGCTGTCAAAGTCCTTCTCAAAGTCGATAAAGTTGAGGTAGAGAGCTGATTGCCATTCTATGCTCTGTTCTATGATGATGCGGAGCGTTGCAATTTGGTCTGCATATGATTTATACTTCCTGAAGCTAGCCAGCCTGTTCCGGTCGTAGTTTTGAATCCAGTGCGTCCTTAAGCCTCTCCAGGATGATGCGGCTTAATATTTTGCTTGGGGTAGGGGGACAGGAGAGTGATTCCGCGCCAGTTCTTGCAAACACTGAGGTCTCCCTTCTTTGGGAGTTTGACAAGGTAACCCTTCTTCCAATCACTAGCCAGGTACCTTCTCTTCCTTCCACACCTTCTGAAATAGTGGTGTGGTGTGAGCATGTCTGCTGTTGTCTTTGCGTCTGTTCTCAGTGCTTCTGGCGGTATCCCGTCTGGTCCTGCTGCTTTCCCACATCTCAGTAGCTTAATGGCGTTCAGGACTTCCACTTTTGTTGGAGGATTTATGTTCACTTGTAGTTCAGCGGCTGTAGGTGGTATTTCTGGACGAAGTACAGGTGGTGGTCGATTCAAGAGCTTCTTGAAGTGGTCGGCCCATCGTTTGATTTGTTCCCTCTCTTTCGTAATTAAATTTCCGTCATCATCTTTTATTGGTTTCATCTGTGTTGATCTCTTCCCAGATAGTAACCTGGTTATTTGATACAATGTTGTCAGGTCTCTTACCTGCAGCCTGTTCTTCTTCACTAGCCAGTGTTTCGTAGAAGTGTCTTTTGTCTTTGCGTGCACTCTTCTTCACTTCTTTGTTCAGTGTTTTATACATTGTACTCAGTTCCTCCTCTTGTTGAGCATCCTTGCACTGGTTTATCTTCTGCTTCGCCATCCCCCTCTCCTTGCTCTATCAGCTTCCAGGTATCCGTCGAGATCCATTCCTTGTCTGGATTCTTCTTCCTTCCTAACACGGCTGTGCAGGTTTCTTTCCACATAGCTTTCAAAGACTTCCAGTGTTCTTCCACACAGGTTTCTTCAGGGATGTTCCTCTATATCTCCCATTTTGTCTTGATGGCTGCCGTGAAGATTTCCTTTGTAGTTTCATCCTTCAGTTTCTGGGTGTTGTACTTGAACTGTGTGTGGTCTATCACCAGCTTCCTTGAAGGCTTTCAACTCGATTTGGAAGGTTTCTTGCACTAGATAGTGAGTGATCTTAACCTACATCTGCTCCTCTTCTTGACCTTGTGTCAAGTAGACTGCGTCTCCACTTTCTTGAGATTGAGATGAAGTCGATTTGATTTTTAGTGTGTCTGGTGTCTGATGAAATCCATGTCGTTCTGTGGATATCCTTGTGCTTGAACACTGCCTGACTCCAATCACCAAGTCGTTGAATGCACAGAATTCTGCAAACAATTCTCCATTCTCGTTCATTTCACAAACGACAGCTTCTCGACCCATGGTTAGTTCTCTTCCTGTGTTGTCCCTTCCCAGTTTTGCATTCATGTCGCCCATTAGAATTTTGATGTCACCAACTGACGTCTTGTTCAGTGTTGATTGAAGTTGTCTGTAGAATTCCTCCTTTTTCTCTTGCTCTGCATTATTTGTAGGTGCATAGTAGCATTGTATGATTGTGACTTTCCTTCCTTTTGAGTTGAATCTTGCTGTCATGATCCTGATTGTGGAGGAGATTGGTTCCCACTTCATGAGAGCCTTCGATGCTGTTGGGACATCATGATAGCCACTCCAAAACTCAGTGTCCTGTGCTCGTGGTTGTCGTCTGGTTGACAATATCGGAGTAGATTATTGCTTCTCCAGTTGACAGTTTGGAGAGTCCACTCCCATTCCATCTGCTTTCGCAAATCCCAAGTACTTCAATGTGATACCTTCTCATCTCTTTTGCAATCTGGGCTTCCTTGCTGGGTTTCAACATGGTGCGGACATTCTATGTCCCCACGTTTACTTTCGCTTTCATCGAGAGAAGCGAAGACACATCGGCCCGGCCAATTGGCTTCCCGAAGGCTTTCACCAACTGGCGTCATTTCGCCTCTCCGATTGCAGTGAGGAATAATTTTCTTATTATTTTTTATATATCGTTAGTGCTTTGAAGTTTCTTTAGCGGTTAGATTTGTTTTGCGGGTAGGGTTGCTAGCCGTATGCCTAACCTTCTCTCTTTACCCGGGCTTAGGACCGGCTAGTAACTAGTGAATCAGTTAACCAGGCGAGGTTAGCTTGGACATGGTTTGTGCATATTGAACCACTGCCTATCTCTAAGAACAATACTAGAAGTCAGTTAGAGGGACATCTCAGAACAGACAGACCAAGGTGTGACGCCAGTAGTTGAAGTTTCTGACTGTTAGTCTGAGCCGTGTGGGGAGGTGTAGACTATGTAGCTAGGGTCTGTGAGACGATAAAAACCAGTGGTTGACAACTGTTGGTGATATGGCTGAAAATCAACTATAATGGCACAAACGCATTCACTTTTTTTGTCTTCTTAAGCCTGAACAAATTCACTGATCGTGATTTTCAAATTTCTTTCTTTCCTTTCTGTGTCCTTTGTTATCACTGTTTGTCTGCGCACTTGTTCTTTACGTTCTGCTGTTAATTGTTGGAAATCAAACCGATACACTTTTATTACTGACTCCAAGAAGAGATAAAGACATACTCATGAATAAAAGATAAGAAAATGTCATAAATTCAGTAAAATTCGAAGTGAGAATATTCGATGCTCACTGTGTCACTACGTAACTTGGTTGTCCTAAGTTCGGTGCCCCTATTCGGTTAGTCCTAGACTCTGACAAACGGAGAACGAGAGCCTGCAATGTGTTTGGTTATTATGTTACAAACGTTAAGATAGTCTTCAGTTCAGTTCCCCTACCACTTTAGTGAACTCTTACTAGTTTCTGTATGTAAGGAGGTTCTATAGTGTTATTCGTTATGTTTCAGCACAAATCATTATAGTTCCAGGTATCGTTTTTTATATTACAGTTCATACATCTGAATCTGACCGGATACTTCATGTTCCGTCGTCCAGGCGTTCGAATAACAGACGTGCTCGGAGATTGGAAGCTTTATCGAATCAAGAGCGGAGACTTTTCGGAACGCGTAATTCATCTCATTGCGGAAATAACACCATATCTAATCAATCACTTGCATCAAATCAAATGTTATCTGTTAATAACCGATGTCTTTATAACCCTATGATATTTAATAGTCCTGTTCGTCCTTTAGCTGTGTATTCGCTAAATCTTACATGCTTCTATTCGGATATTTCATGTGATACCAAAACAAGAATCAGTTTCACTGAATGTACAGCAAAAGGTTTGTGGCTGGTTCCTATCAAACACAGTTATTTAGATCTTTACTTTGCCCCTCCAGAATGCTTAGGATTCTCGTGCACATTTGGACATGATTGTTTATTTCTTTTTGGAGGTCTAACTGATTCGGAAGATGTCAGGTTGGATGAGGGGAGGAATTTGATTTCCGTAGAACCTGATGCATCACAGAATCGAGATAATGATGATCACTGTCATCGGTCTATTAATTCACCTACTTTACCCTTATCTTCAGTAACAAACGAATCTCTTACACAAGGTCACCTTACTCCTCGTGTAAATACGTCAGATATAATTTACCGTAATTCTCTAGGTACTGCTCAGTTTTTCGTCCTTCGTCCACGCGCACTTGCTGGAACAATAATTTGAAGTGACTATTTTTACGGGAAAATATATCCACTGTGGAATTTCGCGTACATTTCCGAAAGGTATTGGATCCCAATTGTTTCAACAAACCTCAAGCACAAAGATGTATTGAACCATCCCCTGAACGGTGTTTAGATTTTCATGGTTCACTGACAAATTATTGCATTGTTCCCTGCAGCCTTTCTAAATACAGGTCTATACGAATACATTTCGTTTCTTAAAAATTAATAATGTATTTTTCGTTTTATTCTTTACTTTTCTCTATGTAGTGCATAAATTGTATATCAAGTGACTTCAAATACGTTAATTTTATCTATTCCGGAATCTTGGTTTCTCTTTTTGACTTTTATCAGCCTATAAACCTGTTTTACAGCACACTCCCCATTTATCTTCATTCCGTTATTCATTACTATTTTTATTCCTTATTGACAATTAGCACTTATTTCCTTCAACTTCATTTGAAACTGTAAACTAATGCTTCGCTTTTGTCTTATGAAAATTATTTGACTTTATTGAAGGTGTGAAATTACTATTCATGTACATTTCTTTGTTATTTATAAGAAGCAAGAGTTTATTTATGAAATAATGACTTTCATTTTTAATACAGTTGAGTACAATACTGCTCGGATTATTATTTTATTGAAATTTATTCTGTACATTTATTCATCTATCAAGTAAGTTGACTGTTGTCATTTCATGTTTCGCTCAGTCAACATATTAACTGAATGTGCCTAACTGTATGTGCCTATTTATGTACATCATCTAATTTATCAACTAACTGTCATATAGTTTTACTAATTAGGCAATCTAAGTAGAATTTCAAGCACTCACGTGAAAACAATGTTACTTCTATGTTAATTTATACCATGGGTATCTGAAATTCTCGGGTCAGACATAAAACGTAGGTTCCAGGGCTTCCTAGTTTTGACTCCAACCATCTCATTACATGTCCAAGTATATCTAAGATTTTGCATTACCTTGTTTGACATTATTGTTTTAACTCTTGGATTTGTTATTATTCTTAAATGAATAGGCTTTTCTCAATGTTGTTTTTAAGCATATCAATTGGAACCGATGCAGCGTTGTAAAAGTGTTTTCGTTTCCACCAGTGAATATTTCTGAGCTGCGTGGTAAACCTTTACGTGTATAGACTAGTGTATTAGTAAAGGTACTTTTCAGTTGTTGCTTGTCTTTACATTATATACTGTTCAAATCCGACTTTTCAATTGTCCTTCACCTATTTGACAAGACTGTGATATGTATTTTTTTGTCAGTTTATGTTCGTGCTTACAACATTATTAATCACTTAGTGAATAAATCATCACTGGTGGTATAGCTCCACACAGCTTTTCTTGTAGTTCTTTTACGGGTAACATTTACAGTGAATGCGACATATTTTCCTTTGGAAAAGATTCGCTCTTAAACAAAAGTTTAAATAAGCAACCGACATACTAATTAAAAGTATCCAGTGATGCTTTCATCCACCTTCACTGTTTGTAATTCAGCCTTCACTTTCTGGCCAGCTCATATAGAGAAACGTATTACCCAATTCGGGAACAGCACGACGGTTAAAATACTGAAGCTGCCTTCAAAAACGTACGAGCTAGACATTTATGACTGACTGACGTTGAAAAAATTAACGCAGAGACTTGCACACATGTGCATGGGCTCAAGTTGCCAGGACTTAGAGCAGTATACAAAAAACAGGTGGATAGAATAGAAGTAATATCAGAGAAGATAAAGTAGTGTGACAAAATCAACAATATGAGGATAAGGGATAACGCAAATTTTCAAGATTTAGCCATTTATGATAGAAAAAAAAATACACGATTCTTACTCCATAACCCCGGTTACACTTTCACTCGATTACAGAAATGCAAACCTAGGCAAAAATGACTTGCAGAAAACAGAAAGTGACAGTCGACTGCAATACCGTCCGAATAAGCGAAAGTTCATAAAGACAAACTTTGAGGGCGATGAGGAGCCAAAGCGACTATGAGCAAATAAGTCGAAAAAGATTGAAGAGGTAATGGCGTTAGGTAGCAGTAGCATTCATTTAGACTGTTCAAGGAGGCTCAGGTAGAAACGTTAGCGAAACTATAGGCGCAAAAGATGCATCAATGACTTACTTGTAGCGGAGATGGTAAGAACAATGGACAGACGGTGATGAGTGGAAGAGTTCAACTGGCCTCCAGTTACTATTCCGTCACCCGCAGCAGTTTGTTATCTTCCACTATATGGCTATGAAACATGACGGTTAGAGGTAGAGTAAATAAGAAGTCTTGAAGTGTTGGATCACCGTCGTGTTCATAACATAAACCGCCTTCCATGGTATCAGTGAAGTAACGTTTCAGACAGAAGAGAAAAGTTTGTCAACGAGATTGTAAACTGTCATCGACTCAGATGGCTGCAACATGTTTCATGCATGTCTAGTCGTGATCTGCTTCATCGTACAGTGCTGGTTTAAGCAGATCTGGGATGGAGGAAGGTTAGAGGTGGACAGAATAAAACATGGCCTCAGTCTACGATATATGTGGCTATTGATCTGAGCGGCATAAAGAAATAGACTACCCTACCCGGTTAGGGTCCGTGTGACAACCAAAAATGGTGGTTGAAGATTTTAGATGATTTGGTTCAGAATCGATGTCAACTGCGCAGATGTCTCCATGCGTTACCTTCATCCTACTGAGTTTCTTTGTCTCATTCTCTGTTCTCTTATTACGAAATTGCATCACTTTGGACACTTTCATCTTGGTTCATTCTCGCTCCATGGGGTGTGGCAACTGGGATCGTTACGCAATAATGCCATGACTGTATTGACTTGACTCGGTGATTTAGATATGCCATGGGTCAGGTCGCTACGCAATGGATAGAATATTTTCTATTTTACTTCGCCGAATATGAAGATACGCGATCTGTTGGAATCTATGTCTGCGAAACCATCTCATGCCCTGGCACGCTGCATTGGCGCATGAAATTGCGGTGAAGTACACTCGACACTTAATAGGCAGTCGGGTACCAGTCGCCCCTTTTAAATCGACGCAGAGATTTCGTAGAGCAGTGAAACGTCAGGGGTGAAGTGATCGGTGTTCTGAATCACACCGGTGGCTATCCTCAAACCAGAAAGAAGTGAATGGAGGTGAGCGTCCAAGCATAAATTTGCGTTTGGCTTGTATCAAATGCACGCCAAACATTCTAGTGTAATCGGTTAAGGTATTCAGTTGACTTTGTACTATGTCAGCTTCGTCGCCAGATATGACTTCATTGTCCGCGCACTGCAAGTAAGTCAGGTTCTTTCTTGGCAGTGTGTGGGTCGTTTGAAAGTCGGAGGTACTTTGTTTTATATCCATAAGTACGTCTATAAGCAAGTTGAACGGAGATGATGACACTGGACACCTTTGGTGGACGAAAGCGGTTGTTGAGCTTTCAAATGACAATTCCCTTGCACAGCTATGTGACTTAGATCAAATAGCTTTTGTGAGTATCATTCACCTACTGAATATTCTGTCTCCTGTCAAACTGTGGCAAAATACTTCTCTATCTCCGAAGTGTAATACTACCCTCAGGTAAGAGAAAATAGCAAGTATCAGGCACCGGCTAGTTTGCCTTTCTCTCGAAACCTGTCGGTGCGGACATCTGATTGATGCAGTCATCCACAGATGATGCCTTCCTATTTTTTCTGTTCTGATGGTTTGTTTTTTTGTCAGGCGTTTGATCTCTGCAAGTTTTTCTGAATTAACTTTTATTCTAGCTTTTTTCCAATGCTTGTATTGAATGGTTTCTGATCTTTCTTTCTGCGAAATAGTTGATATGCTGGTGTTTATGAAGTAGCTAACTCTGTTTCCCAAACATTTGTTATCTGAATTTCTATGCGGAGTGATGTTTTATCTGTATCCCCATAAACTTGTGCTAGTCAACTGTAGGTTGTTACTGCTTTGCTTTTCTTCAAACTTGAAATATGCTACTAAACTTCGAAGAATACCGGATGATCAGCGCCTATTTAATGGTAAGTTTTTATTCTGGTTACTGGTCAACTAACTTTTGACTGATGGCTAGCTGATCTTTTCTTGATGCTGTTCATCTCAACGTTGTAACCATCTATCTTCAGAAGTTATCAGATTTCCATCCTCTACGGTATTGCTTCACTACGTATCTTACTGTTACTGACTGATTACCATTACGTTTTATTTTACTTTGAGGTTTACCTTCCCAAATCTTAGTCAGCTCCAATCTCTCATTAAAATCCTCACAATAGTTTACACAGATTATTGCTTACAATTAGTGTTAGTATTTTTGACCTATTTATTTTTTAACCTGTTAGTCATCAAGTTAGTCTGCTGCATATTTTCCTTAAACACACTACTATACATTCCCTTCCTAACCCTACAATCGGCTCACTATTTCACCTTAGGGAATTCCATTTTGATGACCTATTAGCCAGTAGGAGACTAATCTGTTTGATTGTTATTGCTTTAAATTCGATTGTACAGCTCCTGAAAATGATTCGTCGGAAAGAAAATTTTCTTCACTGAGTTAATTTGTGTTTTTCATTGTCTTCTTGCTGGTATCCCTAATACCCCTAAATAATTACTATATGTTACCTGATGCCGATTTTCTCTCAACATCTTTCATTTTAGCCAAAAATAATCTTCATGGTCGTTGCGAATCTTCTAGTTAGTTTACGTTTGAACTGTTTTCTCTCATTGTAGTCAGAGCCAGCTGAAATGTATCTTCTTGTACCAATTAGTTTGGACGAGGTTGTAGAAGTTCACTGGCTTTTGCTAACCTTTCGGATGTAGGTTACCGACTGTCGTTAACTTTGTTTCTCCAACAGACTAGATATTACGCCGTGCTGCACTCATGTACGAATTGCTACTATGTGCAGAAAAAGACTGGGATGTTTTACACTTAGAGTTCCTAACTGACTTTATGATCTCCTAGTCAAGCACACAGAGACTCCACTACTGTTTGTTTCCTACGCCCATTGAAGTGTAAACATACACATACCCTTACTAATGCATGGTCAGTCAAGCCAGGTACTTCAGAAAGTGTCACTCCCCTTAACCTGTGACTGGTAGCAATACGCTTTATGTATGTGCACCTTTGGTTTAATGTCGGTAGATATCATCTGAGACAGTGTTTCCCCTTGTGCTCGAAGTTAGTGTTAGCCAGTAAAATGTGACTGTCAGAAAAAGCTTTAGAACATGGTTACAGTTTTCGGTTAGTTGGCGTGTGATATCTTTTCTGGTTGGGTTAGCTTTTTTGAGTGTTGAAGCTGTATGCTACTATTATATCTGAACGTTTTGCTTTGTGTAGCAGGACTGAGAGCTTTTGGTAGAACCCATTTTTGCATCATCCGAACTACATTCGGTACGTGGGCGGTAGCTGTGACTAGGCGCCAACGGTCTTTTCCACTGTGTATAAATGTTTCAGGATTTGAACAATGAAATTTGTCTATTAAATGATAACGAAAAGAGAATTATTTAATAAGGAAGACTATCTCTCCTTGTCATTTTTATGCTGTATAGGCGTTTTATTCATTTGTAGACATTCTTCTTTTTTTCACCACTTCTCAAAATGGGCTTCAGTGCTTTTAATTCTTTCTTAAAGCATTCTTACACAGAAGTACCAGAATAGGCAGCTTTTGAGTGCTGGGTTTGAAATACGACTTTCGATGGTACACACTGACTATTGGCTTGTAACCCCAAGGAATTACTGTCGCACTAACTGACGACATAATAACTGTGTTTGAACTTAAATTCATATCCCAGCTAATAGTAACTAGCTGCTCACCTTCCTTTAGCTCATTAGCGTTTTTGGGGTTTTCACCAGTAACTTAACTAGAAAGATTACCCATTATTTCGTTACCAATAAAGTCGGCTTCACAATCATGATTAGTACGTGCTGCTGCCACAGTGATATGCTTCTTATGATCGTGACTACATTGTCTTTTTCAGACGAGGTGGAACTGGGTGGTGTCGTCTCACGTTAAGTATTTACCGTACATCTTCGGCTGAGATATATTTCAATACACTACAAGAAGTGAGTAAAATTCTCAAAACTGCAATCACTTTCTAATGTGGGCAGAAACAAAATATTGGTGACAAATCGCTGTTATGTATCACGTGATTGACAATGATAACTACGGATCTAACCTCACGCTATCACTGAACTATATCCAGCAAGAGAAATTGAATGACTCAAAAAGTCACTACCGAAATAGGCAATTAGGTTTTTTTCCTTTGTAAAATACAACATTTACGGCGAACTAAAGAGGAGCAAACAGTTATTTTAGTGACTGCAAGCACAACCTCTAGAGATATTTGCCATAATGTGCCTATCGTGAGACTTGACGGTCCGAAGTTCGGCTCAACATAGAGTTGTGACTGCACAAACTTGGGAGAAACGAAATATTTCTCTGGAAGAGGTCGGTTTATTATGAAAACTTTAATACCCATTTTTCAAAAGGCTAAGGGAAGAATGTTTTATATATATATATATATATATATATATATATATATATATATATATATATATATATATATATATATATATATATATACCTCATAAAAAAGCCATTCTTAGACCTGGGAAACTCCCTACTTATTTGAGGTGTGAAATATTTGGTAGGAATGTTATAACTGTTAAGGGTCACATGCAGTTATGTTATCAAAGATGAATTACATTTCGTTGGTAAGATTAGAAAACAGACTTTCTTATCTACCAATGTATCCTTCGTAATATAGTTCAACTCCATGTGTTAGACAATACTAGATCGACATAAAACCTGGAGTAACTATGCTTGGCCCTGCTTTTCTCGCTTCATATGAGTACACCAGTGCTCAGGTCAACATGAGAAAACACAAGGAACCGAAAACATCAGCCATTTCATAGAAGCAAAAGAAAGATTGAGGATAGCAGTATCTAATCTAATAATGTAACTGAAATTTAGGTATAAAGGTGTTTGTACCAGTGGCCGATTCTGATCTATATCACTTAGGACCTTCAACCAGATCACAACTACGAAACTGACATAAACTTACATTTTTCATCGTAACAGTTGGTTATGTTTTGGTCTGATCGGCCCTAACTATTTTGCGACTTTATCCCGTATGAGATAACTCTGTGTATAGTATGCGTAACTTATGCGTCAACCACTTCAGTGTATATCTTTAGCCTAGGGTTCAAAATAGGAGGCTGTTAACAAATTGGTCATAGCTATGCATGCGATTAAGCACAATAGGATGGGATAGCGCAGTTTTATTACAAACTTGGTTGAACGAAAGGAGATTGATAGTGGAATCAGCACTAATTAAGTGAAAAAGAAATCACCTATTCTAGATACTTAGAAAACTCTATTACCCTTACCACAAGGACGGATAGTTCTGAACTATATAAATCGTGTCTCAATGTAATGGATTTTACTTGATATAACTACGGATAGAAGTTTGTGTATGAAAAGTTACCCAGTAAAGAAAACTGTTTTCCGTCTAGTAAATTAACTAAGATGAAACTGCATTATGCTATAGTAGGAAATTTTATACTTACAATAATTTGATTAATAAAATATAAATCGAAATATTTAGATATTAACCACTGAAGTAGAAATTTTTCTAGCGTCGATTTTTAATTTATGTCTCCGTTACGATTATGGTAGTCTTGTTATTTTATCTGATGCGAAGTCACTCAATCATTTTTACGTACGTGCTTATGCCAGTGTGAATTTAGCAAGCATGTGATCTATTCTAGTGCGATAATCATTTTCTTCTCGTAACAGACCAACCTACGGCCAATATTTCCATGGTTTATTTAAGCACAAGATATCAAGGAAACAACTGTAACTTATGGACTGTTTGTTGTGGTTAACTTTGTCTTGATTTGTAGTTTATTCTAATCGTTCACGCCAGTTAGTGAATTCTGAATACTCTACAATGAGCCTGGAGCACTATGGAAGATCCTATCTAATTGAGACTGTGTTCAAGCAGCCCAAAAGGCAACTTCATGGTTGCTTACACAGGGTGTTTTAGATGGTTGGTTTGGACTGTGTAAGCTATACGCGCTAAATAGTTTTATTTTCGACGATAAAAACCCCTTTGCAAAAGGGTGGAATTTTCAGAGGGACCATTTTCTAGTTCCTACTTCTGATACGCCAAAGTTTGAGTCAATGAGTATCCTTGAGTAAAACACTGCTACTAATGTGAAGAGTATTATGACCATAAATATCAACATAGGACTAGGCATTACTGTATAACGGTTCATGCTGCCACATATGGAGCAACGAGAAGGAAGATAGAGAACTAGAAAAGAATTGATCGAAAGCAGTAAAAGTGAGGAAGGATGAATGAGGAAATACTGAATTTGCTTTAAGCTTTAACATGAAGATAATGTATGGATACACCTGCGCCACTGGGATCAGTTTCCCAACGTTTCACCTAGAGTTTTCAACCACTAATTTCTGTTGTCACAGGGACACCAACCAGGGAGTCTACATTTTCTTAAATGGGTCATGCCAACAGTCAAAGACTTCATAGACTAATGCCATGTTTTAGTATGGTGGTCTCTTGACTTTCCCCAGTCTGAGCCTACTTCAGCTAACGCTGTGCAACGAAGCAGATGGTAGATAGACATGCACAACTCTTCTCAACCCCTTTAGTCGACAAACTCACTAACTGACTTTCCTCTCCTCGCTAAAACTCTCCTCTTGACTTCTGCATAACTGAAGTGGTGACACCAGGACTTCTGGCCTATGCTACGATGGCAACAGTGGTAATATACCTGAAGCCTTCTCAGGTACTGTACCTTTAATGGCCATGTTTGACAGCCATGTGGTAAAAGAGAACGAACTGCAGCTCAGTACACTCGATCCGTAATAGACAGTCGAATATGATGGGAGGGTCATAAGTGGCATGAGTTGCTAAAAGCTAATCAAGCATTTTGTATCTGTGCAGAAATTTCGTCGACCACTGACCCATAAAGCTTGTTCGATTTCCGAGGTAAGTGAAATGGCCACGCACTAAACCATTTCATTCCTAACTGTTGGAAAAGGCGCCAGTGAGACCAGACCTGGAGCAACAATTCCCATTTGGGTGGCGAGAAAAGCAACCCAAATATTTTCAGACTAGCACTCAGGGTGTCCAGAAGACTGTATCTTGTAAGCATCTTCATCTAACATGACTATGTCATCTATATACTCTAGATCTATTGAGCAGTATCCTGTGATAAGATAAAAATTCAGACTATGAAAGAGAGACCTCTGTTGGTATGTCTTTGATGAGACTGAGAAATAATGAGTGGACATCCCTGATGGACGCTACTCGACCTACGAATCTCATCACAGCCTCTAACACATTCACACCTATTTGAGTGCATAGTTTTCAAGAAAGTGGTGTACTTAGTCGTCAACCTTTTCTGGGAGAGGCACTGCCATGAGAAGTTTCGGTTGACGAAGGTCTAGAAATACAGCCAGTGTCGGGCATCGGTAAGTGCCTCTGTGTTTCAGAACCTACAGAGGGTGAATATATGGTCAGTACATCCACTGCTGGGACTGAAACCTGCCTAGTTTTCTCGGGGTTGATGTTCTGAAGATCCGATCAGACATCTTATAATTGTAGAACCTAGGATCTCATACACTATTTTCGTCAGGGCGATTTTTCGGTCATCGCAAAGGAATTTTTACTGACTTGAAGACTTGAGCAGTCAGTGAATGAGACCAGTCAAAATGGATCATATCTAACTTCCACTCTCCAGTTAACAATGCAGTTGACTTGATTTGTAGTCCCCTATCACTTTCTTTAAATATCTCCGGTTCTCCTGCGTCTGGACATGCTGTCCTTCGTCGTTTTGGATTACTTACAGCTTGCTCGACTTCTGTAAGTTTTGGAGGTCTCGCCTCTAATGTTCCATTCAGGATACGACTGGCTAGGGGGCAACGAAATAGTAGCCATAAGTTAGTTGAAGTGTTCATCAAGGTGTTTCACTCATCGCTCCAGTCGTCTCTGTGAGTGAATCAAAGCCTCATCCTTCACTATGATATTCTGACTAACCATTGACCTTTTCGCCCCAGTTTCCTTGATAAATCTAAATAACTCTGTTGTTACCTTTCGCTGCAGCCATTTCCATTTCTCTAGCCTTTGCTAACCAACTACTGTTAGTGGTCACTGCGTAGACTTTCTTTCAGTCTACATCTAACTTACTTCCTTTCCTTATTGATCTGGGACCCTGTAGGGGAGGCGTCCACGTGCATCCACTAATTCAACAGAAGCTGCTAATACCTACTGGTTCTTTCCAACCACTTCCTGAGAGTTGAATACGGTCTTCAACGCCTTTTTTTCGGTAGACTGCAGATAGCACAGGCTTCTCTCGGGTCAGTGATAACTGTCTAGCCACGTATTTTCAAAAAGTGGCCTAAGTACTTTCAATGTTAAGCAGCACTCTCAGTGGTCTTGCTGTTGGGGTTTTTCTGCTTCTCTTTAAAGGGAGACAAACACTTGCTCGAATCACCCCATGGTCCCTGCTTAAACAGGTGCCACAGAAGGAATGGCAATCTGACACTGAACCTCTACAGCGATAAATGGTAGCAATGTAGCTTATCTATACTGACAGTTTAGATTGGTGATAGTCACGTCAGTCCATTTCTCTCCTTATATCTGAAGTTCACGCTTCCCAGATAGAGAATGTTTTCTGAACACAGTTATAACAGGCGATTACCGTTATCTGTTCGTTTGACTGAGGTTCCTATATGTATTACTACCTGTCTCACCCTATTCACTTACGTATTGAAATCGACCGCTACTAAAGCCATGTCGAAAAGTTTGGCTTTCAGTAGGAGACTAGACTGTTTTTGGTAGATCTCATCTTTCACTTCATTCGACCTTCAGTCAGTGGGTGCGTAAGCTGAGATTACAAAGAGATAACGGCGAGTCTCACTACTCTTCTCAGGCCTTTCTACACCGTTCAATGGGACAGAACATAGGCGATTGTCATCTGGGATACAGCTGAACAGTGCACTTCCTGCGTTAGCACTCAATGCCATAGCCACACCTGGAACACTACGAGAACTCGATATCGAATTTCTAGAAACTGGCTGGTTGAGTTAAAGTGAATAGCCGTGCAAACTCAATGCACTTTCATGGCCGAATGTACTGCAGTATAGCCTAGAGAAGCTAGTTGGTTGATTTGGTGGACATTGCAGACCTTAAAAGGGTCCAAAGTGTAGCTTGTAATGCGGCGTCACAATACCGTGGATGCTATTTCATGTATTCAGATCGCTGTCAAGAACTGAAGAGCTGGAAGAAATGGAATATGATGTAGGAATGTTGACCGAGAGATGTGAAGGAAGACTAGAAGTTAAGGATGTGGAAGGGGGATGACGATCTGAGGGGATTTAATTAGTGACTGAGTTGTGAGGGTTGTGGATACATCCCAGTTACCCACATTGTGGAAGGCTAGTTCTTCCTGAGGTATCTGGAAGAAATGGGTTCGCACGTGATCGCAGAGCATAAGGGACATGTGCTTGATGCCTATCATACACACCTTTTTTGTAGTTTCGATATTTTAGTTTGATAGTTTTAATCCGTCTGTTAAACTATTTCGCCCTCATAGGCATGCAACCGGCTACTGAATGATTTGGTATTTAAGGACCTACCTTTTCTGGCAATCCGCCTTTCTATTGGAAGGGCAGCATCAGCGTGGTACTTCTGGTTTTCAGCGGGAAACACCTTTCTGCTGTAATACCCCACCTAGCCAGCATTAGTACTTCACCCTCGGATTCCCATCATACCGTGCAACTTTGCACTATAGCAGTAACTTCCTTTTGTCTAACCGCTCACCAGCTTGTTTTTCTGTTATCTTAGGACTTCAAGAGAGCAAGCGTGTCAACAGTATTGCTTATTGGATCATTGTAATGTGAAATTTTGACCACTACGTCAAAATACCAGCTATCGGTCGGGTGAAGGATAGTATAGCCAGAGCTGAAGGTATTTTTCCATCCCTAGCGCTCTCCAAGCAGTAAGTAAATATCAACATAAGGATTGACATTACCGTCTGCCCATTCAAATCAACCGACCTCATTAGCAGTTCATGGTAGAAAGCACCAGTATGAAAGACAAGGACAAAAGTAGTCAAATAGTAGAAAGTCTTCAGAAGTGAACAAGAAGTAATTAAAAGTGAAATTCGGCATAACGATTATGATGACTTTCAGCTGTCAATATAAAATTCTTGAAAAAATTCGCTTTTCTCACTTTTATAATTCGTCCATCACATAGTATCTCAAACCTACTGTTAACCCACAGTCAAACTTATTGGAGACGTACGCAAAATGAATATAAATCTGTTGATTTATTCCTTCTATGTATAAATGCAACGTTGATTCTTTGTGATGCATTCAAGTGTTTGACTCCATCAAAAATCTAAGTGTGACTTCTTTCATGTGTGAATCGAAAGTCGAAACACAGTCTCTGTATACAGTGTCTCAATAACATGAATTTGCAGGTGTTGGTAAGCTAACATCTGTGCACAAACAAAAAGTACATCGTTCACCTATTAATCGTATGGAAGAACTTCTACCTGAAATACAGTTTTTATAAGGAAATCATTTGTTGCTAGTCAAAAGATGGTCTCAAAAACTAAATCCTTTTGATACTCAAGCCATAACTATACAGCTATTAGTCTTTCAAAATGTATGTGTCATCCAGCGCTACAGTCAATGACGCTATCACTGAGCTATTCAGGCGACAGTTGACCTATAGGTGAGTTGATTGTTCACTGGAGAATAACCGAGTTCATTCTGTCTAGTCCTAAGTGCTGACTGAATTCTTCGAGCACTTTTGCAAATTGTCGTTCGTGGCTTTAGGTTATCAGTAATGATTTGACGAAATAAAATCCGCAAAGGTAGTGTCTCCAATTTGTGCTGAGGTATTGAACTTGTTCTTTTCTACACTTTGCCAATGAATCAGTCGTTTAGTAAAGGTTTTCATCCAGACTGATGTATGCACATTTTACATGAAGGTGGCTGTGATTTTTTCTCGATATATCTAGCAACAGAATTTTCTTAGAGATTCCACTTTCAAACTGTGGCCAAAACTTCATATATACACTTCCCACTCCTATGACGAATAGAGTTTTCTCTCTGAAATGGACAGGATTTCTATTTATAAGCATAGAATGGACTGTATAAAATATATTCCAGCTGCTCAGCATTTCAGTGAGAGTATCTTGGTGTAGCCTGAATCGCATATGATATAAGTTGCTGACTGACATGCATCTTGCATCCATATACGCTGCTCATGCTTATTAGCGGTGCGTACCAAGGATATTGAGATGATTTTAACACCATGAAGCGGTTTCCTCCATTTGATGCGGAGGCAGCCCTTAGCGTCCCGAGGTTGATTCAGGCCTGTGAGTCAATTTTCCAAAAGACCATAGCTTTCGCCAGTTGCATGAATGGATTCTTGATGCATAGTATATGATGAAGTTTTTGAAAATAACACTTCAACCCAATATATATATATATATATATATATATATATATATATATATATATATATATATATATATAGGCTGACCTATTTAATAAAGCTTTCAGTAAAGTCACATAATGAAATCAATACTGTCTGTTTAAAACGGTAATCATATTACTTTAGAAGAAATTAACAAGGTGCGTTATGCCAGTTGTAGAGGTAGTAAAAATGAGATAAAAATATCTGGACCAGCATAGATGTCCATACCATTATTATTTTAGGCTTTCTTTTTCACATATCGAAATGTATAAATTTCCTGATGGGTAGAAAAAACTACCCACGTGTAGTTGAAGATGATTACCAATATGGTTGTAATATAAATGAAATAAAGTGTTATTTGTTTTTGTATATTATAGACTGGCCGCGTGAAGTACAAGAGGTCGTTATCAGTTGTCCACCAATTAACAGAAATATAGCAAATACAACAGCATCAGTGACTACGACTGATTTTATACCAGTCGATGGATTTATGCATTATGAGAACAGTTCGCTAAGTACTCAAAAAGCCAGAACACTGGAAATCAACTACTACGGAGATTGTGCACGTAATGATGAAGATGATGCTTCAGAATACCAAACAGCTTTATCCCAAATACCATCACGTTTTTCTTATCGGCATTTAAATTTGATAAGCTTGTACGACTTACATGTGCTAGATTGTTTATATTATGTACCATACATTCGAAGGAATTTAACATTCAGTAATAGTGATCAGTTATGCCAGTGATTGTTATCACCTAAATATATTAGTAAATCATCACTTGGATCAGTGTCAAAAATATTTACACTACACAGTGAAAAGTTATCATATACTGAAGTATATGACGCAAAACACAAAGTATCGAAGACTGATGGTTAACTAACACCTATGCACTCCTCAGTGAATGTTTGTTTTAATCAAAACTCATCATCTCGAAGCTTAACATCACCTTTATCAATTAATAAACCCTATTTCACGAAGTTAAACAATGTAACATTATATTTTATAGAAAAATAGGTAAATACAATTATTCAACAAATTGATATAATGGATGACTTTTGACTTAGATCATCTGATGAGAATTTTATTAGGAAAAAAGAAGTGCTGACAATGGCAAATGATGAAGAGGACAGTTTGGCCAAAAAGAATAGGAATGCGGTTATTCAAAGCTATTTAAGATATACCATAACGAATTCATTTAATTTGTCAAATGAAAAATCTCATTTGGAACAGTTTCGAAGTAAATGCTCCTCAACATTACATAATCTAAGAATTTGTGTAACATCAAATTGTATGAATGGTAAAATGAATCACAGTGAACATTATTTTATGATTGGTGATAGTGGTATCGTTGATAGCTGTGATGGGACGAATGTAAAAAAAATACTTTCTAGTATCTAAAACACCCATATTTTGTTCAAAACTGTTGTCTAAAGAAATGAATGATTATTTTTATTTTTCAGTAGCATGTCCTTTGAGTCAGTCACTTGATAACCAGAAAGATGTAAATAGGCTACACATGAAGAATGCAAACCATGACCATTGCTATCACTACCATCAGTTGTCATCATCAAACGTTAGTACAGAAGGATCAGTAGAAGAACAACTGCAGAAGCAGGAATAGCAATTGTACCCCATCAGACTTTTCCATGACACCTGGGGATGGCGTAGATATTGATGATAACAAAAGTTTTGATACTGCCCTAGAGAACATGGACGTTGAGTCAGAAATTAATGAGGTATTAACAGATGGGGAGATAAATAAATTTTGACCATCATCTTATGCTGATGTTGGCGAATGTCGACCGGCATTGCAGATTCTTAGTAAGGGCAATATAGAGTCGTTATGTGCGACCAGAGTTGAAACAAAAGAAAGCAAACTACTAATGGATGTTACAGTAGAATTTGCATAAGCTGAATTAACAGCAAGGAGGGTGAAACGAAATGACTTGTCATTGTTAAATAAACAGTTACAATCACTTATCTTTTCTAAACGAACATCTTCACAAGATAGTCAGTTAGTTGAAAGAAAAACATCAATTTTTAGGTAGTATTATTCAAGTATAGAAACTAAATTCCTTATTAGTTGCTGAATTTTCAAGTCCTTCAAAGGATAAACATCGCATAGAATAAGTTGTCTGTTGTTAAATCTCATTCATCCTCCACGAAAATCATTTATTTCTACTCGTAGTAATAATCCTATGAAAGCAGAAGGATTAAATTTTTTAGATATTTACCGTAATGCAATTGTTGAGTTAACAGGTTCATCGTGGGCATTCATTGATTCCATTGAAATGGGAAGTGCATTAAAATTAATTGATTATCGAAATACGACTAGCTTACTAACTTATAACACATCCCTAGACAACTTGAAAACTCAAAAACAGATTACACAGTACGAAGAAAGTGAATTACAGCGAAATCTTATGCAAAAAGAGGGAATTTTCGAAAGGTACTTAAGATTCGTATTTTACGCCATTTATTCATAATTGTGAAATGTATCAACTGGTAAGTGTTTCTGAAAAAGATCGACGATCAATTCGCAAAAGTGGGAATTTCTGCTTTCTACTAAAAACTATGCATGATCAAAGGAAACCATTAAATAATGATTAGTACGTAATGAATTGGTTCAAAACATCCTCCTACCAGTCCTTATTTGTGAATTTGTGCAATCACTGGTCCATACCAAAGTAGGTGAATCATTCAAAATAGCCATTGCTGTGATTGTTTTGTTTTTACTGGATTCTTTGGTTGTTTTCTTTTGCTTTCTCTAATTAACCGTTTATATCATTCGTTTTCACATTTATAACGAATTAAAAACAGCTTGATTTTGCCAACAATAGTCTTATTCAATATGCTCCAATATTCATGTTTTTGCTAATAAATTTCATAGTTTACTGAATAAATAGATATAAAGGTATCTGTCTCAGTGATGAAATAGACAGTTGGTGTTTGTCTCTAAAGTAGGTGCAAAAAACAAACGATAGATGCTTTTGATTATATAAAAATAACTGAGAGCAACATGATTACTAGAAGGCAAACTCAGATTACGTTTTCAGGTACTTAGTTTCTTTCACGAATGCAAATCAAACAGGACAAATGTTAGAAACTACGCTTAACAGCAAAATTATAACCCATCTACAAAACACTTATCAGTAAGATAAGCAGACATTGGCATATCAGTTTACGGAAACTAAAGTAAGTACATTGGGAAGAGAGAAAAATAGGTGCCTACACGTCACGTTTAACCCGATCCTTAGGAATATTAAGCAGGCTGGTCTTAAAACTATGAAGAACTCGATTATTTGATATTCACTGGATGAAAAGCATGATGACAAACCCATTCAAGTTTAACGACAAACAACACAATCCTCTTCTTGTAATATTTCTAGAGACCGTTGCAATTCTGAAGTTCAAATCTCTAACTATAGTTGTGACACAACTTATCAAACATAGTTTTCCATCTCTTTGACTCCGTGTCTCTTGATTTTTCTTGTTTCGGTTCT
Organism: Heterobilharzia americana; assembly: GCA_944470555.2. Lineage (NCBI taxonomy): Eukaryota > Metazoa > Platyhelminthes > Trematoda > Strigeidida > Schistosomatidae > Heterobilharzia > Heterobilharzia americana. Next base: position 90,767,828 of record OX104134.1, read on the forward strand.
CACCTTGATTACTACTCACAGAATTTTTGTCTCGAAGTTCGTTTCCGATTGCCGACAGTAATTTCTTAGCCATGTTAGATAATCAATTATCTTCAGTATCCTAGATTTATCACTTTAATTATAAACATATAGCTCCCTCAAAGTCAGTCCTTTCAACCATTCTTATTCCCAGTTTCTCCAGATGTTTTATCATGAAGCTTTGAAAGGTCCTTAATCTCTCAACCGTAACAAAATAAAGACAGAAAAATCTACATGGAAAATTGTTCAGGAATGTTATTGTTGTAGTTTCTACCTTACACAATGACATACGATAAACACGTAGACAAGAGTGATATTAAGGTCGACAAAAATTTGTGGCAGGGTAATGAAGAAACAAATGAAGCTTCGTGAAAATAGTCAAACTTTCATAGATATCAGAGTAAATACAACTGCGTCACCGGGAGTGATTCTGAATTCAGTCACAAAAACTATCAGCCACTCATTCTTAAGGATCACAATCCGGTTACGTGCATCTCCGTACACTGCTCAGATCAACGGCCAGAGACTTAATAGACTGGCATCGTATCTTGGCCTAGCCACTGTTAACTTTCTTTTAACTCAATCTTACTCTGCCTAACACTGTAAATTTAGGCAGGTAGAGGCTGGGAATGTGCAACACATCCCTAAGCCACCCCAGCTAGTGAAGGTTTAAAGCCTCATCCATTAGCTTGTCTTCTTTTTTTGTACCTTCTCCCTGACTTCGACCCCACGTGATAGTTGCACTCCATTCGAACAATGTTATGAAGATATACTTAGTCCAAAATCTGTAACCTTTTTGCATAAATTTTCCAGAGGCCAAGTTTCAGCTGTGTATTTCGACACAACATACTGCATCGCCAGAGATAGCATAAATTTGCTCATATGAAACGGATCTTTTGCAAGCGAACTAAGATTTTGTCCGCTACCAATCGATTTAGACATCCTAAGTAAGCGAAGTAGTCGACTTCCATAGGAAGGGGAACAGCCGGAAGCGCCAGTCACTCGTATGCATCTAGCAGCCTGCAAATCACAACTAGCCACAACTTACCTTTTTCTCCTGTCTTGCTCTGGCTTCCTTCCTTCCAGATAGCTTAGTTTTCTTTTATTCAAAATCCTTGTTACTCAGCATCCTAAGTCTAAGAGAAGGTTGGAGGCATGCTGGAAGAACACTCAAGATTAGTTATCAAACCAATTAACCACTTAGAACAAGAAAAGCATGTTCACAGAAGTATTTTCAAAAATAAAGTTGCTCATGCAGGCACTTGTTATTACAAATCAACATACTCTTTCAAAACAGGTACTCATTTGACTACACTTAAAGAATAGCACTTGGAAAAGCGATAAGAATGTCTAAACCATAATTCATTCTAATGTATCTGAATTTAAGGATTATTACATGTTTTACAATGCCTGATTAAACCAAGATTAAAATCTTGATTTAATAGGTTTCTGTTTAGACTCTATTCTGTTTAAAACTATGCTTACCTTTCTAGTTAGTCTAATGACACTCAATTTTAAAATCCTTCTATTGTAATCATCCATTATTGGTGTCTGAATAATAGTGATAGAGGCAACACTGGAATTTGCAACTGTTCTAAATAAGATTAAGACGATCCAACTGTACACCATAGTATAAACACATTATATGACACAGTCTTGTCTAGAATACTATCATATTGTCTTAAAATTACACATTCTCTTATATTTACATCCAAATCGAAATTGCATGCAATATCAATTCATCTACTCTGTATTTCATATCATCAGTAAAAATAAATGATCTTGAAACTAAAGACTACTGCTAGTATTTAACACAAAGTGTCAGTCAATTCGAAGCTGTCGACAGGGATCCCTGGACATGAGTTTTCGTTTGCTAGCTCTTGCCAGAAGGCATGTCAAGGAACTGCTATCGCCCCTGGGACTCGAACCCACGTCATCCAGTGCTCAGCGGCAAGAACACTGATTGTGAGACTTTGTGACGTAGGCTAGAATTTTTGAGGGGACATTAGTTCCTCCGAGGTTGCAGAGACACTTTATTTAGGAATATTGATAAGCATGAAACCTACAGCCACGGCTCTCTGTCAGTTTCCTCCAACTAATTATAATCAGTCGAAGTGCAACGTGATGATAAGTTTCCTAGCTTGTTGACCACATTACGAAGTGATTAGTAGATTTCGGTCAGCACTTAAGATTAGATTACATAAAATTATTAATTTTCCAGACTGATGTGAAAGTTTTTGATCAAACTATATCTTTTAGAAAATTAAAAATTCCCGTTTTATAAATTAAAAGTCAAATATGAACGAAGAATATTTTTTTCAATAACTTATCATCAGGTTCTACAGTTATAAAATCAATTTCGTTAACATATTAACAGGTGGAGTTCACTGCGAATGCATTTAAGAATAAGAATGGACTTATAATTAAAATTTTGATTCTTTAGGATTGTGGATGATAGTGTAATTTATATATACTGGGCGATGATTGAAGGTGATATGAAAATGCGAACAACGGCCGGATTCGAACCAACGACCACTAGGTTTCCGGCCCCACGCTCTACACCTAAGCTACGAGGTCCGACTTATTATTATTATTATTATTATTAGTCCCTTGGGTTCCTAGTGGAACATAGGGCTTCAGTAGCACGTCTCCAGTGAACTCTGTTCTCTGAGATCTTTTGAACCTGGCTCCATGACAGCCCACAAGCTCTCATTTCCTCCTCGCACGACCTCCTCCATGTCACCCTCAGCTAGGACACCCAACTCGTCGCTTCCCATGGGAATTCCACTCGAGCGACTGGCCTGACGCGTGATGTCTCCAGTCGGCCTTCTTAGTGCATGCCCAATCCATCTCCACTTCCTTCTACATATTTGTTGGGTGATAGGTTCCTGGTTGGTTCGTTCCCAGAGCTCCTTGTTGCTTATTCTTTCTGGCAATCCATCTGATCTTCAGTAGCGAGCCAGAGTAGGCAGTTGTTGATGAATGTCTGTAGTTTATTGGAAATCCCTTTCGTGACGCGCCAAGTCTCTGAACCATACAGAAGCACTGACTTGACGTTGGTGTTGAAAATCCGGATGTTGTTCCACATGCTGAGTGCAGAAGATCTCCACACTGGTTTCAGGCTAATGAACGCCTGTCTTGCTTTTCCGATTCAGGCTGACTTTGACATCCTCGTCTGTGCCTGTGCCGCTTGTAGTTGAAACAGTGCTTCCTAGATAAGTGAAGGAGGTTACTTCCTTTAAGTTTCTCCCGTTGACGGTGATTGGAGTTTGTTGTTGTTGGAGTTGTTGTTGCGGTATCTTCATCACTTCTGTCTTCTCTATATTCACCTGAAGTCCCGTCTTCGCTGCCTCTTCTATCAACGAGGTCCGACTGCTGACCAGATTTTGATTTGACTTCGACCTAGTGGTCGCTGGTTTGAATCCGGCTGCGGTTCCAATTTTCATTTCACCTTCAATCATCACCCAGTATAAATACTAGTCTGTCAAACCACGGCTATCTCAGATAGTCGAATGATAATTTGTATATGTATGTTAATTGTGGTGATGAGTTGAGTGCAAACGTTGTCAATTGATTGGTGAAGGAAAATTGTTAATAAAGTCCAACGTTGGATTGTGTCGAGTGAGTGATTAGGACGAAGAATGACATGAATTTACCTAAGGGTATGGAGTGGATATGTTATCATAAGATGGTGAATATGTGAAACGAATAAGGTAATGAGAGTAGTAATAATGTGAAAAGAAAAGTTGAAAACATTTGTTTCCCGATAAAAATTTTAAAAAAGCAACAAGCGTAGTTAAAGCAGGATTATTGAATTTACAAATTTCAGTAGTACTCATCAGCTTTTTACTCTACATACATGAGATACATGCACAACGGTATATAAAATCATGTATATAGAGTGAAAAGCTGACGAAACCTACCGAAATTTATGAATTTGATAAATCCTGCTTTAATTACGTTTGTCGCTTGTTTTAAACAAAATGTTAGCAGGCATTTTAAAGGTTTATCATAATAAGATGGGAGGAAAGTCTGGTGAAAAATAATCGCATTAATAACAATAACAATTTCGTTTTAAAAAGAAAAGAAAGAAGAGAGCAGAGACAAAAAGGAAGGATTAAGAAATAAATAAAAGGTTTTAGGGAATACCGTTTAGTCAGTAGAAGGCCGAGAGAAGAGTAGGGCTTTGACGTGCTCTTTTTCAATACAAAGTTTAGGCTTCTTTCATCTTATAGTTACAGCTTCCACTATATGGAGAATGCGTAAACGAATTGCACATGGTGGTCTTCGGAAAGCGGTGTATCACAAGAAAAGCTGTGTTAGCATTTATTTAGTGTCTATTTTATTTCTGTCATGTATCCTGAAAATATATCTGCCTTCCAAACAATTCCTCTTTTGATAGTGTTTCATGCAGTCAGGTCTATGTTTTTATCACGAAGCTTTACTTGGCTTTCTAGAATAGAAGGGGTGTCTTATTTATAGTTTTTCCTTGATTTTTCCATAATTTACTATCTGTATTTTCCTGTTGACTGTTTTATTGCCAAATTTTCTACCTTGTTGTTCATCATCCTTCTTATCGGTTAACTAATTGGGTCATTTCGACGCATCCTGTGTTTACTAATTGACCTGTTTTTCGAGGTTATAGGTTATGACTAGTACTGTAGTAAAAATATTAGAAAGAGTAATCAAGAAAGCCATCACAGTTAATCTAGAGAGAAACACCCTATCGTTTCGTTCACAACATGGTTTTCGTAGGAATTTCTCTTGATTGACGAACCTCCTTACAGTCAGAGAAAGCTGGGTTAAGTCTAAAGATGATAGGATACCTGTAGTTGTCATTTTCATAGACTTTAGTAAGGCTTTCGATAAGGTACCTCATTCCAGTTTGCTCGGGAGTGCTGCAAGACACAGTCTTGGACCCCCTGCTGTTTCTCCTATGCGTAAATGAGCTGCCAAATATCACGAAATCGCCTATGGTTCCCTACAATGATTATGTAAAAATCTGGTGGGAAATTAGGAACTATGAGAAGATACGCGCACTTCAGGTAGACCTGTAAAGCTTGTTTACCTGATCACAGAAATGGCTGTTGCCTATCAACCCAGGTAAATATGTGAGCATGCACTTTGAGCGCACAGATAGCAGCATGTACGATATTGGTGGGACTTTTCTACCGTCAGTACTGACCCACAATGAACTAGGAGTCACGGTGAGTTATGATTTGGAAACCATAGCACACCGTCTACCGGTCGCAGCTTGACGTTTTAGGACACTTCGGGCATCACGCAGAACGTTTACAAAAACAAGTGGTGATATGTTCACCACCTTAAACACACATTTAGTTATGTCTTGACCAGAAAACTGTACACAGGCAGCAAATCCTTGTCTGCAAGACGTCTCAGAACTTCTAGGAAAAGTTTAGAAGGCAGCCACTTGTATGATCCCTGTTCTGACCGGCCCCAACTATGAAGATCGACTTGAGGAGCTGAACCTCTTCTCTTTATCCTATCGCAGACAGAGGGAAGATCTAATCATGCTACTCAGGATTCAAAGAAATGACTCTAGGCTTGATCTATCTTCTCTTTTCCTTCTCACTAGGTCGGGACACCTCAGAAGACATAGTAGGAGGCTACAAAAGCATAGGACGAACATAGTCTCCACAGAGTACTGGTTGTCGCGTCGAGTAACCAACGCCTGGAACCGACTTCCAGAAGAAGTGGTGTCCGCACCATCAAATGACTCGTTCAGAATGGAGTTGGACAAGCACAGAAATCTACTGGAAAAGGATTAATATAGGCTACCAGTCTCCTATCTTCAAACAACAAATCTGAATTGGAAACTAAGTGGTGGCGGCGGGAGATTTGGTAACCGAATCTTTGTTGATCGAACCAACGCCAATTACATGCAATATAAATGACTCAGCACCTGTTTCGGATATATGAAAAGGCTTACTATTTACGTCAAATGGATGACTTGAGAATTATAACTATATAAACCTATTTGAGTGTTATGGAGTTGCCTGACATGAATACAGACAATAAGTTGTTGTCCAAAGTGCTATCCAGTAAATAACTCTGTTTCACTGTGAGACACATCTAATGAGCAAACTCAAGTGGAATCATCACCGATTAATTAAAAGGAGTGAAATGAAAAATGAAAAAGTGAAAATGTCTCCTAGGTAAACGAAAATGAAGGAGTGTGGCTCCCTTGGAATAATATCGGTAATGTCTGAGCTTATTTTGAAAATTCCATTCCGTAAATTATGTAAAATAATGTTCTAGCACTGAATTTCATTGCCACCCAGTTCAAGCATAAGATATGATATCCTAAATGCGTTGGTCAATCAAATTATTTGACGATTTGTATCAACCCTGGATGTCTAGTCCCTAAAGAAATTTTGGTATGGACATTAGTGTTTTTTATGGCATTAACCAACCTACACCGTAGATAATGTCCATTTATTCGTTAAAATGACTGATTAGGGTTACCTACGATTTTTAGTATATTCAGCTACTGTGAAATGTGTGTTTTTAAGGTTGATGAAAAGAGATGGTCGGGATGTCTCTGATAACCGATGTCTTCAAAAGAATTGATCATATATGACGAAATTACTAGGTGCCTAATGGAATTGTTGAATAAGACGCTCATAGTAAGGAACGTTATCCAGCCCATGAGGTGATAAACACCTGATAAAAATGGATGAAATTTGTTACTCATCCCAAACTACCTTGTATGGTGACTGTTTGAACTAAATGCAGTAGGGTTAGTTTATAAAGAGTTAAAGCTGACCACATTGAGGATTTAATATCCTCGATGGAAGAAATCATCTACTTTCACTCTTTGTCAATTAGAAGGATTCAAGCTGCATGGTTGTAGTTAGTAAAGGTTATGATACCTTCTTTTGGCTCTCTTCTTCTATAAATCCTCCTGCTGATCGTGGATTTTGAACAGATTGACTTTTGTTAAAGTTTCTACATTGCTTTGTCTACTAGCCTTACTTTTAAGTAGGCTACATGAAATATTCCACTTGGTTATAAGAGTTATCATTATCCTTTATATTTGTCTGCCTAATACACACATTCCGTTAGATGATTATGGTTTTAACAAAACTCTAATCTGTTTAACTTGCGAAAATTTATGAAAATACGTTTCGATACTGGAGGATGGTTGAAGGTAGGATGGAAATCTGTACGGTGAGAGGATTCGTACCAGCGACCTCCTGATGACCGGACCGGTACTCTACCAACTAAGCTATGAGACCAGGCTGCTGACCAGATTTCATTCACCAAAATGGTTTTTTTACTCTTTAATTCATCTCAGATAGTTCAGTTGAGTGGGAGGAGAGGTGGTGCGGGTATTGTCAGATACTCGAAAACTACTGAAAACTCAACAGGTATCTAGAAAATTAAAGTTTTCTTGAAAATAAATATTATTACTAAGCGGTAAACAAGTGAAGTAACAAGAAATTTTACCAAGACTTGAGCGAATATTTTCGTTTTACTTCGAAAATATTCATGAAGTTGATAAATATTGAAATGAATCTTAATAACTCGCTCGCATTATTAATATTTCGAAGAAATTTCCTTGGGTATCGTCATCACCTGTGTCTTCTCTATGTCCACCTGAAGGAAGTCCCTTCTTCCTTCGCTGCCCTGCCTCACCTCTTCTGTCAACCTGTTACGGTTCGCCTGTAGATCTTCGAGTTTGTGCCACACTAAACATTAGACATATATCATCATCGGTGAAAACCAAATCTTCTCCTGTGGTCTTTCCATCGGTCCAACCAGTGTATGCTCATCTTCTCACTACTCATGGTTGTCTGTTGCATGATCCAGTGTAGTCGACTACAATCAGGAAGATGATCGGTGATAGTGGGCGGCAACCTTGTCACTCTACTATCTTCACTTCGGAGGCATCACTGAGCTTTCCATTGTGAATCACTTGGCATGTAGCATCATTTAGCATAGCATAGCCTAGCCTATCACAGCATAGCATACAGCTGCTGTTGAATGAGGTTGATAAATGTTTGTGGCACTAAAACCGTAGTGTTGAAGCAGCTGCCTGCTAAATTACTTCTCTATCGACGCTGTCGAAGGCCTTTTCGAAATCGACGAAGTTGAGGTAGAGAGTTGACTACCATTCAAGAGTTTTTTGAAGTGATCAGCTCATTGCTTCCTTCATTTCTCCTCTTTGGTGGCAACCAGATTTCCTTCACTATCTTTCATTAGTTTCATCTGTGTTGATCTCTCCACCCTCCCCCAGATAGTAACCTCGTTATTTGATGTAATGTTGTTAGGTCTCTGTCTCGCTTACCTGCAGTCTGTTCTGCTTCACTTGCCAATGTGTCGTAGAAGTAACTTTCATCTTTGCACGCACTCTTCTTCACTTCTTTGTCCAGTGTAGTGTTTTATAGGTTGTGTTCAGTTCCTCGTTTCGTTGTTCATCACTACAGTGCACTGCATTGCCCTGTTTTATCTTCTACTTCACCATCCTCCGCCCCCTGCTCTATCAGCTTCCATGTGTAGATCCGTTGAGATCCATTCTTCGTCTTGTCTTTCTACTTCTTCCTTCATAACACAGTTGTGCAGGTTACCTTCCACATCTCTTTCACAGAGTTCCAGTTTTCCAGTGTATGATAGTGACTTTCCTTCGTTTCGAGTTGAATCTTACTGTCATGATCCCGATCGTGGAGGAGATTGGTTCTCGCTGAACGAGAGTCGTCGATGCCATTGGGGACATCATGATAGCCACTCCAAAACTCAGTGTTCTGTGCTCGTGATTGTCGTCTGGGTGACAATATCGGAGTTGATTATTGACTCTCCAGTTGACAGTTTGGAGAGTCCACTTCCATTCTATCTACTTTCGCAGACTCCTAGCACTTCAGTGCTATAGCTTCTCATCTCTTTTGCAATCAGGTTAGCCTTGGTAGGTTCCAACATGGTGCGGACATTCCATTTCCCCATTCTAACTTTCGCTTTCATCGAGAGAATAGTTATCGACCGATTGGCTTCCTGATGGCTTTCACCAACCGGCGTCATTTCGTCTCTCCGATTCTAGTGAGGAACAGTATTGTTTTTATTTTTTGTGTTTTCTTTGTACTTTGAAGATTCCTGAGTGACTGGATTGGTTTTCCTGTGTATGGTTGCTAGCCCTATGCCTGACCTTCCTTCTTTTTCCGGGTTTATGACCGGCTAGAAACTAGTGAACTAGTTTATTAGGGGATGTTTTAATTAACTTGCTTTCTCTTATCAAAATAAAACAAGACAAACAGATAAAACAGAAAAAAAATTTCTCGTGTTACCAGTTGTCTGCTGAAGCATTCTTCAGTAACAGGCTGTGAATTTTCTAATTCTGAACTTGTATGCATATGTGAATAATATGAATCCACAGCATTCCAAAAAATTTACCCTTGTTTATTATAAACATGAATATATTACGTTTTAAGGAAAGAACCAACTTATAAGTATATTTGTAATGATTACTTATCAACAATCGTTTGTATTTGATTTTTGAAATATCTCGACCAAAACTACCGGCAAAATAAGACATCATTGTAAATCATTATGTATATATATTCATAAGAAGATGTTTCTGTTCTGAAATACCTTGTATTATATACCTTCATGGGGGTAATAATTTGGTCTTCGTACTGCCAGTCAGGCACCTTGACTGTGAAGTCAACTTTTATAGATGACCTAAACAAAATTTCAGTGAAGATGGCTTTGAAGCGATCAGTGATTCAATAGACCCAGATGTATCACTGAGAGATTAATCAGTTACCTATTTACTTATTTACAAAGTTTATCATGAAGCAGTGTTTGTATTCCGATTGTTTATTCATTATCGTTTTCTGCAGAAAGTTAAAATTGGCTTTAGGTTAAAGCAATACTATCATGTGACTAAGGCTTGTGATAAGTTATTTACCACCTACAACAAATCACGTTACCCAATAAAACTGGAGAAAGATTGTGGTCGCGAAATAAAGCTGATTCCACCAAACAATCCATATGTTTCATACTGCCCACATATTGTACTATTCAAATGATTTATGATGAGAATAAAGGACGTCATGAATTGTTATTTAAACGTCTTAACAATATCGTGAATCCAAAAGATACAACTATCCGTCTTATATCAACTACAGTAAGACAGATTAATGATCGTGAATACCCAATGAGATTAGAAGATATTAGGAAATTGTTTGATTATCATATACTACCCGGATATCAAGATATGAAAGCTTTGATTACAAAAGGTTCGACATTTTGTAATATGAGATGAAAAATGAATGAACTGTCTCTTTTCCTCCAATTCTTAATTGCATTTTTTGCTCTCTCTGTACTTTAATCACACTATTTATTTAGTGGATAATACTTATTCATAAACTAGGTGGTTGTTTTCTCAGTTGTTTATGTGAATACTATCGTTTGATTTTGTGCACCTCTCTAAGTTTTCATTTCTACTTTTCAATTATAATTGCTCATTTACTTGTATTCATTTTCAGTAGTGTGTTTTGGTTTAGAAAATATCCTCACAGTTAAATCAAGCTACTGTGTTTTACCATTGTATCTCAACAAAAACTGTTTCTATTAAAAGTCTAGGTTATGAATGCTGTTTGTAGATATCACCTCGCTTATATACGTTGACAGATTTTCGGAAATGAAAAATTTACGAATCGCTTTCATTACTCAGATACATCCCCTCGAGAACTGCTGAAAAATGGAGACAAAAGAAAAATATTTTCTACTGTCTTAATGAGCTTCCCAGAGATATAAGCCACTGATCCCTTTATAGCAATAAATTGGCTACTTTTTCTGGATGGATAAAAGAAGCACCTATGGTGCCTCTGTGTCTCATTTTGATCTGTGGTAAACCAGTTTGGGCAGACGAAATATAATGACTTTATGCTCCTGTCAGCATGGTAAATATCATGCTCTAAATATCATAATCTCAGAGCTTTAATTACGTCAGCAAACGTAATCTCAAACTAAAAATCACTACAGTCGTGTTAGCAGAAACGTTATTCAATTTTCTCAACACTACAAGAGACTGACCACTCTATATTAAGCAACCTCTATACAGTCTACTCATCCGTTATGATTCCTTCAATGGGCTAGAAGTTACCCTCAGTCCCAAAACTGCATCATAAAATAGCTGGAATACCTCAGGTTGAACTACATCGGTGTTGATCATGGTATTCTTTCGTAACATCTTCTGGAAGCCGGAGATCTTGTAGGACATTTGCCATATTGAATATATGAAGAACTGGTGATTTGCCTTGATGTGAAACATCATTACAGCGGATTCCTATTCTGTATGTAGTTAACTGTATGCACCAGAAGTTTTCGACTAAGAGATTTTACATGGTTATGCGAGCTGAAATCCTTAATTTTTTAAAGAGAAAAAAGTCTTTCATTGTTTTACTAAAGTTTAGTCCTACTGAGTTCAGTAACAGACTGGCACGAAAAAATTTTCTGCTGCCTCTAAATATATACCACAACAGTTGCACAATTCAAGAGCCGTAAAATAACCAGAATTTTGAATTAATCGTCATTAATAAAGAAAATATCCCAATTAACTAATCCATTTATTTTACTTTCTGCATACCTGGCGATATCATTACCTATTAATCCTAAGGAGTTCATTTAGAAAGATGTCTTAACAACAGTATGGAAATATTCATCAAAGTGGCGAATCAAATGTATAAATGGAGTTTCGATAGCTTAATTAGAAGACGAAGTTTATCTTAACAATGTAATGTATTTGCCTAATACATTTCGAACAATCTGATCACACATTTACTTGTCAAGTCAATATATATTAAACCGAGTTGTGTCATTTTCCAAGACTATTAGCATTCTCTGTGACTATATATCCTCTAGAAACCTCCCATTTCCTATTACTCCAAACTTTCCGAGGGAGCTATTATTGCTATGTATCTACAAAGTCCACTTCACGTTTGAAGGTGAACGCTTTTGACAAGTTAATGGTGTAGCTAAGGATAGTCCCTTAGGACTACTACTAGCTAATATTTATATGTCATATACCTAAAATTGGTTAGTGATCTCATCGCTAAAGTTCAAGTTTACAAGAGACATGTTGATGACATCGTAGTGGTTTGTGAGACGCATGAGGATATGGCTTTTCTACTAAAGGACTTAACACCGTACAAACATATCAATAATCATCTGCCATTCCTAGACATACTCCTGAGTCAACGAGAAAATGGTTCAATAAGACGGTCAGTTTACAGAAAGCCTACATGGGCAGGACGACACCTGAACTTTCAGTTTTTGTCCAGTCCAATACAAGCGAGGTCTAATAAAATGCCTGTTTAGTAGAATCTATCGTATCAGTACGTTAGATACGATGGATGAAGAAATCAAATTACTGACCGAAACCCTTACGGAAAATGGATATCCGGTGAAGTTGTAGAGGTCAAGTAGCACCAAAACCAACTCTATACACGGTTCTTAAGAAAACCATTCATATCACTCTGCCATACAGAGGAAGTTGAACTGTACACTTTTGAGAAGCAGGCTGATATCAGCCATTAAGAAAACATATTACGCAGCTAATTTCATCATTGTGGAAAAAACAAAACACATGCTTCACAAAAACCTGAAAAACTACATCAGTGATTACGTCACATCCTACTGTGTTTGCTAATTTACATATGCGTGTGGTCACACATATATAGGGAGGAGTAATCGAGTCGTGCAGTTGAGAGTGGGAGAATATGTAAGTAAATGGCTTCAAAAACAAATGGAGTGTGAAACAGTGATAAACCCTGGTGGGAAACGACCCTCTTCATCTATAGCTAAACATATCATAGAAACAGATCAAAAGGTTAATGTTCAAACAGCTTTCAAAGTTTTTATTGAAACAGTCAGAGATGTAGTATGAAATTTGCGCATGCCATAGCCATACACAAATTAGGAAATGAAGTATGAAAATAGTAGATATCTAGACAACCATAATAATAACGGCGATAATAGTAGTTATCTCAGTGATGATAAGAATGATGAGAACAGCAATGTACTGCAAATATTTAAACAAACAATGTCGATCAAAACTTAGAAAAATAAGTTAAGCAATATCAAACGATGAATTGCATAGATAATCAAAGTCTAAACAAATAAGCAAACATGTGTGAAAAGGAGGGAAGAAAGGGGAAGAGGATGAAAATTGAATTTATCTTTGGAGTTATTTACTAGGTTTCTTCTGGTCAAGGCAGAGATAAAGGCTGCAAAAACTTTTTCTGCACACAAAGACTGGGCTTGTTTTTTCTAATTTCCATAGCATCAGCTATATGTAAAATGCGAGTCTGAATTCTATTCGAAAGATTTTGTGGAATGTGATAGATGATCCTGAACGCTCTGGTTCTATCTATTACACGGCTGCTGTCAACCAAATGTGGCAGAATTGAACTTCGCATTGACTTCACTTGTCTCTTTCCTAGCCATGATGGTGCTGAGCAATATGCTTGTTAGGCTCCCTAGTTGTATCCCAATATAGCTTTCTCCACAGGAGCAGCTGAATTGATAAATGCACATAGAAGTGGCAGAACTGGGCAGCTTGTCTTTTGTCTAGGCAACAATTATCAGCCGACTAGAAAGTGACAAGCAGAGGTTAGCAGCATAAAAGGTTCTACTGATGGCTGTAGACAGCCTGTGGAATAGAACTTCACTGGGTGTGTCCCCTTTGAATTGGAGTTTCATGAATATTTTTTTGAACAAGCATTTGATCAGATTTCCTACTTATTTTGTTCATATGTCTCTTGATAAAACTATGGGGGTAACCCATTTCTGGCAGCATACTATGGATGTGTTCTAACTCCTTTTGTATCAAGTCATCTCAGCAGATCATACTGGCTCTGTTTGCAAGACGTTTAGTTACACTTATTTTATATCGAGTGGTCATAAAGCTAAGGAAATGTATGTACTGACCCGTAGATGTGATCTTTCTTTACACCCTTCTACCAAGTGACCCATCTTCTCTTCTACTCAATAGGACATTTAAAAAGTGTGGCGTATTTTCTTGTTCTTCTTCACAACTGAAAATCAGAGAAGGATGCACGCCATTGAATTTTCTCAACATTTCGTTTTTGTAGACGTTCTCGTCAATGATGATGAGTGTTGTCTATATATCGTTTATACATATGCAGGCTATCAATAACACCTTTCAGTGGTCCATTCTCCAGTTTAGCAAGAAAAAAATCAGCTAATACTGAGCCTAATTGTGAACCTATGGCAATTCCATCAACTTGCCTGTAATATGTATGATTAAAAAGAAAATCCACATTCATGATGCATCGCAGAAGTAATTGTTTGAGACTATTTTCTCGAAGTCCAACATTATTCTGTGCTTCTAATACCTACTGACAAATGAAATCTACTGTTTCGAGAAGTGGTACATTGGTGAATTAAGAAACAATATCTAGAGATACTATATGTTTCCCGTTGATATTCAAGTTTTGCAAATTGGAGATGAAGTCGAATACATCATTGACACTATTCTTAGCAACGTGTTTGTCAAGAGGTTGTGGAACTCCTACTGGCGACTTCGCGATTTTATGATAAGAGGAACTGGATATATCTAAAACCGAACAAATAGGAAGTTGTGGTTTATGGACCTTAGGTAAGCCATACAGTCATGGTGTATAACACCCTGTGGGTTTAATTGCCTCGCAGGTTGTCGTGGAAATTATAACTTTCTTTCTTAGTTTTTTTCAGAAAGTTTGTCAGTTGTCTCTCTGCTCTACCGTTTAAATCTGCATCGTCACAAAGTTTTTGATACATCGTTTGGTCGTCCAGAAGCGAGTTCATTTCGTCGATACATTCGATATTAAGACTATACCTGCTTCATTATCTGGTTTACTTATTATCAGGCTTTCATCTTTCTTTAGTGTTCTTCACGCTTCTCTATGCTGTTTAGTCAATAGACTTTTAGCAGAATGAATACTATTTGTGTATTGCTGGCAGCTATAGACTAATGTTGTTTTGAATGTAGCAAGTTCATCTTCAGATGATGGGACTAAGTCATCTTTTTGTGAAATTAACTTCCCAAATTGCACATTTGTATCAAGTTGATTAACATTATGTTTGAAGTCACAAAATTTAGGATCGAGAGATAAAATTTCTAATTGAAACTTATCTAGTTGTACACTAGAAAATAAATCAGGTGTATCACAACTTGGTTTGACAAAATATTGACAAGTTTACCTAACGAATATTGACGGGTTTCTGCGTTATCATACAATCTAGCTGAATAGTCAAAATGGAAATAAAAACCACTTCGGAAATAGTACATAGTAATCGTATGTGAATCACATATTGAGGAATTCACCGGGTAAATGATGGAATTTTTTTGTTTGGTACTGGGAATGGTTGCATTTGGCGTTTTAGACCTCAGACCTATGGACCAGGACCGTCTAAAACTCATAATACCTTGAATATGGTTTCAGGTTATCATAGCTAATCTAGGGAGTAACGCTTTACAGTTTACCTTCAACTATATATATATATATATATATATATATATATATATATATAAGCAAATAGTAAGTGTCAAGACAACAATAAGAACGATAATAATAGCATCAATATTCATTCTATTGGTGATAAGAATAACGATAGAAGCATGATACTAAAGAAATTTATCTAACACATGTAAGTCAACGCTTAGAAAAATAAAAGTGGTGTAATCCTAAAGAATATGGTAAGTAGATAATAAGGTTTTGAACAAAGAAGTTTCGTAAAATTCGGATCTAGTCAGTAGCTGAGTCTCGTAGCTCACTAGGTATGGCACCGAGCCTGTCAGACGGAGACCGCTAGTCCGAATCCTGCCGCAACCCAGATTTTCGTTTCTCCTTCAGTCATCACACAGTATCGATAATGCAAGTCTGCCAAACCACGTCTATCTCAGATAGTCAAACTAAAAATAAGTAAGAGAAGTGAAGAAAGGGAAAAAGGAGTAAAAATTTCAATTTTAGTCTTTAAAATTCTTGATTCCTTTTTCCATGGCCAAAATAAAGACAGCGAGAGATTTAGGCTGTGCAGACATTTTCTGCACATAAAGTAAGGGGATCTCATTCTCTTATCCCCATAACGTTAGTTACACGTAGAATGAGAGTACAGACCTTAAGGGAAAATCTTTTGAATCCAACAAATGATTCTAAATGCTTGTAAATTATCTATTATATGACAAGTAAAGACCAAGTAAGACAGAATCCACGTTGGTATTGACTTCAGTTGTTCATTTTCGAACCCCAAACGTAAGTGGATAGCAGCAGTTTTATCAAGCTACTTTATGCCAGATATGGCTTTACTGGTAAGAGTTAGTAAATTGTTAAACCTACTTAGGAGTGGCAAAACTGTGCAGCTTGTCTTTTACCTAAGCGACAGTGGTTAGCGATCAGAAAATGAGAAACAAAGGTGAGAAGCATATGAAGTTCACTGATTTTACTAGACAGCCTCTGATATATAACTTTACTAGGTGCATCTCTGTTCAACTGCAGCTTCATAAATAATGGTTTCCCCTAAAAAGCTACTTGTTCAGATACGTAACTCACTTTTTCTATTTGTCTGCTTACGAAGCTATGAAAGTTACTTATTTGTACCAGCACATTATCGAAAAATTGTATATCCTTTCATATCGGAAGATTGGAGAATATCCGTAAGACTTAACTTGCTGGCTGTTTAACAAAGCAGCTTTCACACACAATACCTACAGATTTAAGGAAATATATGTACTGACACGTAAATTCGATCTTTCTCTATACCCGTCTGCTTTATAAACTAGAATCTCTTCTGATCATAAGAAACCTAGAAAGTTTTGCATATTTCATTTTCTTGATAATTGAGGGCTGTGAAGGGTGTAAGTCAATAAATTTTCTTAACAGTTCGTTTCTGTCGACACTGGGATGAACAGTAACGAATGCACCGATAGCTTGGCTGTTGCACATACCCAGATTATTTATGACATTTAACAGTGGTCCGTTTTATAGCTTACTAGGAGACGTTTTCTCAATATTGGGTTTACACTTGAATCTATTGTGATTTTGTCATTTTTGCTTCAACATATATCCCGAATGAAAAAATTCTGAAAACGCTAAATCACAACAGCAATCTTTTCATATTATGATGATGGTTTTGTGTTGTGTGAGCTATGATTTTTAATAGTAAAAGTTTAATCAGGAGGCATCGTGACACTCTCAACACCAACATCATGAAGAAGTGTTTATGTTTTGTTGTGAATAGTAGAAGGACAAGCAGCCAACTATTGCGAATAGCTAAGACAGTCACTGCCTTGTAGGAAGCAATAATTTTATTTCATATCATTCGGAAAAACCTTATGCCAAATGTTCTGAAAAATAGAAATATTAATCTTAAAACATTCTGTCTGTTGACTTGACATTAAGAACACCTACTGTTTTGTTAAACTTCATTAGTCATTTGCTGCTATCCTATACAGCTATTTTTAAACCTTATGTGTAGAAACTAAGGTAAAAGCCATCATAACAAAACTTAATTTTGAAGCCATATTAACTGAAACTGAGGGGTTATTGAACAGTTTTTCTGTTTCCATGACTCAGGGTAGACATTAACAACCAGAAAGTAAAACAAAGTGGATAGTACTGTTTAATCAGTTTGCGACTGTTTTAATCTTCAACAGATATTTGTTACAAATCAGCAGCATTTAGAGAGCCACTAGGAATCAGAACACAATGTTATCTAAAGCACTGATTCTTCAACTTTTTCAAAGTCGACTTCAGCGACTGAAGTAGTATGATTAGTAACACAGTAGAGTTTACTTCTAAGTATGTTGGAAATTTAGCAAATTTATTGCACAGAAGCTGAATAATAATCTCAATCTGCAGACAGTGAATTTTTGGTTGCTTAGACAACATGGCAATGTTTTCTTTTTAGTTCTTCTGTTTTCAAAATATAGATCGATAAACATTTATATATATAAATGAAAAATCTCTACTTTGTTTACAAAATGGTGAAAAGTCACTTTTTAGCGATCAGGCGAGTGAAAATGAAAGTATTACAACCGATAAGAAGTTCAGAAATGCAATGCCATCAAACGTCATCAGCTATATATCAAACCATAAAACAGGGTCTTATAAGCAACATGCATTTTACGTGTATGCTAGACGAATTCCTTTATTCATCAATTAAAGGTCAGTGAGTTTCAGTGATCACTTGATAACTGCCAGTTATAAATGATATTTGAAATAAAAAGAGAATATAGTAAATCTTGCGGTATGATGTTTAAAGATATTCTACGGTTTGAACGCCTATCATGTTATCACTCACAAATAATTTGCACTGACAAATAAATATGGTTGTCGTTTGTGTTTTTACTACAACAAAGAAAGAGGGAATATTTTCTCAGTTCTGCACTTGTTTCATTGAAATTCGATTTAGTCGCCAGGTATATTATATCAACCATGGGCCTGATCTATAACACGTTTATTTATTATTTCCATATTTATTGGTTTTATATTAACTAAAGTGTAAAAGGTAATGCATTCTTTATTTGGCTTCTATTCAAGCCTAATTTTATTAAGTGAAACAAAATAATTCTTGCTTATAATATATGAATATCTTTAAATGAAGTAGTTGTTTGTTTTGAGAATAGGCCGACAAAGTTAAAACATTTGAAATTTTTGCGTGACATGAATTTGTAATTCAGCAGCATCTTAAAATACCAAATGGGTCAATCCATTCATCCCTCTCAAGCAATGTGTAGAAAGAACCCCGGTTCAGTTGGTGACATGGATTTTAGAGATTAGGAATGCAAAGTGGATATCTTCAAGTGACCATTCCGGAAGTTACAGTGAACTTATTATTCGAAATTTTCTTCCAGTTGGAAGCGTTACATCATGTAAACACTCGAAGCTAATCCAAGAAAAATTCTGAGTGAAATTAGTAGTTTTGAATTCAGAAGAAGTGTATTTACTATAAATTTAGGCAAACTAAGATAGAAGTTTGTTACTGAAGAACACCTGGTGTAGCTAGTTTTTTACTTGAAATAGTACTACCATAGGCTCTTTATTGGATACGATCAAGCAAGTCCAAATGAATGATGATGTGTTTTCGGTATCTGAAGAGTTGAAATAATTTGACTTCATGAATCGAGCTCTTTCAAAGAACGGGAGGTCATCATATTAAGTCACATTGACAAATATGTAAAAATGAAAAAAAATCTTTCTCTACAATTTTACTAGCTAAGGCTATAAGAATAATATCCACAATCATTAGAAACAAATAAGTGAATTAGTAATCAATTTGATCATGCGATTACTATGATTCTCAAGTGAACGAAAATTTGTTTCTAAGGTTAGAAGGAAATGGCTACTCCAGTGATAGTAAGGAAAACAGGGTACGTAATGTTTCCAATAACAGATCATATTCAAGCTTGCTAATCAACAATGATTCTATGATGCGTAGATGACGAAGTCGAATTCCTTTTGAATTTTAGGGTGGGACTTTGTAGATTACTTTGAAAGAACTACTTGTTGAGAGATGAAGAGGTTTTCAAGTATAAACATGTTTGTATTCCTTCTCTCTCCTCTGGATAACCAGGCTGAACAATGTACTAAAATACGTTTGCAGACTTTACACTGTGTACGCCAAATGAAAGGAGCAAATACACATTGAGCTAACCTACAGCAATTTTCTGTCCTTAACGCATTAGTGTATTAATTGTCTACTGAAAAACGGGATTTTCAGATCATCTGCACGAAATATTTCCTTCAAAGATCCTTAAAGGCATTTTTCGAGAACTTCAGCTGCAACACTGCTGATAAATTTGAGGTTACTACACAAAATTCTCTTTAATACTGTCAATAGTTTTGCATTTGTTGCTTTTCTTTCATGCTTCACTGGGTAAACTATGGTCGATATCTGGATTCAGATGGTTTATTCCTACTAAATACCAGACATTGAGTTGAAATTCTAGTACATATCTGAATCAAAAAAGAATAGCCCCTTGAGTGTTATGTATCTAATACCATGCAAAAACTATCATTGGTTGACACCTTAAAGTGGAAAATGCATATATTTTAGCTTTCCTGAAATCAGTTCAACTGAGTTGGCTAGCTCACTTGGTAGAGCATGAAGCTTCAAACCTAACAAGCGTAAAGTTGTGCTCCACGTTGGGCTTCCTGGTGTCTAGGGGCACAACTTATCCACTTAAATGCTGGTTTCCGTAACCAACAGCTGCTGCTCGGGTGTGGCGCTTGCTCTTGTATATCACAATCACCAAAAGAGCCATGAGTGTGATGCCTGTTCCCTCTAGGTTCTATCATACAGAAAAGAAAGTTAGATAGTGTTAAGACAAAAGTCAGTAAAAATAGAAGGATGAATTACTACATTACGATGAGGGTGCGAGGCCCATGTCCAACTGTTCACTGGAAGGGGATGCGACAGTGGAGAGTTGTTTGTCTCTGATGACCAGCAGTGCCACACTGATTTCACCATCCTTATTGGAATAGATGATGCGTTAGAAAATGTTAATCCTAAAAGTAATACTCTACTTTCTACCCCAGGGAATACCGTTGACGGCAAAATGTATTCATAGTTAGATTCGGAAAGAAAATCTGAAATCTCAAACTTATAAAACGTTTATGTTACCAGCATGAAGCACATGTCCTCTGGGTCTACTGTCACGTACGAAAACATCTTTTTCAGGTGCCACAGAAATAAGTAACCTTCCATAATATGAGCAGCCGGAAAGTGTCAACAGCCCTCAACTCTCAGCAATCAGGTTCCCTCAGATCGTCATCCCCATCTGCCACATCCTTAACTTCTACTCTCCCTTCATATCTCTCGGTCAACATACCTACATCATCTTCTATTTGTTCCAGCTCTTTAGCATTTGACAACAATGTGAGTACATGAAATAGCATCCATGTATTGTAACAAGCTACACATTGAACCTCTTTTATGTCCACACCCTCACTAAGTCAGCCAACAAGCTTCTCTGAGCTAAACTCCAGCATCTCCAGTCATAGGACTTCACTGTTTGCACGACGTGCACATGCGGCAAAAGCCTGGTTATTCACTTGAACTTAACGGCCCAGTACAGTGAATCTACAAAATTTGCACCCCGAGTTTCTGGAGATTCGATGTCTGGTTATCGTAGTTCTCAAGATGTGGTGCTAAGGTGCTAAGGGAGAAAATGTGCTGCTCAATTGAATGCTAGCTGACAGTTACATATGCAATGTTCTAATAAAGGAAGCAGAAAGGTCTAAAAAATAGTAGTGAGACTCACCGTTATCTATTTCCAATCTGTGCTTAATCACCCACTGACTGCAGGTTGAATGAAGTGAAGGATTAATTCAACCAAATACTGCCTAGCCTCCTCCTGAAAGAGGTAGGTTTCGATTCTTAAGTGAATAGGCTGAGTCAGATAGAAATGCATATAAGAACCACATTCACATAAACAGATAACTGCAGTCACCTGCTACATTTGTGTTCAGACAACCATTTACACCTAGGAAGCATGCACTTCAAACATAAAGAGAGAAACTGACTGACGTGGCGCCCGCCCACCTCAACTCAACTGTGGATATAGGCAATACTGCTGTTGGTCATTAACAAATAAGGTCAGTATAAGATTACCGGTTTTTTTCGGAGCACGCATTTAGACAGTAATCACGCATTGTGGCCAGCATGTAGATATCTGTACCTAAATCGACATTAAAAAACTATAGAAACAAGACCATTGAGAGAGAGTCCAGCTTAACACTGAGTTTACTGAAACCACTTTCTGAAAGAAACTGGATAAACAGCTATCGGTAGACAACAACATCACTCATCCATAAGCCTAGCGCCTTTTCTAGTCTACTGGGAGCAAAATACTGGAGGTCATAGCAAGTGAATATCAGCATCTTCTTCTGAAATAATGTATGCATGCAAATGTATCACTGTAGGGTCCCAGCAAGATGAGGAGCTGAAGGAGCTCAAATGCCAAGTGAGAAGTTAACGCAATGACCGCGAAAAGATAAACATAGAAAACGACGCAGCGAGAGCTTATAAAAGATCAATACCTAGAATCAATCACGGAACTGAAGAGAATAGGTAAATGATTCGTCAGAATAGTATTCACAATGCAATTGCAAAAAATTTCCAAAGAAGAAAACTGAGGAAATGTGCTCAAAAGTTAAACTACCGTCAGGCTGACATTCAAAAATATGCCAAAAAGGAGTAGTAGTAGTAGTAGCAGTAGTAGTAGTAGTAGTAGAGATATCCCCTATCCCGTGCGTCGCCGACTAGAAAGTCATCAACAGAAATCATTAAACGCATCATCCTTCCATACATAAGGATTATATCAGAAATCACGACAAGATTACTGAGACCACTTGGAATTGGTGTGGCTCATAAACCAACAAATTCCCACCAAACACTATTATGCAGACCAAGTGATGCAACAAGCGAAGGAGACAAACT
This sequence comes from Heterobilharzia americana, assembly GCA_944470555.2. NCBI lineage: Eukaryota > Metazoa > Platyhelminthes > Trematoda > Strigeidida > Schistosomatidae > Heterobilharzia > Heterobilharzia americana. The sequence goes on from OX104134.1 coordinate 90,790,307, forward strand.
GAACGATGATAAATTGATATCCCTCGTTGTTACAGCACTATACACATCCATCGAACATCAATTGGCTAAGGAAACCATATCCATCCTGATCAATGAAGACAGAAACCTTTCAGAACGCACTAAACTCAAATCTTCAAGTCTGATAGAACTCATCGACCTTTGTATGACAACATACTTCGAATTCAACGACAAGACATACAAACAGATGAAGGGAACTCCAATGGGATCACCGATATCCGGATCGATAGCAGAAGCAGTGATGCAGAGACTGGAAGCCATTATTCTATTTGTGATCAAACCAAAAATTTGGATTCGTTATGTAGACGACACTTTTGTCATCATTATAAAGGATGATATAGAAAACACCTACAGTTTGATCAACAACGTTCTCAATGACATCAAATTCACAATGGAGAAAGAGTCAAACAACCAACTACCATTCCAGGATGTTTTAGTCAGTAGGACAAATGCCGGAAAGCTGGAAAACCCAAGTGTACAGGAAGCCAACACACACTGACCAAATCCTCAACTACACTAGCAACAACCCAACAACACACAAAATCAGTTGCGTGCAGACTCTATTCAGAAGAGCGAGAACACACTGCAGCACAACAACTTCACGGAGAAACGAAGAAAATTACTTGATGTCCTTCCTAAAGAAGAACGGCTACCCACGAAACTTTATCAGAAGATGCCTATCCCGTACATCACCAACTAGAAAGTCATCGACAGAAATCAACAAACGCATCATCCTACCATACATCAGAAATCACAACAAGATTACTGAGACCACTTGGAATTGGTGTGGCTCATAAACCAACAAATTCCCTCCAAACACTATTATGCAGACCAAGGGATGCAACAAACAAAGAAGACAAACTGATTATCATTTACAAAATCAACTGCAATAACTGTAGTCAACACTACATTGGACAAAGTGGTCACCCTCTTCGCCTTCGTCTACATGAACACCACTCGTTTCAATGCACATGGATAATTATGGACATGAATTCAATTTCGACAATGTAGAAATTTTGGACAGAGGAAACAAAAAATATCAGGGGATTCCTAGAAGCTTGGTATTCAGGTCAGTCAGCAATCAACAGATGTATAGACATAGACTCGATCTATCGACCAATAAGAAAGAATGATAAACGACAGAAAGGTCAGAGGTGAAGCAGAGGAACAGCCAACAGGAAGGTCTATACAGTCAACGACACAACAATCGAAGGAAACAACGAATCACAGACCACTTCATCAGAGCATGCCACTAAATCACTCACTGACGGAGAGATATTGACAGCTCACTTCATACTGAAGTTAGTGCTGATAATGTTGTCTAGTAGGACGATGAAAGCTTCACGATTTAACAAACTAGTCAAGGGAACACAATACATTGATGAGATGCCTTGGAGAATAGTTCACTGTCGTTAAACTGATATTTCATCACCTGCTATGCAGCAGTAGTAATGGCAGCATCTCCAACACTTGTAGAAGTCAAGCAAGCTGTTATTGATCCAGAACGAGGAAGGACAGCAGGTTCGGACGGCTTCATCCTGGAGATATTTGGTGAAAGTGATAGGGGTTTATTGATCAGGTTAACTAAAGTGTCAGATACTGAGTGGATGTCATATATGATCCACTGTGACTCGTCTCATTCACTTATTGTTCCTGTCTGTGGGAAAGAGGAGAATTAGTCTGACGAACATCAACATGAACAAGTTTCCATAATTATCAGGCGTCTCAGTGGATTTCCAGAAAACCAACCACGAGAAAACCAGGCAGGTTTCAGACTTCACTGTGGGTGCGTCGTCGACTAGATTCTCACTCTCTGACAGATTCTGGAACACATGCACGCCTACCGATGCTCGGCACAGTCGGTATTTCTCCACCTGAAGACGATACCCAACTTTGTCGACCAAGACGTCTTATGGAAGTCGATCACTCAAAGTGGTACCGAGTAGGTATATCGCTCTACTCGAACAGGTGTCGACTTGTTACAGACTTCAGCTACTCGTTCATGTACACTGGTGTCAATCAAAGGTGTCGACTCTATCCATTCTTATTCGAGTTTATCACAGATGTAACTATGGAGGCCTTCGTCTCATCATCTGACTTCACAGGGATTTACGTTATCACAGGAGACTCACCAATAGACATACACTACGCAAATGACACACACCTGATACATGAAGATGCAGTCTTCTGGACATGTTGAGTGGCGATTTGAGATTCGTTCCCAGCCACACAAATGCAAATTGTTATTCCTAGATTGGTCTTTGGTAGTGCATTGTTTAACGGTAGGGAGTGAAATGGTTGGGCACGTTGACCACTTCACTAACTTGAGAATTCCGATCAGCCCTTTTCGGTTAGTGACTGGCAAAATCTCGACGAGGCTACTAAAGACCTCATTGGCCCTCGTCAACTTATGGCACCGCTGCGATGATATCCCATTGTTTATTAGAGGTAGAGTGTACTGCGTTTCAGCAAGCTCTGTTCTGCTACATGGTTGTGAAACATGGTCATTGAAGGTAGACGACATGAGAAGGCTTCAGGTGTTCGATCACCGTAGCCTTCGTAGCAATGGCTGTATGTCACGGTGTCACCACGTCAGTAGTGTCGAAGTGAGGCGCTAGTCTGAGTCATGTAGGGAGATGTTAACTTCTCGATCGGGATCCGCATGACAACAGAAACAAGTGGTTGGAGACTCGAAGTGGCATGGCTGAGAATGAATATCAGTGGTGATGTTTCTATACATTATCTACATCTTAAATGTCATACTGAATTCCACTGTTCTCCTATAGCTCTCTTTTTCTCCCTCTCTCTTGATGACTGTACCAATTTCGACTGCCTTCTTCATTTCCTGGTTTTTGATATTAGTGCATTCTCGCTTGACGTGTTGCCATAGGGTGTGGGATCTTGGAATACTCAATTCCTATCACTTTTCATTTAAGCCGTTACGCCACTGATGTTGTCATAACTTTGAGGCAGTCTAATCATTGTAGACGACGTTGGGACTGAAGATACTTCATTTTGTTTCATAATGATTAACACTTAGTTTGAAACGTTGGTTCGGTAACTACCAAAGCAAAAGCATGAAATTTCTGTTTAACATTTGCTGAGGGTGTCTGAGCCATAAGTGGTCATGTTTGATTCATTTCGTCTGTTTTTACAATTAACCCTTGAAAAGTGCATATCTTATAATTTACGGATCCAGGAATTTTACACACTTTTGTGTCAGAGGTCCACGAGGCCTAATGACTTTTATCTAATTCGAGGACGAAAAACACAATATCTTTTACTAAATTCGGTTCAACTACATCGGGTTAGGTTATTCATCACTTCTCTGAACATCTCTAGTGTTAATCAGAAGTTGAATCGGAGACCTAATGCCTAAATGTAAGACCTGTGGACATATTCTCTGAAGTTTCAAGGTGTGACACTACCAGTTGTAGAGGAGTATTTAGGTTGTACATCTTAGTCCATTTCCCTCTGTCGGTTGAGGTTATAATACACAGTAGTGGATTTCAAATAATAAGAGATCATATTTTAGTAGAGTAGTAAAAACCATAGTAAGCAAAACATGAAAGAGGAGTTAAATGAAAAACCTTCAACAAAAATCATTTGAACTAACCATTTTTTAGATGTTATGGTTAACAACACTGGTACGTAATCTCAGGATTTGTTAGTTTACATACACATTTCCTCATATAGATACAGTTTGGGAACACCTAATGCTGAATTATGTGAAATCACTTTCACAAACAATAAAATCTAAAGAGAACTGAACAAATTAAAAGTACCCCCTTTATCCACCATAAAGGGACAGACAGCACTTTATTTCTAGTCTTTGAAACTCTGGATGTAAGTTCAATAATCAGCATTTCCTAACCTCAGGCACTTATTGATGCTAAACATCAATCTGTTCCAAATCTGTACATCCGGTACCGCTTCAGTTCATTCTCCCTATTTGAATTACTAAAATATCTGGAAATATGGTGTAACAACTGCTCATTGGTGAAAATTTCTTTTTCAATTTTTCAGCTCTGGTTAATTTGTAAAACATTTTACACTTCAGTACAAAATAAAATGGTACTTAAAGAAAATATTAACGGTGGTGGCATCAACTGGTCACTCCAGATTAAACATTTTCATACCGTCTATTCCTAAAAGCTGACCGAATTATGATCGATGACTTTACAAAATAGTTATAAAGGTAGGGGACTACGAAAGAGGTGGGTTTTGAAGGGTGTTAGTTGGTTGCAGGTAGTAGGCAGGATTCCCTGTATCTAGGTTTTGTGTTTGCTGACACTTGTCGGAAAGGCGAATCTACAATCAATCTAGTGTAATTTAAAATTTAAGCAAATCAAGAAAACAGAACTGCAGTTTATTTCATTAAGTAAAAATGTTACTTTAATAAACTTTTGCTTGGTTAAAGAACAAAAATGTCTAGTGAGAAAACTAGAGTAAACATTGTTATGCAGAAGTTAGTTTTAAAACTTGGTTAGATAAAACACGCAACACTGTTTCATAGCGTTATGATATGTAGATTATTGTGATAAATTTGTTTCAAGAATTTTATCCGTTTCATTTGCGTTGTTATTTGAACTGCATGGCAAAAATTTAAAAAAGAATTTCCAATCAGAATGTTATAACCTTCTTGATGGAATGCAATAAACAGAGCTGCAGAAATAAGTTATTCTGTAGTTCATAATGGATACTGGGTAGCAGTGGAATTCAGGAAACATGCTCAGTTCTATTTAAGACTCGTCAGCTGGATGTACTTGTCACATAGCAAGTGATATTGCTCCCTCTGGGGCGGGAAACCAGAACTCGAAACAATGAGACCAAATGACAACAGTGGCCGATCAACGAAGGGGATGAAAAAGCCGTCACATTGAAGACTACACTGTGACCATCATACAACCCGACCGACAGGCGCTACCACGACGTGGTGGTCAGGCTAGAATACCACAATGACCCAGCGTACTATGCTGGTGGAACACTTGTTCCCTCGAGGTCCTACCATACCAGAAAGGTAGACGAAAAGCAGTTACCGTTGTGGTATTAATTACTACACTATGATGGAGGTCTGAGGGCGAAGTCGTACTGCTGCTAGCTCGACAGCGTGTGACAGTGGTAAGGTGTTTCCCTTAGATGACCAGCAGTGCCATGCTGATGTTGCATTCTCAGTGGAAGACGTTAGAAAAGGTCGGCCCAAAAATAACACACCCCACCATGACCCACCGTCTACCGGGTCGGCGGTGTTGGCTCATTTGTCGTTTCCTTCCGACCATCCGGCACCAAAACAACAAAAAATCAAAATAATCATACACAAAAGGCTGAGTGTGACAGGCCTCAAGCAGATGTCCGATGCGCTCTGTGGTCACACAAATCTCTTTCAGGTACTTTAAGAAGAAATAACCTTACACAGTGTGGGTAGCCGAGAAGCATCAATCGCCCTCACAACTCTGTCAGCACTCAACTTCCCTCAGACTGCTATCCACCTCCTCCATCATTACCTTCTAATCTTCCTTCACATCTCTCAATTAAACATACTACATCGTCTTCAGGTTCTCCTAGCTCTGGAGCCTTCAACAACTATCTGAGTCCACAGAACAGCATCCTTGGTCTGTGTAAACCACGCTCCAAATTACATACTGGAGCCTTCAATGTCCGCATCCTCCTTCAAATCGGTCAACAGACTTCGTTGGCAAAGACTCTAGCAACTCGGGCCATGCATGCGTGCTGTGCTTGTGAGACTCGCATACATCACCCAAGTGCAGTTATTCACCTAACCTCTACCGGCCAATCTGGTGAATCTACAGAATTCAACCTTCGAGTTTCTGGAGATTCCATGGATAGCTCTCGCAGTCTTGCAGGTGTAGGCATAGCATTAAGCACTAGGGCTGAAAACTCACTACTGGACTGGATCCCAGTTGACAGTCGTCTCTGCGCTTTCTGGCTGAGCAGCACAATGAGAACTAAAAGGAATAGTGAAAATAGCCGCTGTCTCTTTGTAATCTCTGCTCACTCACCCACTGACTGCAGTTCGGATGCAGTGAGGGACGAGTTCTACCGAAAACTGTCTAACCTCCTTTCGAAAGCCAAACACTCGGAAGTGGTGGTTGTTGCAGGTGATTTCAACACACAGGTGAGTAGACTGAGTGAGGCAGAAAGGCACTTAGGTGGCACTTTCGGAGTCCCAACTGAACGAACAGATAACGATGATCGCCTACTACAACTGTGCTCAGATAACCACCTATTTTTAGCCAGCACAAATTTCAGACATAAGAAAAGACACTGTCTGACGTGACGTTCACCGTGCTCAACCCAGCCATGGACACAGATAGACCACATTGCTATTAGTCATCGCTGGATAGGATCGGTGGAAGATTGCCGCTCCTTCTGGAGTACATGCTTGGATAGCGATCACGCGTTGGTCAGAGTGTGTATATGTCTGCATCTCAATGGACATGGGGAAAATTTGGCAACAAAACCACCCCGAGTACTGCTGGACAACGAAAACACTAAAGCCGTGTTCACTGAAGAATTGGCTAAGCAGTTATCGCAACAGAAGACTATCACTCATCCAGAAGAAGCTTGCTACTATCTCCAGTCTGCTGGAAAAGCAGCGCTGAAGACTGTAGCCGACTCCAAAAGAGTGGCTAAAAAGGGCCGATGGATATCAGCAGCTTCTTCTGAACTAATGGATGCACGTGAACGCAGCCCTGACTGCAGGCCCCGAGTACAATGAAAAGCGGACACAACTTAAAAGTAGACTGAAAAAAGTCAACGCAACGACCGCGAACAGTGGTAGGCAGCGAAGGCTTAAGAGATGGAAAAGGCAGCGGCAATTGGTAACAGTAGACAGTTATTTAGACTTATTAAGGAAACTGTGAGACCATAGCGGAGAAGGACGGGTCTGCGATTCACTCGCAGGGGAGACGACTGGAACGATGGGTAGAACACTTCGAGGAGCAGTTTAACTGGCCTCCAGCCACCACCGAGTTGCCCACTATCCAATCGGATCCTGAACGGGACATAGAGATAGGCCACCAACACTAGAAGTTGAGAAAGCGGTAGATAACCTGAAACGAGGAAGGGCAGCAGGACCAGACGGACTAACTCCTGAGGTATACAAGGATGGTGGTAAGGTGCTCTTAGTCAGGTTAACGGAAGTGTTAACCAGTATATAGGAATCAAATACGATCCCCTCTGACTGGTCTAAGTCACTCATCATCCCAGTCTTCAAGAAAGGCGAGAAGTCCTCTTGTGATAACCACAGAGGAATCAGCCTGACGAACATAGTGTCCAAGATCCTAGGTCCTATAATTCTCCAATGTCTGAGTGGAGCTCGGGAACAGCAAGCCCGAGAAAACCAGGCAGGCAGGCTTTAGACCCGGCCGTGGGTGTATCGACCAAGTATTAACACTGCTCCAGGTTCTGGAACACAGACACGCTTACCGACGCCCGACACTGGCTGTATTTCTCGACCTGAATGCGACATTCGACTCCATTGATCGAGAAGTCTTATGACAATGTCTCTCACTGAAAGGCGTGCCAAGTAAGTACATCACTTTATTGAAGGCTCTCTACTCGAACACTTGCCTGCGTGTTACAGCCTATGGTGAAATGTACTCATCAAGTGGTGTCCATCAAGGATGCCCACTGTCTCCATTCTTATTCAATTTCATCATAGATATTTCATGGAGGTCTTCCTCTCGTCATCCAACTACACAGACGTTGACCTAATCCGTGGAGAATTTTCGTTAGACGTAGAATATGCAGATGACATAGTCCTGTTAGGTGAAAACGCTGACAAGATGCAGAGTCTTCTGGACAGTTTGAGTTTCAGTTCGAGAATGTTTGGGATGTCTTTTTCACCACCCAAATACAAATTATTGCTCCACGATGGGTATTCAACGGTGCCTCACCTAACGAGAAGGAGTACAGTGGTTGAGTGTGTTGACCACTCCACTTACCTGGGAAGTAGGGTCAGCCCTGCCCTGGTGGCTCAGTGGCCTATGAAATCTCTGCACAGTTACAAAAGCCTCGGCTGGCTTTCGCCAACTCACGCCACCTTTGGCACCGCCGTGATATCCCATTGTCTATTAAGGGTTGCATGTACTGCACAGCAGTCCGTTTTGTTCTACTGTATGGCTGTGAAATATGGCCATTGAAGGTGGAAGACATGAGAGGGCTTCAGGTGTTTGAACACCGTTACCTTCGTGGTATAGGCCGTATTCCGTGGTGTCACCAAGTGAGTAACGCAGAAGCCAGGCGTAGAGTTCTAGGGAGAAGAGGTAAGTCAGTTGACAAGGTTGTGAACCTTCATCAACTGAGATGGTTGGGACACGTGTTAAGTATGCCTAGTCGCCGTCTGCCTCGTCACACAATGTTGGCTGAAGTAGATCCAGGCTGGAAAAGGGCCCAAGGTGGCCAGACTGAAACATGGTACTATTGTGTGAAGTCTCTGATTGTTGGTTTGAGCCATGTGGGGCGATGCAGACTAGGTGGTTGGGGTCCACGGGACAAGAGGAACCAGAGGTTGGAGACTCTAGGTGATATGGCTGAGAACCGATGTCAGTGGTGCAGATGTATACACACACTATCCTCATCTTAACAACACTGTACCGAATCTCACCATTTTGTCACTCCTCTTTCCTTTCTTCTCGTACTTTATATTTCTTTTGACTGAATTTTCTTATCTTCATTTTCCATCTCACTGCCTTTTTATGTGATGTACTGATATGAGGTGTGGCAACTCGGACCGTTGCGCAGCATTGCTTGATCCTTTGTTGAGAGATAATGATGATGATGACCGTCGTACAAGAAGTGGCTATCGCGACTCAGGGTCACAATGGATAATGCTTTGGCGTTAGATGCGACTAGGCCTGGGTTCGAGTCTTGCTGGCAACAACAGTAACCACTGAGAGGTACGTATATCTAGCTGACAAGTCGCAAATAGGACAAAACATGTGTCCTGGATTTGACTTCCAGCCACCATCCATCAATAATATTAAATTTGAAAACACCGGTATTATCAAGTGGTTCACTTAGCATTACATATGCCAATAGTGACCAGTCGGTTCGGTCCAATCACGATGAAGATGCGAAAACTATAGCACCAAAAACTATCCTGTAGTTCCCATGATAGATCAATGCAATAAGTAAGTCCCATAGGATATGGGCTATATGTCGTAGTTTTGTCGTGAGATTAAAGCATTCCTTAACAATTTGGTAAATACTTGAAGTTCTTCCTACTGAATATTATGATCTTTTTCTTGTTTCACGTCTTGCTTTCCATATAGGTATCAGGGTTGTCGATATGAACTTATGCGTTCTGGTATGAGATTCAAAATTATTAATAGTTACTTTTTTGCAGGATTGTGTGTTTCAAAAAATAGATGGGTTTATTCAAACGAGTTCTAGAGAATATCAACAAGTTACGGCTGTTTTCACTTATTCTCACATGTTTCAAAAGACGTTTAGGGGAGAAATGTTCAGAGAGTGAAATATGACCGTTTAAGACAATTAGTTAATGAACTCAGGGTTTGTTTATTAGCCACTCAAATAGAATATAGCAATTTTATTGTTGCCGAAGCGGAACCCAACATCAGTACGTTCATTAGTATATGGAATCAAAACTACTTTAATTCAATGTGAGATTCGTAACTCACTAGATTTGTGATACAGACATTACAATGGTCAGAATACACATTTATCTGGAAACATTTTCCTGATACATTTGATAGATAGCAGTTAAACCATCTACAACATAACCGTTATGGTTTGTTAGTATACAGACATGATGACTGAAACTAAAGTACCTGTTTAGAGAAAAGATTATAGTTGGTCGCGGTGAGACTACCGGTACAATAGAATAATAACAAAGCTACAGTATTATATCATTTATCTCGTTGGATTTCTCTTTTCACTAGAATTTTACTTGTGAATCAGAATAAGTGATTGTAGAAGAAACTAATAAATTAATCCTTTAACGGTCACTTAAGGGATAAGAAAGGGTTAGACAGTAAAATATTTACTGAATTTATCTTTAGTGTGTGAGCAGAAGTCTAAGAAATGCAGCAGACTATATTTTGTCTAACCATATTATACTTGGATAGTTTATTTTATTGAATGATGCTTAGGTGAGAAATGGCTTCACTTAATTTATAACTAGTTAAACGTTCTTTTATGACAAAGTGGACTTACTTCGCTTTAATAGGAACCGATAATCAAATGTTACTAGGAAAAACAATACCACTTATTCCAATCTTCTAATCCCTACGTTATCTCTATAAGCTCAGATAATTCAATATTTAAAGATACGGATCAATAATTTATTCCTGATATTATGTGAACGAATTGTAATGGGAACGATATTTTGATATGTCAACAACAGAAAGTGGTGTTTAACGACAGTGAAATGTATTATACAAAAATAACTAAGAAGGTCTGAAACTTAACCTCGCCTGGTTAACTAGTTCACTAGTTACTAGCCGGTCCTAAGCCCGGGTAAAGAGGGAAGGTTGGGCATACGGCTAACAATCCTACCCCGCAAAACAAATCTAACCGCTAAAGAAACTTCAAAGCACTAACGATATATAAAAAATAATAAGAAAATTATTCCTCACTGCAATCGGAGAGGCGAAATGACGCCAGTTGGTGAAAGCCTTCGGGAAGCCAATTGGCCGGGCCGATGTGTCTTCGCTTCTCTCGATGAAAGCGAAAGTAAATGTGGGGACATGGAATGTCCGCACCATGTTGGAACCCAGCAAGGAAGCCCAGATTGCAAAAGAGATGAGAAGGTATCACATTGAAGTACTTAGGATTTGCGAAAGCAGATGGAACGGGAGTGGACTCTCCAAACTGTCAACTGGAGAAGCAATAATCTACTCCGATATTGTCAACCAGACGACAACCACGAGCACAGGACACTGAGTTTTGGAGTGGCTATCATGATGTCCCAACAGCATCGAAGGCTCTCATGCAGTGGGAACCAATCTCCTCCACAATCAGGATCATGACAGCAAGATTCAACTCAAAAGGAAGGAAGGTCACAATCATACAATGCTACCTATGCACCTACAAATAATGCAGAGCAAGAGAAAAAGGAGGAATTCTACAGACAACTTCAATCAACACTGGACAATACGTCAGTTGGTGACATCAAAATTCTAATGGGCGACATGAATGCCAAACTGGGAAGGGACAACACAGGAAGAGAACTAACCATGGGTCGAGAAGCTGTCGTTTGTGAAATGAACGAGAATGGAGAATTGTTTGCAGAATTCTGTGCATTCAACGACTTGGTGATTGGAGTCAGGTAGTGTGTACAAGCACAAGGATATCCACAAAACGACATGGATTTCATCAGACACCAGACACACTAAAAATCAAATCGACTTCATCTCAATCTCAAGAAAGTGGAGACACAGTCTACTTGACACAAGGTCAAGAAGAGGAGCAGATGTAGGTTCAGACAACTCAGTATCTAGTGCAAGGAACCTTCCAAATCAAGTTGAAAGCCTTCAAGGAAGCTGGTGATAGACCACACACAGTCCAAGTACAACACTCGGAAACTGAAGGATGAAACTACAAAGGAAATCTTCACGGCAGCCAGCCATCAAGACAAAATGGGAGACATCGAGCAACATCCCTGAAGAAACCTGTGTGGAAGAACACTGGAAGTCTTTGAAAGAGATGTGGAAAGAAACCTGCACAGCCGTGTTAGGAAGGAAGAAGAATCAAGACAAGGAATGGATCTCGACGGATACCTGGAAGCTGATAGAGCAAGGAGAGGAGGATGGTGAAGCAGAAGATAAACCAGTGCAAGGATGCTCAACAAGAGGAGGAACTGAGTACAATGTATAAACACTGAACAAAGAAGTGAAGAAGAGTGCACGCAAAGACAAAAGACACTTCTACGAAACACTGGCAAGTGAAGAAGAACAGGCTGCAGGTAAGAGACCTGACAACATTGTATCAAATAACCAGGTTACTATCTGGGAAGAGATCAACACAGATGAAACCAATAAAAGATGATGATGGAGATTTAATTACGAAAGAGAGGGAACAAAGGAAACGATGGGCCGACCACTTCAAGAAGCTCTTGAATCGACCACCACCACCACCTACACTTCGTCCAGAAATACCACCTACAGCCCAGTCGCTGAACTACAAGTGAACATAAATCCTCCAACAAAAGTGGAAGTCCTGAACGCCATTAAGCTACTGAGATGTGGGAAAGCAGCAGGACCAGACGGGATACCGCCAGAAGCACTGAGAACAGACGCAAAGACAACAGCAGACATGCTCACACCACACCACTATTTCAGAAGGTGTGGAAGGAAGAGAAGGTACCTGGCTAGTGATTGGAAGAAGGGTTACCTTGTCAAACTCCCAAAGAAGGGAGACCTCAGTGTTTGCAAGAACTGGCGCGAAATCACTCTCCTGTCCCTGCCTACCCCAAGCAAAATATTAAGCCGCATCATCCTGGAGAGGCTTAAGGACGCACTGGATTCAAAACTACGACCGGAACAGGCTGGCTAGCTTCAGGAAGTACAAATCATATGCAGACCAAATTGCAACGCTCCGCATCATCATAGAACAGAGCATAGAATGGCAATCAGCTCTCTACCTCAACTTTATCGACTTTGAGAAGGACTTTGACAGCGTCGACCGACAAGTAATTTGGAAACTGCTTCATTACTACGGAGTACTGCAAACCTTTATCAGCCTCATTCAATAACTATATGAAGATGCCATATGCCAAGTAATTCACAATGGGAAGCTAGCTCAGTGATGCCTTTGAAGTGAAGTGAAGACAGGAGTGAAACAAGGCTGCTGTCTACTATCCCCCATAATATTCCTGATTGTGGACGACTGGATCATGCAGCACACAGTGGGGAGAGAGAAGAGGGGGATACGCTGGCTGGACTGCGGAAAAGAACCTAGAAGATCTGGATTTCGCCAGCGGTGACTTGTGTCTGATGTCACACAGACTTGAAGACCTACAGATGAAAACTAACAAGTTGGCAGAAGAGGCAGCGAAGACGGGACTTCAAGTGAATATAGAGAAGACAGAAGTGATGAAGATACTGCACCATCAACAACAACAACAAACTCCAATCACCGTCAACGGGAGAAACTTAAAGGAAGTAACCTCCTTCACTTATCTAGGAAGCACTGTTTCAACTACAAGCGGCACAGGCACAGACGAGGATGTCAAAGACAGCCTGAATCGGAAAAGCAAGACAGGCGTTCATTAGCCTGAAACCAGTGTGGAGATCTTCTGCACTCAGCATGTGGAACAACATCCGGATTTTCAACACCAACGTCAAGTCAGTGCTTCTGTATGGTTCAGAGACTTGGCGCATTACGAAAGGGATTTCCAATAAACTACAGACATTCATCAACAACCGCCTACTCTGGCTCGCTACTGAAGATCAGATGGATTGCCAGAAAGAATAAGCAATAAGGAGCTCTGTGAACGAACCAACCAGGAGCCTATCACCCAACAAATATGTAGAAGGAAGTGGAGATGGATTGGGCATGCACTAAGAAGGCCGACTGGAGACATCACGCATCAGGCCAGTCGCTCGAGTGGAATTCCCATGGGAAGCGACGAGTCGGGTGTCCTAGCTGAGGGTGACATGGAGGAGGTCGTGCGAGGAGGAAATGAGAGCTTGTGGGCTGTCATGGAGCCAGGTTCAAAAGATCTCAGAGAACAGAGTTCACTGGAGACGTGCTACTGAAGCCCTATGTTCCACTAGGAACCCAAGGGACTAATAATAATAATAATAATAAGGTCTGAAACTTTATTTCTGACTGATATCCATGTCACCCATATAAGGATTAGTCACTTTTTCATTGTATCAGATTCACTTCGCTGATGAGTGCCTAATGTAATATAGGTCAGACGTTTTATTATACTTCAAACACCTGAAAAAGATCTATATTTGAACCATTGGATTTTGAAACCTGGCCTAGTTAACTAGTTCACTAGTTACCAGCTGGTCATAAACCCGGAAAAAGAAGGAAGGTCAGGCATAGGGCTAGCAACCATACACAGGAAAACCAATCCAGTCACTCAGGAATCTTCAAAGTACAAAGAAAATACAAAAAATAAAAACAATACTGTTCCTCACTAGAATCGGAGAGACGAAATGACGCCGGTTGGTGAAAGCCATCAGGAAGCCAATCGGTCGATAACTATTCTCTCGATGAAAGCGAAAGTTAGAATGGGGAAATGGAATGTCCGCACCATGTTGGAACTTACCAAGGCTAACCTGATTGCAAAAGAGATGAGAAGCTATAGCACTGAAGTGCTAGGAGTCTGCGAAAGTAGATAGAATGGAAGTGGACTCTCCAAACTGTCAACTGGAGAGTCAATAATCAACTCCGATATTGTCACCCAGACGACAATCACGAGCACAGAACACTGAGTTTTGGAGTGGCTATCATGATGTCCCCAATGGCATCGACGACTCTCGTTCAGCGAGAACCAATCTCCTCCACGATTGGGATCATGACAGTAAGATTCAACTCGAAACGAAGGAAAGTCACTATCATACACTGGAAAACTGGAACTCTGTGAAAGAGATGTGGAAGGTAACCTGCACAACTGTGTTATGAAGGAAGAAGTAGAAAGACAAGACGAAGAATGGATCTCAACGGATCTACACATGGAAGCTGATAGAGCAGGGGGCGGAGGATGGTGAAGTAGAAGATAAAACAGGGCAATGCAGTGCACTGTAGTGATGAACAACGAAACGAGGAACTGAACACAACCTATAAAACACTACACTGGACAAAGAAGTGAAGAAGAGTGCGTGCAAAGATGAAAGTTACTTCTACGACACATTGGCAAGTGAAGCAGAACAGACTGCAGGTAAGCGAGACAGAGACCTAACAACATTACATCAAATAACGAGGTTACTATCTGGGGGAGGGTGGAGAGATCAACACAGATGAAACTAATGAAAGATAGTGAAGGAAATCTGGTTACCACCAAAGAGGAGAAATGAAGGAAGCAATGAGCTGATCACTTCAAAAAACTCTTGAATGGTAGTCAACTCTCTACCTCAACTTCGTCGATTTCGAAAAGGCCTTCGACAGCGTCGATAGAGAAGTAATTTAGCAGGCAGCTGCTTCAACACTACGGTTTTAGTGCCACAAACATTTATCAACCTCATTCAACAGTAGCTATACGCTATGCTATGCTGTGCTATGCTATGCTATATGATGCTACATGCCAAGTGATTCACAATGGAAAGCTCAGTGATGCCTCTGAAGTGAAGATAGGAGAAAGACAAGGTTGCCGCATACTATCACCGATCATCTTACTGATTGTAGTCGACTACACTGGATCATGCAACAGACAACCATGAGTAGTGAGAAGATGAGCATACACTGGTTGGACCGATGGAAAGACCACAGGAGAAGATTTGGTTTTCACCGATGATGATATATGTCTAATGTTTAGTGTGGCACAAACTCGAAGATCTACAGGCGAACCGTAACAGGTTGACAGAAGAGGTGAGGCAGGGCAGCGAAGGAAGAAGGGACTTCCTTCAGGTGGACATAGAGAAGACACAGGTGATGACGATACCCAACCACTACCACCATCACCACCACCACCACCACCAACAACAACAACAGCAACAGGAAACGCCAACCACCATGAACGGGAGAAGTCTAAAGGTAGTTGTCTATTTCAACTACCTACCTACCTAGGCAGCTTCATTTCAACTACAGGCGGCGGCACAGTCACAGATGAGGACTTCAAAGCAGCCAGGATCGGAAAAGCAAGCAGGCAAGCAAGACAGGCTTTCACTAAACTGAAGTAATCAGTGTGTAGATCTATTGCACTGTACTGTACTCTACTGTACTGTACTGCACTCAGCATAAAGCATGAACAAATCCAGATTTTCAACACAAAGTCAGTCAAGTCAGTGCTTCCATGTGATGGTTGAGAGACTTGGAGTGTTATGAAAAGCATTTCCAACAAACTGCTTGCATACATCAACAGCTACCGTTTACGCTCACTCGATACTGAAGATCAGATGGCCAGAATAACAAGAATAAACAACAAGGAACTCACTGAGGCAGGCAGTGAACCAACGAAAAACCCATCGTCCAACAAATATGCAGAAGGAAGTGGAGATGGATTGGACATACATTGAGAAGGCCATTTGGGGACGTTTGGTCCCAGGCCACTTCCTCGAGTGGAACCCAAGTGGGAAACGAATGGCTGGGCGTCCCAGCTGAGGGAGACTTGGAGGAGATGGTGTGAGGAAGAAATGGAAGCTTGTGGGCAGTCATGTAGCCAGGTTTAGAAGACTATAGAGAAGAGAGTGAAATGGAGACGTGATGTTGAAGCCCTATGTTCCACTAGGAACCCAAGGGATAAGTAATGAATAATAATAATAGGATTTTGGCTTATTTTTGCATTTATAGTTTTTCGCATCGGTTTGGTGGCTTTTCTCTTATAAATCTGAACACCTAAATTTTTGCGAAATCGTGGTTGATAATTGCTAGACTTCAGCAATGATGATGATAGTAATGATTGCTTTTTACTTCTTAAAAATTCTTTCTGCTGCTGTGTATCCACTCTGTTAGTAAACTGTTTCATTACCATAGGAACATTTACGTCATCTGTTTCTCACTATAACTCAGATTAAAAGTGAATCTTATTTTTAACTTGCCTGATACAGTTTTATGTAAACTTATACTTGATTGACAGAACTCGTTATATGAAAACGACTTATAATCATGTTATTGATTGTTAGTGTCTTGTAGTGAAATCGATTACATCCGTTTTGTTTTGTCCGTTAATCATCAGTTGGATAAACATATTCTGTTGCTGTTGTTATAAATAAGACCTGAATTTATCTTTCATTACTTCTAATACCGAAGCATTATTGTCCACTAAATTACTGGATTCTAGCAACTACCTGCTGCTTAACTTCTGTTTATTTTATTAAGATCTTCAATTTTTATTTTAATAGTGTTCAAGGTTGACTGAAATGAAGTTTCATGAAAATTCAACATAATCACTACACTTTGGGTGCTTCTAATTGATAAGGACTGAATAGGACGAAATAAGTCAGGTAATTTCAAACGCTGGTTATTACTAGCTGGTTGTAAGATCTAATGAACAGTGTTGTCAGGCATATATAAAAGAGTCTGATACATCAAAATGATCTAATTGATTCGGTTCTAAGAAAAGTAGCGAGAGATTTGTATACATTATTGCCAATAATTTTCAAACAGTGAATTAATTTATTACGCTACTGCTTATTAGAATTTTGAAACGGTTCACAAATTTTATTACCTCCAAGAATGATATTTGTAGGTATGCTTCTTAGTTGGTTTCGAATTCGACGACTCATATCTTTTACTTTATTCAAAAACAAAAAGAAATCAATAAGTGAATATTTTTTAATTATTTTTATGACAGCCACTCACATAATAGTGAAACTTCTGTGACCAAAATTATTAAATATCTAATTATCAGTAGCCAGCGTAAACATAGAAAATCCACAGAGTTATATTTGTATATTGATAAACTACCACTATTTCTAGTTCTCGGATAGATTTGTATTAAAAGTAAAAACTCGCATGTAGCAGTTTAACATCAACCAATTTCATCCTCTTACTACAGTGTCTTAGACCTAATTACATGGTATACAATTGGAAATAATACTCATCAGTAGTCATTAATTTTCAATGTATTTTGAGTGACAGCATAAAAATGATCTTCAAATACATAGGTGCACTAAACAGAATAAGGCTGTTAACAATTCGGTTTACTTACATCTCTGTTCATAATTACAAAGAGATGCAAGATTTACGTATTTTCTTGACTGCTAGAAGGTTGGCTCAGTTTAAGATTGTATTATTTTGTAAAAGTACCATATTTGTGAGCAAATACCATAAGAATTTGAAAGTAAACATGTTTTATAAATATCTACCGGAAGAACCTCACAGAACTACGAAGCTTTTATGAAAAAAGCCACAATTTCACCAACCAAAAAGGCACCTAAAACGTCCGATGGAATAAAAATCTTCCTTTCTAATGACAAAATTTATCATTTTCATAAGTGTTCCTTCGTCATTTCAAAGTTCTCTTCTGACAATTGTCTTCTATGACAACAATAGGTTGTCATTCAGCATAGTCAGTAAGAAAGTGAAAAGTATCCCGATCTGTAGACCCATAATCTCAGTACGGATAAGGTTTGACATAAAAAGTAAATGAATAACTTATGGTTTGATTCGATTTGTAGATTTGTGGGGTTTTATTTATTAATTTCACCTTAGTTTTCATCACGGGGTGACACAGTTGGAGAAGCGTCAAAGATCTGTGAGCCCTGGACAGGTGTTCCATCCTAGTATGGAACTCCCAACAGTGCGCACCTACGACTTCGCCAGGGATCGAACCTGGGGCCTTCAGGTTCTGTCGCCAGCATGTTACCATTCAGCAACTGGGTCGGTATCCAATGGTCCACATTCCCTACTTATGTCAGTTCATGATATAGTGCACTTTCCATCCAGTGTCGTCGTCGAGTAACTGTCCTCATGTCCAAATAGGTTGGCCCAACCGGTCACGACTTCCAAACAAAACTTCAGAAATCACCTCTCGAGACGAGTCACTGATGCTCACTTAATTAATTTAATTTGGAGGTTTGTGGGGATTTATTTGTCAATTTCAGAATGGTGTTCATGGAATGACATCAGTTGGGGAAACATTGGAAGCATCGGAGCTAGTTGGAGATATGTGTTGGTAAGTGTAACGCGTATTGTATATACCAGCCGTGAGTGACATGAATCTATCATGCATTTTAGTCAGTAGGTGGATGGCCTTACCCCTCCCCTCTCATACAGTGACATTAGTGAGTTTGACTTAAATGTGCAAAAATACTGTGGTTTCTTTAAAACACGGTAGTAAGTGTCTGAAGAATGTAAGTGACTACTCATAATACACTGAGGTTAGAAGATATCATTCGTCCGTCTATTTGAAACTTCCTACTTCGTTACGCAGTCTCCTTCGTAGTCTGCCAACTCCCTATAAGTGTTCTGATTGTCTACATTTCTCTCCACTTCTTGGGAATGAGATAACTGGGAATAGTGTTTTAATGTATTGATTCCGCTTTTTTTCAATCATTTAGCTGGTTTGACAGTCAGTCAACCATCACTTACTAAAATGATTCATAATTATTTAAACTGAAACACACAAACTAAATAGCCAAATAACTTTAAAAATATTCCGTATCATAATGAACTATCTATCATCTGGCTTAGAGACGTAAGTTAACTGAAACCGTATAAAAAACATCTGCAAATATTTTGATAGAATTTATTAATTAGTAAATGGATTATTCAGCAATTTGACAGCGAAGTAATAAATATATGCCCAGGAATTTATTATAATTATTATTACTTACATTTCCTTGTACTCTTCTTGATAATATGAACCTTAAATAAAATAAAAATGTAAAGGATATTGTTTCTACCGCACCATAACATTCAATAACTCACCTAACCTTCAGATAATATGAAGCATTTTCGGGTGTAAGAGGTAGTCACCTACCAAATATCACCACGTACAAGACAACCCAGCGTTTTATTAGGTGACTGTGAAAAGCCAAACGGTCAATTTAGAATCCTGTCAATAGTACCTAATTTCATATGGTCAGTTCATATGCTTCTTAAAATGTTTAGCATAGCTTTTGAGCTTACTTGACTCACTGTTTAGAAAGTGCATGTTTGAAAATTAAAAAGTGATGCAGGTATGTAAATTACACAAATAAATAATCTTTCATTGGCATTAAGTAGATAAGCCATTAAGACAGCTTTCTTAACTTAACTGACAAGTTCCTAAACATTTGTCAAACTCAGGAAAACAATAAAATAACTACAGGTCTGAATAAAGCTGAAGTGATCTTATATGAAACTTTCCTGCAGAATAAATAGATAACCGCTTTCTTCATCTGAATACTCTGTATGTGCGCATAGTGATAACTGGGAGCAGACACCAAAAAGGGGAAATAGTAATACTATATCAGTGTATGAACCATCCAACAAACAAACTAGCATGCAATTATTCACTACCACAGCGCGCGTTTTACTGTAACATTAATATTAATCATTCACTGAAAAACTGAAAGTCCCGAAACCATTAATAGTTGAGCACTATAGTTATTTACTTCAAAGCTTTTGTAGGGAAGACAGGTAGTGGTATACCACACGTCCTTAGAATTAGTCTCGCATGGCAATTAGCACTTTAAAATTCATATTTTTCCTTTAAAATTACAGGATTCAGATAGGGCAGTAGCTAGTTTCGTTTTCTTCTAGAGGTACCTCTATGAGGTAAGCTTTTCATTGGGTTCGTCCCTCTGAAGATAATTTGATCTTCCAGCAATGATTTTCCCTGGACAAAGCGAATACGGAAGACATAGAGTCACACCAGTACCGAAATAACTGAAGATACTTAAAATGAATTTGACAAAACCAAAATGGATCTCTAAAAATCCTTTGAAATGACAGTACCGAAATCGCTTAATTGGATAAATGTAATTCGGCAGTGATACTGACCAAATCTGATTACAGTAAGACAGTTAATAAACATATACAAACAAGACCATACAAAGGAATTTGAAAACTAGTTGATGATAATAAAAGTAAGGTTAAGAATTTCACAGTGGATCTGTTACACCGAATACAGACATTTCTAGATGTCTGAATGGTTCAATTTAATAGATAAAAACAACACTTGCATCAGAATTTATAGTCTTAATAAAGTACATAATCTAGTTTTTCCTATTAAATCTATTGTATACTTCAGAAACACTCAAACTTATGAATTTTCCAAATATTTAATGATTTTACTGTTTAATTGGAAATCATTCAAATCTAAACTGAATATTTCTCATGAACTTAAACAGAAATTCGACAAACTGAAAATAGACGGCGATGAAACAATTGTTAGGTTCAATGTAACCAGTTTGTACACTAATAATGTACCAACTAATAATACAGGTCAGGTACTCACAATAAGAACCAAGGTATCAGCTGAAGAAATCATGCTGACAGTAAGACTATATCTAACTCTTACACTTTTCAAGTTCCAAGAAAAAACATACGAAGAAACGGAAGTTAATATGTATTAATGATGTTCATAATAGTGGGAGGTATTTAAAAATGGCTGCAAACAAACAACATTTAAGATATTTATCCCTACTTCTAAAAAATGGCAGATATACATAGATTATACATTCACTGTGTTAAAGTCTGAGCGTGTAGATAATTTTTTGAAATACATAATTCAGTTGCAGATGCAACTCACTTCACTTATGAGAGAGAGTGATGGAAATGGACTGGCTGTGCTGAATTGCAGAATAAAAAAGTGACAAGATGGGAGCTGAGACATTGGCACCTATAGAAAAGTTATGCATTGGATTCCGTACTAGGCTTTAGATAATCCCTTTCCAATTCAGTTAAAATGGGGTTTAGTGGAATATTTAAGTAGTATAGCTGAATATCCAGGCAGTAAGAAGAAAAATCTAGGACAGGAAAAAGGACATAAAAGAAACTCTAGTAATGAATAGTAACCTCGACAAGTAATCCAGAATTATCTAACATATTGTAAGGAAAAGGTGAATAACAGACAGATTATCTACGTACTTATACAGCAACATTTAAAAACGAGAATTCAAAACCCCAACAGTATTGCACAGGCTTCTCTAAACAGTTAGGATTAAGGTGGCTTTCAAGCATGCAAACTCACCTAAAAATAAACTTTGTAGGCAAAGAGATTCAATACACCCCACTAGACAGGATAATTTAGTTTACCAAATCTCTTGCAACAACTGCAATATCAAATACAAACTAAAGTCGTCAATTAAGGTCAGTCAAGATAACACAGCACAAAAGCTTGATCAAATCTAGAAAGGTAGTCCCTAGTAAGATAAGAAATCTAGAGAAAAGTTCAGCCATCACAATACATGTGATCACACAGCAGGATGGGATAAAGTGACACTCCCAAAAACTATTGAAGAGAGAGACTGATAATTGAAGTTTTGTTTATCCAATACCCCTAGAATACACGTATAGAAATGACTCGATACCTATACCAGATATTCAGAAAATTCTGTTACCCTACGATGTACAAAAGGAAAGAAATATCATCAAAAATACATAATTTGAAAGATGTGGAATTACTTGTGATATGAAAATGAACAATGATATCTGTTCCAAACGCCAACTAGTAAATAATACTGTTTCACTGTGCAAAACATGAAACATGGTTTCAACTACTGCTTGAATTTTGTGAATCACTCGAATCTAAAGACTGTTCAGTCAGCTTTACACAAATCTTTAATCCATGGTGCCAACTTGACACCTTTTTTCATAATTAAACCTATGGTTTTACCACTGTTTTTAAAATGAGAAGTAAACAATCATGCGCAAACCTGTTCGCAAGCCAATAAATCACATCAGTTATATGAGGGATAATGACACTGCGTATCTGCATACACCTTGGTTAGCAGAGCGGAATTCAAACCATTCGTTCACTGGTTGAGAACAGAATGTCTGAATAAGTGAATCAAAGCCTCAAGAACAAGAATGGTGAATTATGTAAATATTGAATAGTAAAAATCATTAAATTGTGAGAAATATCAACGCAAACTGCGAATATCATAAATATCTACTAAATCGTTCAACCGATAAACTTGGTAACCAAGTAATAAGCCCTATTGTCAGTAAATAATAGAATGAGAAAATGATGCTGAAATACAACTTATGCGCTAGAAGCAGTAATCACTATCATTAACAGTTATAAGACTAACTAACCTTCAGGGTTTTCCTGATGCTCACATTTGAAGCGATTGGCAAAGCAGAAGAGAAGTAAAGAAATAAGACAGTAACTTAATTTCATTTAGTCTGCTAGCAAATTAGGTGCTAAAACCTTTAATTAGTTTTCGCTTTTTATACTTCAGAGGTTTTTAGTGTGCTAAAGAATAATGCCATTTTTTTGCATTGTTAGACTAAAAAAGTACCCTCTATGCCTCTACAATGTGACCAGATAAGGTGAATGCTGTACACTTCATACAAACACATATTTAGAAGTTCACATTATAAATGATTTTTTAAAAACAATTATACTTTTCTGGATTTTGTTTCTACTCACCTGTTGGTATCATTTTCACGTCTGTGTGCACAGAACAAAACTAGAACGACCCCATTTCTACGTAAAAGTTTAAAAAGCATGAAAATCTCTTTTTCAAAATGCTATACATTTTTTATTCTCTGGGTTCCAACAAACGTCTATTTTAAGGGATTGATACTACATTCTCGAAGACAATGGGTACTGCCTCATTTTCACCATAACACGTAAAGAAAGCTGATACTTGTGATCAATCATTTAAATTTAAATTGTCATCATAGATGAAAAATATTTCTCCTAAAAGCTTCTGTGGAAAGGATAGAAGTTTAATCAACCTGTTTTCCTTATTGTGGTAGTTACCTCGATGATAATTTATTTGCTCAGACAATTTGCTCACTGAAGTAGCTGATGTTTTGGTTGCAACCTAAGGTAATCAATCACTCTACTGAAGTATTCGTATTACTTCTAGAGAAGCACTCAAAGTTGGTTTCACCATCACTTAAGATGAAGTGATAAAGTTTTTGATTATCAGTCGTTAGAGCACACAGATTAGACATTATCGCACCCGAATTCCTATTTGAAATATGAGATGCTAATAAAGTATTACCCTTTTTCCTGTGACAAGAGAAAGAGTTTACCTGTTGTAATCTCTTTTCAAGGGAAAGGTGAGAAGTTCACACTAGTAACTTGGTACTCTTTGGAAGCACTGTAGTGTGTCAGCTCCTTTCTTAAGTATGGAATAGCTACCTGCACACCGTTTTTCAGAAGACAGACACCATTCTTTGCAGAATATGTTTGGATTTTATTTTCTTTGAATGTAATTATTTCAAATACAGTTACATTGTTTTCCGATTTGAGCGCATTATTCGAAGGTTATCGCCTATTTTTAACGATTTGATTTCCTTGAAACTACTAAGGTTGGAATGCAACAGGAATCAGTTAAGCTACCAAACGAACTACAGATAAACCTTTGGAGTGAATACTAAGTTCGCGTTAGGTGACTCATTCGTCTTCTGTTGAAGGGAAATAGCAATGTAGTATATAATTGGCCTCCATCTTCGGATATTTCTTATGACTAAGAAAGAAAACACAATATGAAATTCTTTTTCAGTTACCTTCTGTTTTGTTGAAAATAAACTTTCTCCATATATTCATTATCTATCACGAAAATTAAAATTAATAGTACTTACTAGATTCTTTCACTTGATGTTACACTTCTATTATTTTTAGGACGCGAATGAGATATCACTCAGAGACTTCCTGCCAACAATAACAGAGAATTCAGTAACAAGTCCCAAATAGGACGAAACACGTATCCTGGATTCCTTTGCTAGTTACCGAGATCAATATAACATCATGGATATCCGGAAGTATCAAGGCATCTGCATAAGAGCCCATCTGCCAACAGAGGTCGAGCAATTCGCCTCTGTATAGCAAAGGGAAATTACAAGTATCATTGCAGCAACTGATACCCGTTGCACAAGAGGTGGCTATCGTTCCCCAGTGGCTTAGTGGATAATGGTCTGGCGTTTGAAGCTAAGGGTACTGGGTTCGAGCCTCAGTGGGAACACCACTCTTGGGGGTGCAGATACATCCAGCTGACGAGTCCCAAATCAGAAGAAACACGCGTCCTGGATTCTTCTGCAAGTCACCAAGATCAAAAGCACCCGCCACTTTAGAGTCTTTTATATCTAGCGCCTAAGCAGAACACAAATCATAAAATTCCCTCATTAATTTTTGCTAAATCAAGAAGGAATTCACTTTATACTCTCTTGTTGTTTAGTAGGATTTGCAAATTTGATACTTCTACGTTTGTGCTGAAAAAGCCATGATAAATATTGATTAAGAAATGAATGATAAGTTCTGTTTCGGAACATTACTTTATAGAAGCCTAGGAAAACGAGGAAAAAGCAGATTTACTTGAATCTCAAATGTAACAGAGATGGAAGCTAAACGGCAATTTGTCACTGGATTGCAACCAATATGGCAGTGCAGCCTTAAGTATTGACTTAAGTCTATAAGATAAGAAAAGTATTTAGCTATTAAGCCAGCTGAAATGACAATATAGCACAGTGTTCGGTGTTGAATACTAGGATTGAAACCTGGTTAAATATAAAAGAAAATGGTCTCCATTATTTCAAAATCATACGAGCGTAACACGCTTCACGTTGTTCGAAGATGGGAAGACTTCTCCAAAAGGCAAGCTTTCACAAAAGAACAACTATTCTTTCTCCATAAGTGCCTAGTCAGCATGTTCTGCCGAAGAGTGTTAGATATAGGCCACCGATTAACTGCCCAATGCGACGGAAAATAGCTGAACAAAGTGGAAGGCAAATGGTACAATTAATGATAACACATACACACCACCGGATTCGGAAATACCAATCAGTGATTAACAATCAAAAGAGAAAACTGGAAAGCATACTCACGACGCAACACGTGACAACATTGACAACTGCAATTGAAAAATTAAGTAGACGATACAAAGAACAACGAAGAAAAGTCCTCAGGAAAAAGCTACTCAAAATCTCAGAAACACCTACAACCAAAGAAACAAACGACTGAGTTATCAATTTATCAAAACAATCACTTACGAAAATGGAAGAACTTCTCCTTCAAAAGGATTGAATTACAACACAAGAGATGCCTCGAAACCAGAATTCTTTGCGACCTTAGAATCCTCACTTAAAACATCAGGATTAAATGAGGTCACTCACAAGAAATACGGCAAACAATCGTACCACTAACCAGGCAGAGGAGACATGATGCTCAAATGAACACTCAAGAACAGAAAACATTAAAAAGACTGAAAGATAGGAAAGATATCGTTATACCTCCAGCAGACAAAGGACTCACTACAGTAGTCATGGACAAAGAAGACTATATCAAGAAGGCAGAGGAATTACCCAAAGACGAAAATGTGTATCAACCACTTGAAACCAACCCTATCCAAAAGTTCGACAAGCAGATCAATAAGACCTTGAACAAACTCTTCAAAGCAGAAGAAATAACAAAGCAAGAGGAATGGCGTATGAAATCGAATGGACCTATCCTTCCTCGATTCTACAGCAGACCAAAACTACACAAACCCGATAATCCTCTACGACCAATAGTCTCACTTCCGGGAACTCCAACATACAACATATCAAGAGAACGTTCGAGAAAAATGAAACAACTCATCCAATCATGCGGACATTCCTTCAAGTCACCAACAGAATTCTTAGAAAAGATCAAAAATATTAAAATAGAAAACGATGAGTTAATGATATCCCTCGTTGTTACAGCACTATACACATCCATCGAACATCAATTGGCTAAGGAAACCATATCCATCCTGATCAATGAAGACAGAAACCTTTCAGAACGCACTAAACTCAAATCTTCAAGTCTGATAGAACTCATCGACCTTTGTATGACAACATACTTCGAATTCAACGACAAGACATACAAACAGATGAAGGGAACTCCAATGGGATCACCGATATCCGGATCGATAGCAGAAGCAGTGATGCAGAGACTGGAAGCCATTATTCTATTTGTGATCAAACCAAAAATTTGGATTCGTTATGTAGACGACACTTTTGTCATCATTATAAAGGATGATATAGAAAACACCTACAGTTTGATCAACAACGTTCTCAATGACATCAAATTCACAATGGAGAAAGAGTCAAACAACCAACTACCATTCCAGGATGTTTTAGTCAGTAGGACAAATGCCGGAAAGCTGGAAAACCCAAGTGTACAGGAAGCCAACACACACTGACCAAATCCTCAACTACACTAGCAACAACCCAACAACACACAAAATCAGTTGCGTGCAGACTCTATTCAGAAGAGCGAGAACACACTGCAGCACAACAACTTCACGGAGAAACGAAGAAAATTACTTGATGTCCTTCCTAAAGAAGAACGGCTACCCACGAAACTTTATCAGAAGATGCCTATCCCGTACATCACCAAATAGAAAGTCATCAACAGAAATCAATAAACACATCATCCTACCATACATAAAGAATATATCAGAAATCACGACAAGATTACTGAGACCACTTGGAATTGGTGTGGCTCATAAACCAACAAATTCCCTCCAAACACTATTATGCAGACCAAGGGATGCAACAAACAAAGAAGACAAACTGATTATCATTTACAAAATCAACTGCAATAACTGTAGTCAACACTACATTGGACAAAGTGGTCACCCTCTTCGCCTTCGTCTACATGAACACCACTCGTTTCAATGCACATGGATAATTATGGACATGAATTCAATTTCGACAATGTAGAAATTTTGGACAGAGGAAACAAAAAATATCAGGGGATTCCTAGAAGCTTGGTATTCAGGTCAGTCAGCAATCAACAGATGTATAGACATAGACTCGATCTATCGACCAATAAGAAAGAATGATAAACGACAGAAAGGTCAGAGGTGAAGCAGAGGAACAGCCAACAGGAAGGTCTATACAGTCAACGACACAACAATCGAAGGAAACAACGAATCACAGACCACTTCATCAGAGCATGCCACTAAATCACTCACTGACGGAGAGATATTGACAGCTCACTTCATACTGAAGTTAGTGCTGATAATGTTGTCTAGTAGGACGATGAAAGCTTCACGATTAAACAACCCAGCTCAGAGAACACAATACAACCAAGCCCATACAACTGAGCTACAAATATTCTCCATTTTTTTAGAAGCAACTTCACATAACATTATTTTCTTAGTTGTATAACACAATATATTAACCATTTTGTTTGCGGTGTACAATTTATTATGATCATGACAAGACGATCACGCAACTTCCTGACTTTGGTTATATAGTTTTATTGCTTTCTGTCCTTGATTTCGCTGGCAATAGATTATCCTTCCTATCTGGTAATGATATTGACTCTTTCCAACTGAACATGCTAGGTATTGATTCGACAAACAAAGATTTGATGACCAACTTTTCGCGTCATCTAAGTAAATTGGTTTGAAGGACTACTATTATGCCTCCCTTTATAATGTGACCGATTGTAAAAACACACCAAGTAGTTTGTTGTCTAAATTTTCTTGAAAGACTACCTGACGATAGCTGGATTATGGATCTTATCGTTGTATAATTCTCGAAATCATTATCATCATTTCCTAATAAATTATAGGGATCAGCAATATATGGCTAGTTTATCAGTTGGTTATTTGGTATGATTTTATAGACCAAAGCAATGAATACCGGACGTCTTTTGTTATTTGACGGAGAAACTTATTTTCAAACGAGAACAGAAAAAAACTCAACCCTATTTATTATCATTATCATTATTTTTCCCTTGGGTTCCTAGTGGAGCATAGGGCTTAAGTAGCACGTCTCCATTCCACTGCTCTCTGAAATCTTTTGAACCTGGCTCCATGACAGCCTGAAAGCCCTCATTTCTTCCTCATACCATCTCCTCCATGTCACCGTCGGACGCCCAACCCACAGTTTTCCATCTGGGTCCCACTCGAGGACATGGCCTTGCACGTGATGTCCCGAATGGTCTTCTCAGTGCATGTCCAACCCATCTCCATTTCCTTTCGCATATTTCTAGAGCGATATGTTCTTGGTTGGTTCGTTCCCAGAGTCCCTTGTTGCTTATTCTTATCATTCTGGCCATCTGATCTTCAGTAACGAGCCAGAGTAGGCAGTTGTTGATGAATGTCTGTAGTTTGTTGGAAGTGCTTTTCGTGACGCGCCAAGTCTCTGAACCATCACATAGAAGCACTGACTTGACTGACATTAGTGTTGAAAATCTGGATCTTGCTTTTTATGCTGAGTGCAGAAGATCCCCACACTGGTTTCAGGGTAATGAACGCTTGTCTTACTTTTCTGGTCCTGGCTTTGGCATCCTCGGCTGTGCCGCCTGTAGTTGAAACGATGCTGCCTCACCTAGGTAGGTGGAAGAGGATACTCCCTTTAAGTTTCTCCCGTTGATGGGCATTGGAGCTTGTTGGTGGTGGTGTTGGTTGGGTATCTTCATCACCTCTGTCTTCTCTACGTTCACTTGAAGTTCCGTCTTCGCTGCCCCACCTCTTCTGTCAACTTGTCAGTTTTCGCCTGTAGATCTTCAATTTTGTGCGACATCAGACACAAGTCATAGGCGAAATCCAGATCTTCTAGGTTCTTTTCCCCGGTCCAGCGTATCCCCCTCTTCTTGTTCCTCACGTTTTGCTGCATGATCCAGTCGACCACAATCAGGAAGATCATCGGTGATAGTAGACAGCTTTGTTTTACTCCTGTCTTCACTTCAAAGGCATCACTGAGCTTCCCATTGTGAATTACTTGGCTGGCATGTGGCGTCTTCATATAGTTGTTGAATGAGGTTGATAAAGGTTTGTGGTACTCCATAGTGTTGAAGCAGTTACCAAAATACTTCTCAGTCGACGCTGTTGAAGGCCTTTTCAAAGTCAATGAAGTTGAGGTAGAGATCCAGTTGACTGCCATTCTATGATCTGTTCTATGATGATGCGAAGCTTTGCAATTTGGTCTGCACACGATCTGTACTTCCTGATTGCAGCCTGTTCCGGTCGTAGTTTTGAACCCAGTGCATTTTTCAGTCTCTCCAGGATGATGCGGCATTATATTTTGCTTGGGGTAGGCAGGGACAGGAGCGTGATTCCGCGTCAGTTCTTGCAAGCCCTTAGGCCTCCCTTCTTTGGGAGTTTGACAAGGTAGCTCTTCTTCCAGTCGCCAGGTATCATTCCTTCCTTCCTTGAAGAATTTCTGCAATAGTGGTGTGGTGTGAGCATGTCCGCTGTTATCTCTGCGTCCGTTCTCAGTGCTTCTGGCGGAATTCCATCTGGGCCTGCTGCTTCCCCTCATTTCAGTAGCCTTATGGCGTTCAGGACTTCGACTTTCGTCGGAGGGCTTGTGTTCACTTATAGCTCTGTGGCTGTAGGTGGTATTTCTGGACGAATTGCAGGTGGTGGTCGATTCAAGAGCTTTTTGAAGTGGTCAGCCGATTGTTTCCTTCATTTCTCCTCTTTGGTGGCAACCAGACTTCCTTCACTATCTTTCATTAGTTTCATCTGTGTTGATCTCTCCACCCCCACCCCCCACCTTAGACAGTAAGTAACCAGGTTATTTGATATAATATTGTTAGGTCTCAGTCTCTCCTACCAGCAGCCTGTTCTGCTTCACTTACAAGTGTGTCGTAGAAGTAACTTTCATCTTTGTGCACACTCTTCTTCACTTCTTTGTCCAGTGTAGTGTTTTATAGGTTGTGTTCAGTTCCTCGTTTCGTTGTTCATCACTACAGTGCACTGCATTGCACTGGTTTATCTTCTGCTTCACCATCTTCCTCTTCCTGCTCTATCAGCTTCCATGTGTCCATCGAGTTCCATTCCTTATCTTCTTTCTTCTTCCATCCTAATACGGTGCTCTCGGGGACATCATGATAGCCACTCCAAAACTCAGTGTTCTGTGCTCGTGATTGTCGTCTGGGTGACAATATCGGAGTTGATTATTGACTCTCCAGTTGACAGTTTGGAGAGTCCACTTCCATTCCATCTACTTTCGCAGATTCCTAGCACTTCTGTGCCATACCTTCTCATCTCTTTTGCAATCAGAGCAGTCCCGTTAGGTTCAAACATTGTGCGGACATTCCATGTCTCCATGTTTACTTTCGCTTCCATCGAGAGGAGAGAAGACACATAGACCAATTGCCTTCCCGAAGGCTTTCATCAACCGGCGTCATTTTGTCTCTCCAATTCCAGTGAGGAATAAGTTTGTTTTTATTTTTTATATTTTCTTTGTACTTTGAAGTTCCCTTAGTGATTCGATTGGCTTTCTGGGATAGGGTTGTTTGCCCTACGCTCAACCTTCCCTCTTTATCCGGGCTTATGACCGGCCAGTAACTAGTGTACTAGTTAACTAGGCGAGGTATTAACCCTATTTATCAGTAGTTATTAGGACCGTCTTTAGAGAAACTCTTGACTTATTTATAAAATCATTTGAAAAATGAGGTCAGTTCAGAAATTTCTAAATTGAGAAGTGCAGCGGCTCTAAAGAGCATGATGATGACAAATGACATATTCAATAAAGTTTCCTTATTTTCGGAAAAGTCATCTTTACAACCAAATAAGTTATTTCAGTGGTTGCTATAGTGACCTTGAAAGTCGGTCGCAAAAGTGAATCAACAGCAGCGCATAGAATTATTCTTACATTTAATATTATTATTAAGATTATTTTACTTAGAGGTCTACAGCATGTTACTACTAGACTTTCAATTCTTTTCGTGTAAAAATATACTAATATGAATAGTATTGTGATATAAATTCGCTAAACAACCATGAGCGCTTTCATACAATAAGCAGTGTGTTGTGATGCCCCAGTTTGTATCAAATATTGTTATTGATCTGAACATTTTAACGTTTCATTTCCATACCATTAATTTACGGCATGACTAGTAGTCTATTTTCTGCCCCCATCATAACGTAAATCGCTGATTAGTTAGTCTTTACTCTTACTATGCGAATGTCTCAAATTGGGAACAAGGTCATTTTTCATGTTTGTACACATTCACTTGTTTTGGGATTGATTATTATAATAGTCTCGGAACAATGAACTCTCCTATCATCTAGCTTCAGTCTTCTCTCTATTCGTCCCTGGGTTGTAGTCAGTGCCTCTTGCGTACTGAGTTAGCTGTCAGCTAAGCGTGCGTATTATATTCGTTCGGAATATATATAACAGTTGGCGTTGGAAAATATAACAGTGAGCGACATCTTTTTCTAAGGTTAATGAAACTACTTCACAACTTAAGCTTCAGTATCTGGAGTGGGGACGCAGCCTAGGACCCGTTGATTAGAAAACGAATATTTCAGGCAAAGTGACAGTAGTTGTTTCGCACCCTGAAAATTTACTACTTAGTACAATTGGATACTAAATCAAAGGCAGGGAAAATAGGGAAGCTGCTTAGGCAAGGGGTTGTATCTGAGACACCCAAAATGTATACAAAGATTGATACGGTTACTGAATCTGTGTCTTTACGAAGACCTGTCATTTAATGAATGTTCAACATTTATATATTCATAATGAGATCGACAATGGTAATATTTGGAGTGGTCAAAATTATGTATTGTTTTTGGATTGGAATTATGGACTGATAGTCTCACTTAGTATACACGGAACCTTAACTAGAATTCACAAAGGAAGAATAAGATTGGTAATTACATTCAGCTGATTTAATACAAGCAAGCAGAAACATGTTTATGCAATTCAATATTATTCTACTCTACGTTAGCTTATGCAAGCAATATTAATAGAACTCCATTGAGTTCCTTCATCGTCATTGAGTCCTTGCATTTTTTCAATAATTTTATAATCCCCATTGTAACATCAAGAACAAGATATTCAGCAAAGAAACTCTTTACAACGAATTTATTTTCAACCTGTACAATGGTATATATATATATGATATTTGAAAAATTATATCCCGTGAGTAAAACTAAACACTATGTGATGATGATGACAATAATAATAGAGCGGATGATGACATAGGGATTTGTGATTATGATAACAATTGAGGTTTGGCCGCTTCTGTGTGCATCTACCAGATCACCTGCTCTTGTGGAGCAAGATACATCGGCTGTAGCCAGAGAATGCTTTCTACACGTATAGAAGAACATGTTCCTGCTTGGTTTTATAAAGGTGAAAGAAAGTCTGTTAGGATTTCGATTTTAGATCATTTGATTGATTTCCACCACCCAACAAACTCAATCAATGACTTTAAAATTATTTATCAAATTCTCCCAAACCTCCCACGTTTTCTTCGTTTTCAACTTCTTGATACAGCGGAGGCTTTAGGTATTCATGAACTAAAACCTGATCTGTGTGTACAAAAGAAGTATGTGCAGTCACTGTTTTTATCATGGCCATAACATTTTCTCATCCCACTAGCTCCCCCCCCCCTCCCCCCTCATTGTTAATTTAACCTTTTACCCTTCCTTTATCACTATTATTGTTATTACAATTGTCTTCACTTTGATTAGTTTCCTGTGCTATTTCACTTGTCTTAAAAATTTAAGAAAACATTGATTTCATCCTGACCAACTTGTCTAATCTTATTACATAATACTTAACTGATTTGCCACTTTCATCAATTTTTCCACCCCCTTCTGAGTTATATACTTTCTATGAACCATTCCATACATTATGTAATCCACTTTGTTGTCATTCACATTTCAATTGTTATCATAATTACAAATCCCTATATCGTAATCCGCTGTATTATTATTGTCATCATCATCATATAGTGTTTAGTTTTACTCACGGGATATAATTTTTCAAATATCATATATATATATATATATATATATATATATATATATATATATATATATATATATATATATATTCGATTGTACAGGTTGAAAATAAATTCGTTGAAAAGAGTTTCTTTGCTGAATATCTTGTTCTTGATTAGTAGAACCGAAATAATTAGTATATATATGAAATAGAACGACTCTTAAGACCATACCAACAAACTAATTAGATTTCTTCATCTTAATTGACGAAATATATCTATTCATTCACTAATAAGAAGAACAAGATACTTTTATCAACGATAAAACGTTTCTTTTCAGCGATTTCATTATTAAGCTATACAGTCGTATCTATGATTTCAAAAAAGTGCCAAACGGATGCTCTATAAGGTTAATCAATATACATATGACACGGTTAGTTGTAGAGGGGGAAGGAATGGTTCAAGTGGATGAAATAAGGGTCAAGTGCTGTCGAAGTGCATGATAATGATGATCAAGCTGAGATATACAAAGTGAAGTGGAAAGAAATTAACAAGCACATAAAAATGCAATGTTAAGGTCAAGAAAGAGAAAGGGGTTTCACAAAACGCTCCTAAATGCATAGTTTCGGCTTTCGATCACGTATAGCCAGTGATTCTGGTACACATAAGTGGTGGAAAGAGACTTTTGGAGCATGCTAGGAAGCAGTCTATTTGGAAACTAACATTTCAATTTGTCAGCCGCTAAGGTAGGAGTCTTGGATTTCAACTTTGGCTTCATGCTACTGTGTAATCAGGAAAAACATTACTGGACATTTTGTTCTACAGTTGACTAGTCAAAGTAAACATCCAGCTTCTGACCTAGTAGTTTTATATGTTAGTGGAAACAGTACATAAGTGGTGTATTTTTGTCGAATGAAGTGTCTTCCTTACAGTCAGAGTCCGGTCTTTGTCTTCTGATTTTCGCGACTCAGTGAAGCATAAAGTTCTGTGGGAGAACAGTCCAAGAGTCTCATGACGCTGTTATCGTTTGCGCTCTTATTATTATTCACCCCGTCACTTCAGAGTAGTTTCGTTTAACCTTGTAAATTACCTCAAAAGATGAATTTCAAAGAGAAAAGTAACCTGATTTCAATAGGTGTCCACGTATGAATAAAGTTGTTGTTCTTTGCTCATCTTTGGTTAACGAATTCGGGTATTGTTCTACAACGCTTCTCCAGAGGATTCGCTAGCAACGACCAATGTACTCAGCTCTACAAGAGCATGTGTATTTATAGATACACGCTTACGTTAATGTTCAGATTTGCACACAAAACTCCGAGCAAATACGAAGCTTTTAATAATTTGATCACTCCACCTAGCGAGGTTTCGTACAACACGTTGCCGTCACCAGATCTTATTCTTTGCATGTGGTTTGTAGTGTAGTCAATGAATTGTGTACCGTTGTAGATAGAGTCTTTGGCGAGTCTGGGTAGGCTGTATTAAACTGCTTCTCAGTTATGTTTCTTCTACACACACACACACACACCTGTATTTGATGCATTTTTTCAATGACACACGTCATGTCACACATGAAAGCTGATTTGGTAACATATACCACCGATATCTGCTATCTAGACATATTGGTTGCACTGGCATATCACAATCACACAATGAGCCATGCGGGTTGAACGCCTATTCAGTCGAAGTTCTACCATACAAGAAAGTCAGTTAGGTAGTGATAAGACAAAAGGAGTTACCATTATAGTGTGAATTGCTACGCTATGACTGGGGTGAGAGGACGATGTCGTACTGTTGACTAGGCGGTGGTGTGACAGCAGGAAGGCGTTTCCCTCGGATGACCAGTAGTGCCATACTGATGTTGCCTACCCTATGGAAAGAGGAGAGGATTAAAAAGTTAGACACTAAAAATAGTACACCATATTATACTTCAAGGAATACCGGTACCAGCTTTATGGAACCATAGTTGGATCCAAAAACTAAACTAGAATCTCAAACTTCCAAAAAGGCTCTGTGTGACTGGTTTCAAGCATCTGTTCCTAGGGTTTTGCTGACAAGCGCGAAACCTTCTTTTTCAGGTTCTTCGGAAAGAACAAGCGTTTCACTGTGTCAGCTGCCACCCTCTCGAATCGGTGAGTAATCAAGCTTCCTAAAATGATTATCCACCTTCTAAATCCCTAACTTTCAATCATCCTTCTTATCTCTCGGTCAAAATTCTTACAGGCTACATAAAGTGTTAATGCTGGTGCTCGTCGATTGAACGTTTTAATTAGGTTGGAAATTAAACATTTGTGTCTACTATATAACCAGAAACGTTTCTCATACAAAGATCCTTCCAGCATGTTAGTAAACACCTTAGCAAAGAATCATATGTCGATGTCCATGCTTTAAGCAAATCGTTTACGCGCCAACCCAACTGTTTCATTCCACTTTGTCCGCCCATTTTCAATGAAGAAGATTATTGGAGACTCATCGAGAAAGATGTTTTCAAGTCTCTCAAATCCCTGAACCCTTCACACAGCTTAGGTCCGGATGATACGTCAGATTTCATATTCACAAAAAGTGTTGATATATTATGCCATCCACTCACTAACATGTTTAATAGATCGTTTTCAGAAAACACCATACCAGCTACAATACATAGTCCCTGTGCCTAAGTCGGTGACTCCAGGCACATATCTGAAATTGCAGTTACTTCTCCATCCTTGAAAATAATGGAGAAGCTAATAATACCTGTGTTTGAATCCTCATTAAAAGTTTTTGGAGATTATCATCAATTTGCATATTAAAGCAAAAGAAGCACTCTGGATGCCATCACTGGCTTACATCACAAAATTGCTGATAATCTTGGTAGAAATGCTAAGTATATCAAGTGTGCCTTTTTAGATCATACTTCAGTATTTGATTCTATCCGAAGACCACTTTTGCTGGACATGCTAGCGAGGAAAAAACCTGAGTCCTGGATAATCAGCTAGCTGTATTCCTATTTCTCTTAAAGGAAACCATATACGGTTCACATGGAGAAGCGTCTCATCTCATTACTTACTGAGGCTGGTGTTCCCTAAGGTTCCACCCTTCCTCCTGTCTTTTCCTTCTTTCTATACGACTTACTATCTTCAGGTTGTACCAGTTTTATCAAATATGCTGATGACGTGACAGTTTCCATACCCGCCTCCTCTTCAACAGACTGATCCCAAATGAACGATTTCTTATCTGCTGTTAGACGATGGTCCTCCGTATATGATCTGGTACTTAATTCTTCAAAATGTCAGACTGCAAACTTTAGTTTCAGACGGACATAACCTGTTTCAGCTGTTTACGTTTCATGATTCCTCTTCTGTTGATGGCTGTGTATTAGAGAATGCTACGAGTGTGATTTATCTAGGCGTGTGTTTTTCTTCGGACCTTTCCTGGTCCCCCCATTATCTTACTAATTTCCAAAAGAATATTCCATGGAACTTTCCATATTAGGGAGCTGAGAGTGTCTGGTATAACTCAGCATCTCCTCCTGTGTTTTATAAACTTATATATATATATATCTTATTTATTCTCCTCTATAGTTCCCCTTTATTCTTTCCTGGGTTGTTGAAAAAGGACCATGCTATGTTGTGTAAGACTGAAGATTTTCAGCAGAACGTCTAAGCCTTCTCATTACAACTGTTGTGGACAAATATATTAACTCATGTAAACATGTGGCAGTAGTAATTTTATCAGATGACCAGCATCGTCTTTATTCAAAGCTCTATGTGTGTTGGTCATCTGAAAAGACCTGGAGCAAGTAGATAAGACTTTATGCACGTACTACTAAATATAAATACTCTACAATACAGTATTTAGCTCGTCTCCTATGCGAGCAAGAAGGTATTATGAACGAACTAACTAATCAACTTTTGTTTTTGAGAGCAAACTAACTAAAGAGTACACAGCCTGCTATTATGTCTTTTTATTATGAATCTACTTTCTGTGATTGTTTACCTAAGTTAACTCTGCTTTTCCAAAGAAGTTGTAGATAGACTGAATAATCTTATCTTTATAAGTAATTTGTAATCATTTCATTGTATTGTGTATACATAAACACTATTTCTGTCCAATTGATGCTATGTAACATGCTGAAAATTCTATACAGTATTCCCGAAATATCTTTCAGAATAAACCCATTATTGCCATTATTGCTATTAGAATTTTTACGATTGTTATTACATCATCTTCAGTTTGTTTCAGCTCTGCAGCTCCCTACAGTTGTCTTGGTTCATGGAACAGTATCTGTGCTCTTGTGGTATCACGCTACAAGCTATGTATTGAGGCTTTCAATGTCCACATTCCCTGTTAAATCACCCTACAAGCTTTACCCGACAAAACTCCAGCATCTCTGGTCGACGATGTGTGCTGCATTTGTGAGACATACATACGGGAACATAAGTGTGGTTATCCGCTTAACTTCACCCGGCTGATATGGTGAATCTGCAAAATACACCCTTCGAATATCTGGTGATTCGATGGTCAGTTCTCAAGGCTTTCCAGGTGTAAGTATAACGTAAGATGCTAAGACAGAAGGTAAACTGTTCAAATGCATCCCAGTTGATGGTCTTTCGTGTACTGTTCAACTGAAAGGTGGAGTGGGGACTACAACAGACTAGTGAAACTCGTCCTTGTCTCCTGCTTACTCACTTAACACTAGCCACTTACTGGAAGCCGAACGTTCAGATGTGGTTGTAGTAGTAGGAGATTTCAATACACAGATGAATGGGCTGAGTCACGCAGAAGGGCATATAGGAATCCCAGCTGAACGAATAGAAAACGTCAATCGTCTGCTGTAACTGTGTTCAGACAGCCATCGACTTCTGGGAGGCATGAACTTCACACACAAAGAGAGACACTGTTTGACTTGGCGTCCACCGACTTAGCTGTGAGCATAGATAGACAACATTCCTATCACCTGTCGCTGGGAAGAGTCGGACAAACAAGACTGATGAAATCAACTTAGACCCTCCTACAATAATGCATCGGTTCAAGTTGCCATATTTCACAACAGGATGTAAAGGACAAGTGGGCAGAAAAATAGTGATAACAAAGTCAGTAATGCTGTATATAAGGAAAAGAAACTTGAAAAGCAAGGTCTATGAAAGTGTTCAAGCCTAAGAAGACATCTAAGAGTGAGCAACGAAGTCTACACCACCCCACATCACTCAGACTAAAGTCTTAAGTCATGGTTTCGTGTCACGTCTTGGTCTGGCCACCCATAGCTGTCCCCCAAGGTAATCGACTTCTCCTAGCATTGTACTTGGAGGTGAGCGGTGACTTAGCATGCGCAGCACATGTCCAAGTCACCCTAGTTACTGAAGTTACACAACGGTATCGATCGACTTGCTTATCGTACCTATTACTCTTCACCTAACCTCGACATTGCTCACGTGGTGACTCCTTCACACGAGAGCATTGATACGAAGACACCTATGGTCAAAAACCTGCAGTCTCCTCATATCTTTATCTGCTAACAGTACCATAGCCATATATCAGGACAGAACCAACTACAGTGTAGTATGCGCTCCCGTACTTCATTAGATGGTTGGGTATCTTTCCGGCCGGCGGTAGAAATGACGCAAATTCACAAGACCCGAGTAAACTTTTTGTATCCCAGCTGAAATTTCGTAAGCAACTAGCCCGTTCAGGTAGATGTAATTCCCCAAGTAAGCAAAGTGATCGACGAATTCAACCACTTCATTCCTGTTCACTAAACTGGAAGTAGCTGCAGACCAGTCCCGAAGCATCATCTGACGTTTGACGATGTTGAAACGCATGCCAAACATACAAATATTTCTGTTTAGGGTGATCAGAAGACCCTCCACTTAGTCAGCATCTTCACCTAGCAGGACTATATCGTCTGCGTACTCCAAATTAGCCAGATGACTTCCAGGTAGTGGATCAATCCCTCTGAAGTTAGAGGTTCCCAAGGTTGTGTTCGTGAATACATCTACAACGAAGTTGAACAGAAACGATGAAAGTAAACATTCCTTGCGGACACTACCAGTTGTCGTCAGTTCCCATGACCACTCTCCATGAACCCTGACACCACCGAGTGAGATTGAGTAGAGAGCTTCGATTATCGTTATATACTTTAGTTCGTACTCCCTTCACAGTCAGACACTCCCGCAATACCTCTTGGTTGACGGAGTCAAATGCTGCCTACAGGTTCAGAAATGTGCCAGATGTCAGCCTATAGAAGAGAGATCTGATCGACGCACCCTAGTCCACGTCTGAAAATCGGCTGATTTTCTCGACTTCATTATTCTCGAGCTTTAGTCAGGCACCGGAAAACTATGAGTCCTAGGATCTTGAACGCGATATTAGTTAGGTTGATTCTCCTTTAAGTGTTACAAGAAGATTTCTCTTCTTTCTTACCGACTGAAATGATCAGTAAAGTAGGCCAGTTTGGTTGGGATACTTCTTATTCTCGAACGCTGCCTAGTATCTCCATTACTCTGATCAACAATTTCTTACCTCCATCTTTAAGAGCTTCTGGTGGCAAACCATTAGGTCCTGCGGCTTTTCATCGTTTCAAGTTCGACAGAGCCTTCTCAACTTCAGGGGGCTTTGGGGGAACGACCACCTACGTCTAATTCGTGTTCGGGCTAGATGCTGAACAATTCAAGCGTTGCTGAAGCCATCTTGAACACTGGTTCACAGTTCTCCGACCCACGTTGTACTTGCATTCTCTATTAGGTTATTAGCGTCCCATCCTTTTTGGTGATTTCAACCATCGTTTTTTTCTTGCCAGCATGCTTAATAAGCCTAAATAATTGCCGTGCATTACCTAATGGTAACCTCGCCTAGTTAACTAGTTCACTAGTTACCAGCTGGTCATAAGCCCATATAAAGGAGGAAGGTTAGGCATAGGGCTAGCAACCATACACAGGAAAACCAATCCAGTCACTCAGGAAACTTCAAAGCACAAAGAAAATACAAAAAATAAAAACAATACTGTTCCTCACTAGAATCGAAGAGACGAAATGACGCCGGTTGGTGAAAGCCTTCAGGAAGCCAATTGGTTGATGTCTTTTCTCTTCTCTCGATGAAAGCGAAGGTAAACTTGGTGACATGGAATGTCTGCACTGTGTTTGAACCTACCAAGGCTAACCTGATTGCAAAAGAGATGAGAAGCTATAGTATTGAAGTGCTAAAAATCAGTGACAGCAGATGGAATGCAAGCGGACTCACCCAGATGACAACCACAAGCACAGAACACTGAGTTTTGGAGTGGCTATCATGATGTCCCAACAGCATCGAAGACTCTCGTTCAGCGAGAACCAATCTCCTCCATGATCAGGATCATGACAGCAAGATTCAACTCAAAAGGAAGGAAAGTCACTATCATACACTGCTACGCTACGCACCTACAAATAATGCAGATGAAGAGAAGAAGGAGGAATTCTACAGACAACTGCAACAACAATAACCTCACCACAGATGGTAATGGCGACATCAAAATTCTAATGAGTGACATGAATGTCAAAGTGGGAGCAGACAACATAGGAAAGGGACTCATCATGGTCGAGAAGCACTCGTTTGTGAAATGAACGAGAATGGAGAACTGTTTGCAGACTTCTGTGCATTCAATGATTTGGTGATTGGAGTCAGGCAGTGTGTACAAACACAAGGATATTGGCAAGGCAGCGACATGGATTTCACCAGATGGATGCACTACACTAAAAATCATATCGACTTCATCTCAATGTGAAGAAAGTGGAGACACAGCCAATCTACTGGACACAAGATCACATCAAGAAGAGGAGCAGATGTAGGTGGTTCACACCACTCACTATCTAGTGCAAGGGACCTACCTACCTTCAAAATCAAGTCGAAGTCAAGCTTCGAATAAGAAGCTGGTGATGATAGACCACAGTTCAAGTTCAACACCCGGAACAGAAACTCTACTGAATGACGAAGCTACAAAAGACATCTTCACGTCAGTCAGTCAGTCATCGGGAAACAATGGGAGACTTTAAGCAACATCCCTGAATGATCGGATGTGTAAGAACACTGGAACTCTGTGAAAGAGATGTGGAAGGTAACCTGCACAACTGTGTTATGAAGGAAGAAGTAGAAAGACAAGACGAAGAATGGATCTCAACGGATCTACACATGGAAGCTGATAGAGCAGGGAGAGGAAGATGGTGAAGTAGAAGATAAACCAGTGCAATGCAGTGCACTATAGGGATGAACAACGAAACGAGGAACTGAACACAACCTATAAAACACTACACTGGACAAAGAAGTGAAGAAGAGTGCACGCGAAGACGAAAGGTACTTCTACGACACACTTGTAAGTGAAGCAGAACAGGCTGCTGGTAGGAGAGACTAAGACCTAACAATATTATATCAAATAACGAGGTTACTATCTGGGGGAGGGTGGAGAGATCAACACAGATGAAACTAATGAAAGATAGTGAAGGAAATCTGGTTACCACCAAAGAGGAGAAACTAAGGAAACAATGGGCTGATCATTTCGAAAAACTCCTAAATGGTAGTCAACTCTCTACCTCAACTTCGTCGACTTTGAAAAGGCCTTCGACAGCATCGACCGAGAAGTAATTTGGCAGGCAGCTGCTTCATCACTACGGTTTTAGTGCCACAAACATTTATCAACCTCATTCAACAGTAGCTATATGCTATGCTATGCTGTACTATGCTATATGATGCTACATGCCAAGTGATTCACAATGGAGAAAGAGTCAAACAACCAACTACCATTCCAGGATGTTTTAGTCAGTAGGACAAATGCCGGAAAGCTGGAAAACCCAAGTGTACAGGAAGCCAACACACACTGACCAAATCCTCAACTACACTAGCAACAACCCAACAACACACAAAATCAGTTGCGTGCAGACTCTATTCAGAAGAGCGAGAACACACTGCAGCACAACAACTTCACGGAGAAACGAAGAAAATTACTTGATGTCCTTCCTAAAGAAGAACGGCTACCCACGAAACTTTATCAGAAGATGCCTATCCCGTACATCACCAAATAGAAAGTCATCAACAGAAATCAATAAACACATCATCCTACCATACATAAAGAATATATCAGAAATCACGACAAGATTACTGAGACCACTTGGAATTGGTGTGGCTCATAAACCAACAAATTCCCTCCAAACACTATTATGCAGACCAAGGGATGCAACAAACAAAGAAGACAAAC
Source organism: Heterobilharzia americana (assembly GCA_944470555.2). NCBI lineage: Eukaryota > Metazoa > Platyhelminthes > Trematoda > Strigeidida > Schistosomatidae > Heterobilharzia > Heterobilharzia americana. The sequence goes on from OX104134.1 coordinate 90,832,942, forward strand.
TGATTATCATTTACAAAATCAACTGCAATAACTGTAGTCAACACTACATTGGACAAAGTGGTCACCCTCTTCGCCTTCGTCTACATGAACACCACTCGTTTCAATGCACATGGATAATTATGGACATGAATTCAATTTCGACAATGTAGAAATTTTGGACAGAGGAAACAAAAAATATCAGGGGATTCCTAGAAGCTTGGTATTCAGGTCAGTCAGCAATCAACAGATGTATAGACATAGACTCGATCTATCGACCAATAAGAAAGAATGATAAACGACAGAAAGGTCAGAGGTGAAGCAGAGGAACAGCCAACAGGAAGGTCTATACAGTCAACGACACAACAATCGAAGGAAACAACGAATCACAGACCACTTCATCAGAGCATGCCACTAAATCACTCACTGACGGAGAGATATTGACAGCTCACTTCATACTGAAGTTAGTGCTGATAATGTTGTCTAGTAGGACGATGAAAGCTTCACGATTTAACAAACTAGTCAAGGGAACACAATACATTGATGAGATGCCTTGGAGAATAGTTCACTGTCGTTAAACTGATATTTCATCACCTGCTATGCGGCAGTAGTAATGGCAGCATCTCCAACACTTGTAGAAGTCAAGCAAGCTGTTATTGATCCAGAACGAGGAAGGACAGCAGGTTCGGACGGCTTCATCCTGGAGATATTTGGTGAAAGTGATAGGGGTTTATTGATCAGGTTAACTAAAGTGTCAGATACTGAGTGGATGTCATATATGATCCACTGTGACTCGTCTCATTCACTTATTGTTCCTGTCTGTGAGAAAGAGGAGAATTAGTCTGACGAACATCAACATGAACAAGTTTCTATAATTATCAGGCGTCTCAGTGGATTTCCAGAAAACCAACCACGAAAAAACCAGGCAGGTTTCAGACTTCACTGTGGGTGCGTCGTCGACTAGATTCTCACTCTCTGACAGTTTCTGGAACACACGCACACCTACCGATGCTCGGCACAGTCGGTATTTCTCCACCTGAAGACGATACCCAACTTTGTCGACCAAGACGTCTTATGGAAGTCGATCACTCAAAGTGGTACCGAGTAGGTATATCGCTCTACTCGAACAGGTGTCGACTTGTTACAGACTTCAGCTACTCGTTCATGTACACTGGTGTCAATCAAAGGTGTCGACTCTATCCATTCTTATTCGAGTTTATCACAGATGTAACTATGGAGGCCTTCGTCTCATCATCTGACTTCACAGGGATTTACGTTATCACAGGAGACTCACCAATAGACATACACTACGCAAATGACACACACCTGATACATGAAGATGCAGTCTTCTGGACATGTTGAGTGGCGATTTGAGATTCGTTCCCAGCCACACAAATGCAAATTGTTATTCCTAGATTGGTCTTTGGTAGTGCATTGTTTAACGGTAGGGAGTGAAATGGTTGGGCACGTTGACCACTTCACTAACTTGAGAATTCCGATCAGCCCTTTTCGGTTAGTGACTGGCAAAATCTCGACGAGGCTACTAAAGACCTCATTGGCCCTCGTCAACTTATGGCACCGCTGCGATGATATCCCATTGTTTATTAGAGGTAGAGTGTACTGCGTTTCAGCAAGCTCTGTTCTGCTACATGGTTGTGAAACATGGTCATTGAAGGTAGACGACATGAGAAGGCTTCAGGTGTTCGATCACCGTAGCCTTCGTAGCAATGGCTGTATGTCACGGTGTCACCACGTCAGTAGTGTCGAAGTGAGGCGCTAGTCTGAGTCATGTAGGGAGATGTTAACTTCTCGATCGGGATCCGCATGACAACAGAAACAAGGGTTGGAGACTCGAAGTGGCATGGCTGAGAATGAATATCAGTGGTGATGTTTCTATACATTATCTACATCTTAAATGTCATACTGAATTCCACTGTTCTCCTATAGCTCTCTTTTTCTCCCTCTCTCTTGATGACTGTACCAATTTCGACTGCCTTCTTCATTTCCTGGTTTTTGATATTAGTGCATTCTCGCTTGACGTGTTGCCATAGGGTGTGGGAACCTGGAATACTTATGAGTAATGCCAGGTTCTGAGTTGATTCTATCTATCTGACCAATTCATCTAACTTATTCAGTTTACAAAGTTGTGTCATAATCTAATGTCGTTACATTCTGTTTTAGGAATATTTACCACCACCACATCCTATTAGTCTTATTAGTTTCTTACACATAGTACTCACAAAAAAATTTTACAGATGAAATGCAAGACTACGGATCTCTACGCTTTACTAAAAATTTATGTCCAGAGAAACGTTGGGCAGAAAAGTAAACCGTAAACGAATGTAGGGTTATTACCAAAGGACTAACTTTAGTTGTGTTATACGATAAATAGATCATTTATTGTATATATTTATATGATTTTAAAACGACTTTGATCACTGAAATCAATTCGCACGTATGACCCTTCCAATCAAAATACAATCTCAACATAACAAAAAGAACTATGTTATGAAAACTTTATTGTTAGATGTATATTATATACACTGAGATTGTACAGTTTATAAACAAATTATATTTCAGGTCCTTCTCCACCGGGTACCATCATAGCAATATTGCTGCCATTTAGTAAAATGTGTGACAGTTTTGTGATACGTTTGCCTTGGGCTGTGAATTCAAATTCAGTAACATCAATCAAGACCATGTTTACATAACCATCGAATCCCAGCAAAGTACCCACCATTTCTTTATCATTTTTCATAATTATATGAATTCTAGAACCTATGCATTTATCTACCAGTTCTAAGGGAAGAAGTTGAGGTCCAGTCAGAGACATTTAGGGAGAATCTAAAATGAAAAAAGAACATTTAAAAATATAGTAAATCTAGAAGAACACTTGGAAATATAACCCACGACCCTACGAAACCATTCCTAACATGTGTCCACTAAATTTTTTGTCACATGAGAAGTATATTAACATTTTTCCTACATATTCTTCTGATTCAAATTCTGAGCACTTCTATGTAGAGCAGTCCAAACACCACCTAACATAGAAGTTATTTACACTGAAAGTGACTAAAATGTAAGTTGATTAACAGTCTTTGACATAGTGACGAGGTAGTAGGCGCCAAGATGGAAACAAACTATAAAGATATCGCATGTAAGTAATCATTGGTATTTATTTAGATTCAACGACAGACTGCCTTGAAAATGCTTCAGGAAACGAAACTACCCCTGGAAAAAAAAGATGAGTCGCTAGTAGTCTATCAGAATAGGTATTCAAAACGACAGGTGAGGGCTGTATTTTATCTACCCATTAGTTACCTGGAAACTACCTCAATTTGGGGAGATATTAACACTGACCAAAGTTTAGAAAACAGTGAAGGGCATAAAATTACCACATAATGTCTTCAAATCGGTTGACTTAAGCACAAGTATAATTTTGGCAGATTTCAGAATTAGCTAAAGGTGTATTGACCAGATTAATGCCTTCCATTAGTGCCAAACACCAACAAATATATGAACCTCAGACTGACTGCATCTGTGACAGGAAGGTAATGTGCACATTATTCAATCCAGGCGATAGTTAGAGAGTTCTTATAGAATACACAACGAATAGGTCATGTTTCTGAAAGCTCCGAAAGTGAGCTCATATAGTAATACGAGAGCTATATGAAAAAATCAGTTATCAAGAAACGGGTGTTAACATACACGAAATCTACACTACATTCATACAGATTCACAGTGACGATGATAATTGTTTGGTATTCTTCAAGCTTTGAGGTTTGTTCTTGGACGTTTCATTGTCAGGTTAGGTGACTTAATCAGACTTCACAATGAAGTGAAACATTTTTAAGCTGCATGAATTTTTATAATGGACTTTGGCCAACCGTGGGCGCTATTAACTTTTGGGTAGGTGTGACCTTTACTTCCTTTTTTATTACAGGTCGACTTTTATAATTGTTGTTATCGTCTGACTTATGCTGTTGATCCAACGCCTGATTTCCGATCCGACTGATTTAAAACCAGTTGGCTGATCCCTTATTATTAGCCCGTATATTGGGGTCATCCACGTCTACCTGTCTGGTGGTTGCCATTTGACTGAGTTACATGCTTCCAGGAACTCTAGAATGGGAGTAAAACTTGGGCACTTAGGTACATTGTACTTTCATTTTGGTCTGTTTATTGGAAATGTCACATAGTGAAACAGTTTCATTTACTGGACATAATTTATTGTGCACGTTCATATCAATGATATGAATATGGACAATAAATTATGGTGGAAATGTTATCCAATAAATGAGACTATCTCACTGTGTGACATTCCTAATAAACAAACTAAAATGGAATTCAAGGAACTCTCTAACAGTTTTCGGGCTTGCTTACTGTGGTATTTCCACAATTGAATTTTTGTCATGTTCATCGACATATACCAATATCAGTGAGGATATATTATCTCGTCTGATTGCAAGTTGACGCTCAAATAATCTTTTGGCTCTTCGACGACTTAACTGGCCAACATAGTGGGCCTGATAGTCTTCGTAACTAGTTTTGTGGATTTTATTCGTCATGTCTTTTTTGGCTAATGAATTTTTCAGCTTGCACAAGATGTCCTGCAGGCATTTAATTAGTCTGTGTGCCACACTAATACCGAATGAATGACGCAATTGGTTGAAAGTTATTGAGATACCCCGACCGATAGGTGCTACCACGACGTGGTGGTCAGGCTAGAATACCACAATGACCCAACGTACTATCCTGGTGGAACACTTGTTCCCTCGAGGTCCTACCATACCAAAAAAGGTCTGTTGGATAGTGGTTAGACGAAAAGCAGTTACCGTTGTGGTGTTAATTACTACACTATGATGGAGGTCTGAGGGCGAAGTCGTACTGCTGCTAGCTCGACAGCGTGTGACAGTGGTAAGGTGTTTCCCTTAGATGACCAGCAGTGCCATGCTGATGTTGCATTCTCAGTGGAAGACGGTTAGAAAAGGTCGGCCCAAAAATAACACACCCCACCATGACCCACCGTCTACCGGGTCGGCGGTGTTGGCTCATTTGTCGTTTGCTTCCGACCATCCGGCACCAAAACAACAAAAAATCAAAATAATCATACACAAAAGGCTGAGTGTGACAGGCCTCAAGCAGATGTCCGATGCGCTCTGAGGTCACACAAATCTCTTTCAGGTACTTTAAGAAGAAATAACCTTACACAGTGTGGGTAGCCGAGAAGTATCAATCGCCCTCACAACTCTGTCAGCACTCAACTTCCCTCAGACTGCTATCCACCTCCTCCATCATTACCTTCTAATCTTCCTTCACATCTCTCAATTAAACATACTACATCATCTTCAGGTTCTCCTAGCTCTGGAGCCTTCAACAACTATCTGAGTCCACAGAACAGCATCCTTGGTCTGTGTAAACCACGCTCCAAATTACATACTGGAGCCTTCAATGTCCGCATCCTCCTTCAAATCGGTCAACAGACTTCGTTGGCAAAGACTCTCTCTAGCAACTCGGGCCATGCATGCGTGCTGTGCTTGTGAGACTCGCATACATCACCCAAGTGCAGTTATTCACCTAACCTCTACCGGCCAATCTGGTGAATCTACAGAATTCAACCTTCGAGTTTCTGGAGATTCCATGGATAGCTCTCGCAGTCTTGCAGGTGTAGGCATAGCATTAAGCACTAGGGCTGAAAACTCACTACTGGACTGGATCCCAGTTGACAGTCGTCTCTGCGCTTTCTGGCTGAGCAGCACAATGAGAACTAAAAGGAATAGTGAAAATAGCCGCTGTCTCTTTGTAATCTCTGCTCACTCACCCACTGACTGCAGTTCGGATGCAGTGAGGGACGAGTTCTACCGAAAACTGTCTAACCTCCTTTCGAAAGCCAAACACTCGGAAGTGGTGGTTGTTGCAGGTGATTTCAACACACAGGTGAGTAGACTGAGTGAGGCAGAAAGGCACTTAGGTGGCACTTTCGGAGTCCCAACTGAACGAACAGATAACGATGATCGCCTACTACAACTGTGCTCAGATAACCACCTATTTTTAGCCAGCACAAATTTCAGACATAAGAAAAGACACTGTCTGACGTGACGTTCACCGTGCTCAACCCAGCCATGGACACAGATAGACCACATTGCTATTAGTCATCGCTGGAGAGGATCGGTGGAAGATTGCCGCTCCTTCTGGAGTACATGCTTGGATGGCGAACACGCGTTGGTCAGAGTGTGTATATGTCTGCATCTCAATGGACATGGGGAAAATTTGGCAACAAAACCACCCCGAGTACTGCTGGACAACGAAAACACTAAAGCCGTGTTCACTGAAGAATTGGCTAAGCAGTTATCGCAACAGAAGACTATCACTCATCCAGAAGAAGCTTGCTACTATCTCCAGTCTGCTGGAAAAGCAGCGCTGAAGACTGTAGCCGACTCCAAAAGAGTGGCTAAAAAGGGCCGATGGATATCAGCAGCTTCTTCTGAACTAATGGATGCACGTGAACGCAGCCCTGACTGCAGGCCCCGAGTACAATGAAAAGCGGACACAACTTAAAAGTAGACTGAAAAAAGTCAACGCAACGACCGCGAACAGTGGTAGGCAGCGAAGGCTTAAGAGATGGAAAAGGCAGCGGCAATTGGTAACAGTAGACAGTTATTTAGACTTATTAAGGAAACTGTGAGACCATAGCGGAGAAGGACGGGTCTGCGATTCACTCGCAGGGGAGACGACTGGAACGATGGGTAGAACACTTCGAGGAGCAGTTTAACTGGCCTCCAGCCACCACCGAGTTGCCCACTATCCAATCGGATCCTGAACGGGACATAGAGATAGGCCACCAACACTAGAAGTTGAGAAAGCGGTAGATAACCTGAAACGAGGAAGGGCAGCAGGACCAGACGGACTAACTCCTGAGGTATACAAGGATGGTGGTAAGGTGCTCTTAGTCAGGTTAACGGAAGTGTTAACCAGTATATAGGAATCAAATACGATCCCCTCTGACTGGTCTAAGTCACTCATCATCCCAGTCTTCAAGAAAGGCGAGAAGTCCTCTTGTGATAACCACAGAGGAATCAGCCTGACGAACATAGTGTCCAAGATCCTAGGTCCTATAATTCTCCAATGTCTGAGTGGAGCTCGGGAACAGCAAGCCCGAGAAAACGCAGGCAGGCTTTAGACCCGGCCGTGGGTGTATCGACCAAGTATTAACACTGCTCCAGGTTCTGGAACACAGACACGCTTACCGACGCCCGACACTGGCTGTATTTCTCGACCTGAATGCGACATTCGACTCCATTGATCGAGAAGTCTTATGACAATGTCTCTCACTGAAAGGCGTGCCAAGTAAGTACATCACTTTATTGAAGGCTCTCTACTCGAACACTTGCCTGCGTGTTACAGCCTATGGTGAAATGTACTCATCAAGTGGTGTCCATCAAGGATGCCCACTGTCTCCATTCTTATTCAATTTCATCATAGATATTTCATGGAGGTCTCCCTCTCGTCATCCAACTACACAGACGTTGACCTAATCCGTGGAGAATTTTCGTTAGACGTAGAATATGCAGATGACATAGTCCTGTTAGGTGAAAACGCTGACAAGATGCAGAGTCTTCTGGACAGTTTGAGTTTCAGTTCGAGAATGTTTGGGATGTCTTTTTCACCACCCAAATACAAATTATTGCTCCACGATGGGTATTCAACGGTGCCTCACCTAACGAGAAGGAGTACAGTGGTTGAGTGTGTTGACCACTCCACTTACCTGGGAAGTAGGGTCAGCCCTGCCCTGGTGGCTCAGCGACCTATGAAATCTCTGCACAGTTACAAAAGCCTCGGCTGGCTTTCGCCAACTCACGCCACCTTTGGCACCGCCGTGATATCCCATTGTCTATTAAGGGTTGCATGTACTGCACAGCAGTCCGTTTTGTTCTACTGTATGGCTGTGAAATATGGCCATTGAAGGTGGAAGACATGAGAGGGCTTCAGGTGTTTGAACACCGTTACCTTCGTGGTATAGGCCGTATTCCGTGGTGTCACCAAGTGAGTAACGCAGAAGCCAGGCGTAGAGTTCTAGGGAGAAGAGGTAAGTCAGTTGACAAGGTTGTGAACCTTCATCAACTGAGATGGTTGGGACACGTGTTAAGTATGCCTAGTCGCCGTCTGCCTCGTCACACAATGTTGGCTGAAGTAGATCCAGGCTGGAAAAGGGCCCAAGGTGGTCAGACTGAAACATGGTACTATTGTGTGAAGTCTCTGATTGTTGGTTTGAGCCATGTGGGGCGATGCAGACTAGGTGGTTGGGGTCCACGGGACAAGAGGAACCAGAGGTTGGAGACTCTAGGTGATATGGCTGAGAACCGATGTCAGTGGTGCAGATGTATACACACACTATCCTCATCTTAACAACACTGTACCGAATCTCACCATTTTGTCACTCCTCTTTCCTTTCTTCTCGTACTTTATATTTCTTTTGACTGAATTTTCTTATCTTCATTTTCCATCTCACTGCCTTTTTATGTGATGTACTGATATGAGGTGTGGCAACTCGGACCGTTACGCAGTAATGCCTGGTCCTAGGTTGATCTGGATGGATGGAGATACTTCTGAAGCATAGTAAACTGATTCGTTCAGTAGATTGAGGTAATTGTCGCAATATTTGTTCTGTTGATAGGCATTTTCTGATGAATTTGATTGGTTAGTCATCGGTTCTGAACACTTTGCAAAAGGTGGTTTTCTTCTGAATTTCGCAGCTATTGACTACTCTATTCAATCTTGGCACCCGTGAATAGCGCTTGTACACAACTCTCCTTATGAGACGTCGGGTTGTAACTCGTGTAGTTCGAAACTTGGTCTGCGTGTCACTATGCCGATCGGTGATGAGGTGATGGTCTGGCTTGCATATCACAATGATCCAAACAGCTATTCTAGTTGAACACTTGTTCTTTCGAGGTCCTACTATGTCAGAAATGTATGTTAGATAGTGATAAGATGGAAAGTGGTTACCACGATATGGGTGTGAGGGCGAAGTCGTACTGTTGCTGGCTGGATGGTGTTACGGCAGTGAGGAGTTTCCCTTGGATGAACAGCGGTGCCACTTTGATACTGCTTACTAAATGAAAGGGAGGGGGCTAGAAAAGGTCGGCCCCAAAATAACATCTCACCCTGCCCCAGGGTCTTTCAATGACGGCGACATAGGTCCACTCCAGCCGGCGTAAGGACAAATAAACCTCAAAGCAACAACCCAAAAAAGCCGTATGCGACAGGCCTCAAGCAGATGTCCCGTGGGCTCCACGGTCACACAAATCGTTTTCGCTTTCAGGCACCTTAAGAAGAAATAGTCTTTCACAGTGTGCATACCCGGGAAGTACCAATCACCTGCACGCTCCCAGTAGCACACAAGACCCAATCATACATAACTTATCCTCCCTCCCTCTCCTCCGACAATCACTTGTTTTTGGTTGGAACTAACTTTGGTCATAAGGAGTTACTCTCACAATGCGCCTACCGACCATCAAACCAACTATGGACATAGATCATACTGCTATAAGCCATTGTTAGAGAAAATGGGTGGAGGATAGACGCTTTTTCTGAAGTGTCAGTTAGGACTCCGATCACGCGTGTACCGGCTTAAGTTGCCACAATTCGCAGTAGTACACAAAGAACAGGTGGACAGAAAAAGAGTAATACAAAAGAAGATACAGAAGTGTGACAGAACCAACAATCTGAGGACAAAGGTTAGTGCAAATTTTCAACCTTGAGACATTTATGGTAAAAGAACATTCGGTTTATACTGCGCAAGCCTGGTAGCATATTCACTCTATCGCAACAATTTCAGTGAAGATACAAATGACTAACAGAAAACGACTAGAAACCGACAGTCGGTCATAATACCGTCCGAATAATCAGAGTTACCTCAAGGACTTGACAATAAGTGGAAGTGACTGAAATGTGGACTGACTATGAGTTAATGATGATAGGTAGCAGTAGCATTCATTTAGACTGATCAAGAAGACTCAGGCAGAAAGGTTAGCGAAACTATAGGAGCGAAAGATGCATCAATGATTTACTTGCGACGGAGATGGTAGGAACAATGGACAGACGGTGATGAGTGGAAGAGTTCAACTGGCCTCCAGTTACTATTCCGTCACCCGCAGCAGTTTGCTATCTTCCACTATATGGCTATGAAACATGACGGTTAGAGGTAGAGTAAATAAGAAGTCTTGAAGTGTTGGATCACCATTGCCTTTATAGTATAAACCGCGTTTCATGGTGTCAGTGAAGTAAAAGTCGAGCTTAAGTTTCAGGTAGAAGAGAACACAGAAATACCTGCCAGGGGCTAACAACTGTCATATTTCTTGACCTGAAGGCAGCATGTCAGGTGTTGTGGTAGTATGGCTGTGAAAGAAGTACCGAACAAGTACATGACTTAATCAAAGCTCTCTACTCGATCTCGTGCAACTGTGTACTAGTGTTCATGGAAGTTGTCATGTGAATTGACGACAACTAGTGGTTTTCGCAGCGACGTCCACTGTAACCGTTCCTATTTAACTTCTTCATAGAATGGAAATAACCTCAGGTACGTCTAAATTCACAGGCATTGACCTACTTTCTGGAGGTCATCTGGTTGACTTCGAGTATGCAGACAATATTGTCTTGCTAGATGAAGATGCTGAGAAAATATAGGGTGTTCTGAATGAGTTAAGAGGAAATCTGAGTACGTTTGGCATGCCTTTTGTTGGCACCTATCAAATGTGAGATGATGCTCCAGCACTGGTCTGCTGCAAGTAATTCCAGTTTAATCATAGGGAGTGTTGTAGTGGAATGTATCAACCACTTTACTTACCTAGGGAGTTGCATCAGCCCGAACGAACTGGATGCTGATGAAATCTCAGATCGGATAGAGAAAGTCCGATTGGCATTTGCCAACTTGCATCGCTTGTGGAACCAACTGGTGAGATATCTGACTACTTATCAAAGAAGTATACTGCGCTGCAGTTCGTTCTGTCCTGTTATACGGCTGTGAGACGTGGCCATTAAAAGTAGAAGACAAGAGGCGATTACCGGGTTTCCGTCACATTTGGTGGAATCACCGTGTGTGCAATCTTGAGTTCAGAAGGGTACTCGGCAAGACAGGCTAGTCGGTTGATGAGCTTGTGAACCTTAGTCTACTGAGATAGCTGGGACATGTACTGAGCATGCCGAGCCACAACCTACCTTTACGTGCCACGCTAGGGGAGGCTGGATTAGATTAGAAGCTTTACGGAGATGGCTGTTAACTATTGGTCATAGGTTCCAGCCCTGCTCCACTTACCGAGGTTTGGGTAGTCAGGTACAATCAATAATCCTCAAACAGTAGGTGTGGCTCATTGCCTGCTGTACGGATGTGCACAACGTAGTTCAGTGCGTTAAAAATTTAATTGAATCCACTTGCTGTTGTGTACTACTGTCAAGTGTGGCAGCTTGAATCGATGCACTTGTGTGCGGGGTTTTGCGTCAACTATTTCCAGTCGCCGTTTGTATGCTATTACTCAGCATATTTCGCTGTATCCTCCATATAGTGTTGAAGTCGCATATAAAGGCCTATGAAGCTCCCAGCGAAGTGCATGATATATCCAGGCTACCTTTTTTTCGACAGCTGACATAAAAATCTTGCATATGGATGACACGAGAAAACCACAGGTGAGCGAAGTGTCTAATTAAAACTGCTCGTATGTAAGAGTAGCTGAACAAGCAGCTTAAAAATCGACATCTATCGTATGAAGATGTATGATGAGCTCTACACATTCTGGCATAACTGCTTATTTGTTTAAATAGCTACGTCACATCATACAGTTTAGACAGATCAAAAGGAGGAAACGATGAAAATCGTTTTATCATCGGGAACTAGCAAAAAGTAGTAAGCAAGATAGTAGCGAAGCAGTAATGAGTTAAAAAGGCTGAAAACCATCAGTCACTGAAATGGTCAGGTGACAAAGTTCATACGACCAGTGTCAACTGCATCCTATAATTCTAGTGGAACTACGAACAATTCACAAGAAACTTTGGGGTTGCAAACCTATACATAGCTCTAAGCGATGAATTTTCTTATTATTAGCTCAAGAACTGCCGAAATCGAAGTCTTTGTTTTTTGTCTGTGGGACTTATGAAACATGTGACTACAGACCACACAGATTTGAACAATCGCTTAAACAGTATCTACATAGATCATTAGCGTCCTGCGTCTTTTATTATTTATTTACTCCTTTTAGTTTGTGTTGAGTTTGTTTCTCTTTGACTCGTGTTGCTTCTAAGTGTGATTGTTTCGTTTCATGACTATTGTCATAACTTACATCACAGCTTTAGGATGGCAGTCCACCTCCTGCCTGAGGTTTGAAACGTTTCAGTTTACTGTATGAAATAAAGTAGTCAAACGATTAATATCATGAGAAAGCGAAACTAGGATAAGATGTGAACCAGAACATTTGTAGGATACTATGCAAACCAAAATATAAATGGATTACTGGACCCTCTATTGAGACCTGACGGATGCTACGCACAACATTTCAAGAAATACATTGGCCACGTAAGATATCACACTTCCAAACACCATATAAGTATACGTACAGGTAAAGTAAGACATTTACGTGAACATGAAGGATAGTAGAAAGATGAATAGTAGTATATTGGTCAGGATTTTACTGAGACAGTGAATAAATAAGCCATTGTAACCTGGTTTGAATCAATTCACTTACGATCTCTGACAATGTAACAATCTAAAGACCAAAAATTACATAACTATATATTCACCGTGCTAACTGAAGATAGGAAACTACAAAAGTGTAGAAACTAAGAGCTAGGATAGGCTATCCGAACCTCTGGATCCATTCCATCTAGACCTGAACACAATTTATAGGGCAAAGTAGATATGATACCGTGATAATGTAGGATGGCTGACCACTTCAAGTTTACCTCAAAAGCAGCGCTATGTGGGTAATGTCACCTGAGTGGCTTATGGTTGTCGAAGTAACAACTTCATCACTAGATCACGAAAACCGTCCAATTGAAGGGCTTCCTTAAGAAAGGCTGCGGCCACACGTTTTTGCGGCTTCCTTGAACTTTCCTGAGTTTTTGGTAGTTTGGAAAACCGTAATCGAAGGGTTCCTGGTTGGGCACTTTAAAATTTAGCCATGCTGCTGTGGTATTACCGCATTTATTCCATTTTTACGTTTAACTGAAGGCTGTCCAAGTAGAAGAAGGTAGTGTGTAGAGAAAATTCAAAACCACATACAGATTTGATAGTCATAACCAATTACTTTGCATTCAAAAAACCTGCTGAACGGACCTTTCTTTATATGAGAGTTTACTGCTAAAGTACAGCTTAAAGGCAACGCAATACTTTAAAATTACGCCGTATATTGTCGAAACATAAGAAGCTTTCAGTTAACTGCCTCCCGACTCTAAAATCTGTGAACCACTAGTACCTGTTTTTGCTGATCTTTCTTCAATTTTAGAGAGAATGAATCGTCACGGTTAAACTTTGAGGATCCCGTAATTTCTGAACAGATTCCACCCACAACTATCAAGCCAGCATTGAAATGATTCAGATGAATGATCTGGATCACTTCTTCGGGAAGCGTATTCCAGTGCGTAACTACTCCCAGGGGGTAGAAGTTGTGTTTGATGTGTAACTTGCTGTCCTAGGCTTTGTTTCTGTATGTGTCCTCCAAGATTGGTGCTACAACTTAGATTCACCAAGTGACACTTGAGTATACAGAGGTCTCCACAATTTTGCGAGCCGTTATCAAATCTGTTCTTAGTCTTATATCCTCGAGCACATAGCTATAGCCGCTCAAGGCGTTCCTCAAGTGTTTCAGACCTGAGACCACAAATAATTAATAAGTTGCAGCGTCACACACCCCCAAAATCAATAGCCTAGGGTTTGACGACCTTCGACGTTGATACTGACCTTGATAGTTTAACTGGACTCGCTAAGCTGGGGGCATCCGGTCAAGCATCCTGGCCATTTGGCACGCTGTCGTGTTACGTTGCACTGCTCGTATTCGACTCTCCAGCCAGTTATTTGGAACGCATCGGTATTTTGGCACAACCATCCAAATATACTATTCCATGAGACTACGCTATCGTGTTCTTCCTTGGTCTCGTATTCGTGTGTATATAACAAGTTTGAATAATTAGTGATTGGTCTTTGCGTCTGTCAAGTTAGCAGCAGGACAAGTCCTAAATTGGTGAGCCCAACGTGATCACATATCCCGACCAATAACAAATATTGAATTGGTGAGCCTGTTCCATTTTATACTTGTACATTGTTTTCATTTCGATAACATTTATATATCCATTTACTAAACTTACTCATGTCCGACCACACTCCCAAGCTTATCCACATTAAGCCGACTACGAACACGTGCCATATTGGCCAGACAATGCGGAAACATGGTTTCTGTATGCCGAGGCAGAGTTTCGAGAACAGGGTGTCTCAGATCCTCAATCTCGATTTCTTGCTGTCATACGGTCACTACCGCGAGGATTGAACAGGTATGTTACAGCACACATGATTAATCCTGAAGTAAGTGATCCTTTTGCACTTCCTAAGGCCGCACTCTTCAAGAAAAGCGATCTCACAGATCGCCAGCGTCTAGACGAATTACTTCGTAACATCGAGCTAGGCAGCCACTCAGTTACTGAAGTCCTCGCACGCATGCGAGAAGTTATGGGTGCAAGAACATTCGAAGATGGCCTTTTCCGATAACTGTTTCTCTCAAAACTACCACAACCGGTGCAAACCGTGTTGGTGACACTGTAGTCAGTTCCACTGGATGACCCGGCAGCCTCAGCAGATAAAATACTGGAGATTTCCAGCAGACCCGTCTCCAACGTATATTCTGCCTGCAGCAAACCAGAGCACCAGGACTCAGAGGTGACTAAGCTGTGCAACTCTGTTAGACAGTTGCTGCGATCTCGAAGTACTAGTTCACGTAGACCTCCACAGAAACGCACCATGGCGCATCGCAGCAAATCGCGTGGTTTCCCCAAAACTAAACATAGCAGGGTGGAAAACCCTGAATGGTGCTGGTTTCATAACACTTACGGAGACGAAGCCAGAAAATGTCGGAAACCATGCAGTTTTAACAAGGACAGAAACTCGGGAAACGGTCACGCCGGCACGTGCTCACGGCAACCGTAGCCGGCAGAAACAGCCGTTTGCTCCACGTCACCGACATAAAAACGAAAGTTCGCTACCCCATCGACACCAGCGCAGGAGTCAGCGTTCTTCCCGCAACGACAAAGGAGCGTCATCACGGCCCATCCTTCAATCTTCAAGCAGCCAACGGCAAGGCAATCGCGACATTCGGGAGACGGTATGCCTACCTCAACTTAGGTTTACGCAAACCTATCCACTGGATTTTCCTCCTTGCTGACGTCTCTATGCCCACCATTGGCATAGACTTGCTTAACCATTACGATCTACCCGTAGATGCTTGCCGTCGACGACTGATAGATAACAGCACAAAGTTATCTGTTGGCGGCACCACCTATGTAGGTCCGAGTTTGGCCATCTCTAGAACCAAACAACCAGGCGAAGCGTCCTACCGAGCAGTTTTGGAGAGATGATCAGAATTGCAACAACCGAGGCACACTCTTCCGTGCACATCCAGCAATGTTATGCATCACGTCACAACCACAGGCCCACCTGTTGCATCCAAAGCGCGCCGTCTAGCCCCCGATAAGCTCAAAACGGCTAAAGGCGAATTCAACCACATGCTCGAAGTAGGCATTATCAAAACCGTCAAACAGTCCTTGGGCATCACCATTGCGCACAGTTCCCAGAAAGGATAGCAACGGCTGGCGTCCAACCGGTGATTACTGAGGGCTTAACGCCGAAACAACTCCGGACTGCTACCTGATACCTCACGTTTACGATTTGACTGCAACCTTATGTGGAATGAACATTTTCCCCAAAATCGACTTGGTCATGGCGTACAACCAGATACCTATGGCAGCAGAAGATATCGCGAAAACAGCCGTTACTACTCCTTTTGGCTTGCTTGAATTCCTGCGACCATCGTAGGTATGATGGGGGGGGGCACTTCATCAGTCTTCCACTCGTCCCCGTCGACAACATAGTCGTCGTTATCTGCCATCACCCTAGCCCTCGGTAGAGCCTGATAACTGATTTCCCCTAATTATGGCCACACTCTTCCTGGCGAAATTGTATCTGAATTCCTAAGCCAACTAAAGCACCCACCGGATCACGTGCCTTTCGTTCGACTCCAAGTTGCAAAATCAGAAAGGCCCGGTTACGAAAGGAGAACTCAGAGAGCGCGTGCTCAGAAGTGCACATGGAGCGCATATAACTCAAAACGCTGCAGGCGTGTGAATGCACAGAACTCGGCGAGGCGGATTTGATATCGATGTCACCCTAGCTATGTGTGCGACGAAAAATTGGTAGAATGGTCAAGGAAAATGATGGAGGTCAGAGAGTTGACAAAGTGGAAAAGGGCAGTTCGTCTATCCTTCCTACCACAGGGTTGGTGTTCCATCAAGCAGGTCCCCGCATGTCATCTATAAATCTCCTAATCTGGGAAAAAAATTGTGTCCGAAAACTATTCTAGGTTACGACAATGGAACAGCGGATACATTTTGGTTGTCAACTATTGCTAATATCACTACCACTGATAACAAAGACTTCTCCTCTGGTGTTGCAGCTTACAGCTGGTGTGTACACTACGGATGCTGCGTCTCCTTTGCTAATCCTTTCTAATCAAATATCAAGTTGAGTAGCCTAAATCCGGTTTCAGCTAGTGTTTTGGAAAAAGATATCTGATGGGTCTCAATCACATGATGAAACCGGGCGGTCGTCCACTATATAATACCCACTGACCACATTTAGTACCTGTGATTGTGGTGGAACAAGACCAACTGGAGCCTTGCGTGGGGTAAAATACATACAGGATGGTTAAGATGCGATGCCACTAAGGTCTCAAGGTCAATAAAGTCTCTGGAACAAACCCTTGCAGGCCATTCTCAAATCATATGTATTCTAGATAATTTCGGTCGTCGTCACTCTCATTTGTACCTCATTTTGCTGATTTCCGCACCAATAATTCACTGAGCAGTTACGAAATTTCAGCACCAGGCAAATCAGTGAACTAATTAGCATAAGTTTTCCTCGAAGAGTGTGAGTAATACAATGAATCATGGATCCCCTTTTCTGCGCTGCTGAAACCCAACTTGTCTAGAAAAAATCATAGCCACACCATTTTAAAGGTTTACAGGGTTTTCTTACCTCAGTACTTGACTGAATGTCCTTAGTTCCCGCACACGTAAAGCCCGTAGAGAAAAACTACATCTACCTTACGATTTCCTAAGGACAAGCTAGATGAGTACGAATATTGCAGTCTGATATAAGTGAAAAAAATGAGTACCGTGATGTAGCATAACTCCTTCTTTGACTCGCTTATCTGATAAAGCGCAAGGTGAAGCAGTTTTATTCCCTTGACGACATTTTGGGCATAAATGTTTGCCCATAGTAATATCAGAGTAGCGATACAACTTCCGACAGCTGAATTTTAAAGTTTACTGATCTCGCTGTCTTTGACTTTTGCCGTAGTGAGACAAAACGTGTGAACGGACTATAGAAAACTCATGTTGAAAGTTGAGATTGGTTTGATGGGACCATAGGCAAGCATTTGTCCCCGAATTATCACGTAAGTGATATCCTTTCACTGTGTGATATATTAAACAAATCGGACTGTTATGGAATGACATTCTGGTCTTCGGGATTCCAGACCAGCAATGAGACCACTGCGACGGCCTGCCTAAAACCGACTAAATCAATCCTACATGGATAGTAGTCTTTGGAAAATTCAAAGGTTGGATTAACTATGCCAAAAGCAACCGCCGTTTTTGCGGTATCTTGATAGATGTTTCATACTTTTTGTAACCGATTCGTTGATGATGGTTTCACTGCCGTCAATTTAAAGATACTGGCACTAACATGTGTAGCAGATCAACTGCCAGCTCTTTAGTACAGTTTGAGAATAAATAGATAAATTCTCATTCTCACATTAGTAAATTAACATGAGAGAAGCCAGTTTACAGGCATCATCATATTGATATATGTCTAAAAGTCTGCAACATTTTACGGGTCCTGAATAATACAGAGTGGAGGTCGTTTAACTCCATCAAAAACATGAGATCGCAGTTACGGGACAAAGAAAATACCACTTTCAGCATTCGCAGTGCGTCGAAGTGAAGATAATAAAAATTTCCATTCCTATATAATGGATTTAACATGACAGATACCAGTTCACAAGCACCGTCAAAATGATTTTGAAAGTTTACAGAATAGTGCTGGGAATTATATAACTCACATAGCAAGTTATTGATATGCATAAACTTATTAAAACTTGCTGCAAATCAAGAGACGGGTATGGATTTCCATCTGTCATTACACAGATAGGTTCCATTATCAACGACAAAAGCGCAATGTTCGAAGTTTGCGTTGTAACCGAACGACGTTGTTAGTCCATTTGCATAGTTTTTTATTTAGTAATATGAACATCTATTCACCAGAAAGTCCTTCAGTTTTTAGCTTTGCTAACCACAAAGGGCCTATTTATACCGTCTGGAGTGTCAGTAAGTATCCACAGTTATATAACCTAGGTGAGTATCTAAATCCATGCATTTCCAGTTCACCATGTGGTTTAAAGGTAGTATACATTAATTCCACTGGGAGTACTTTTAGTAGCAGATGAAGGTAGGCGTTGAGATGGTTAATAGTCGAAATGGCAGCAGTTATATATAGACTTCAGGCATCGTTCATATTAGCGAAAGCAGCATCATTCGAGAACTGCATTAGATGCATGGTAACTTTTACTTAAAAATATCACTTGATACAGAGTACTATGAAACATGTAGTGTGGAATTACTGCAGGTGAGTCATATTCCGAGCCAATAGGTATATTGGTCTCTCGTTTGATCATTTGTTCAGAATATTTGTGCCACTATGGCTGTTGGGAAACTTTAGACGGTTCGTCGTAAGAAGAATCCTGACCAGCTGATGAGTTGATTGTGAAGATGTTCCAGAAACCGCAAAAGATTGAGAGTAGTTCAATAATTTATGGAGTTGAACAGCAGGTATTATTTCCACTTAGTAGATATGTCCAGATTGAAACTTAGCATTGAATGTCGTCATCGAGCTGTTGCTGTGAAATAAAAAGAAAGAAGAAGCGGGAGCGGAATTGGGAAAGGGAATTACCACGCAGACCAGCTTGGAAAAGAGAGAAGTTCCTATGCTTTCAGACTTATCCGAACTTCATGTACATTTTCATGTTTGTATATGCGATTAACCACATAGTTTTTCCATTATAAAATCCTTAAAACTTTTTTATACCTGAGGTGTATCGTAGTAGCTTTGAGAGGGAACTAGTGTACATAAGTTCATTATAGTGAGGAGGGAAACCAGTGCTCACACCCTTGTAAACAATCGTCAACTCGAAAGTGTAAGAGGAACTCAAGGGCTGTAATAGCTCCTTTTCATACATTTACAGGTCCAAGTACGTCCTCATTGGCCCAAGATGCATAGATGGTGGCTAATTGATCGATAGACTTGTCGTTTATTAATAGCCTATTAAGTGAAGAGCTGAAAAGTGTCAACGAGCTTGCCGTACGAGTTTCTTCTGGAAGCCTATTCCAACTGTGTGAGGATTTATTTAGGAAGAAATTATCTCGCAAGCTCGTCGTACAACACTCAGTTTCAACTAATACTTTGTGGTTGTGCATATCATACGTAGACGTTACAATTAGCTTGATTTGCGGACCATGAGAGTGCAAGTGCTGATGAAGTAACTTATAATAAAACATAAGGTTTAGTTTAAGTCTCCTCTTCCAGAGTGGTTCTAACCCCGACATGTCACATCTGGACGTGTAGTCTAGATTATAGTCAGTTCCTAATGTTCTGAAGGTGAAGTAACGTTGTATCCCTTCAACTTTCAGTTTGTCACTTCTACGGAGGCCACTGAGAATAAACGGGCAATATTCTAAAAGTGGGCGAATGCACACTTCATAGAGTTAAAGGGTTTTTATCTGTATTTATCTATTATTTAAGGCTAGTGCTGATAGTTGGGGTTTCATGAGGAATTAAACAATCCGGATTACTTAGGTCCAAGTCCACTTGGGATTGCTTTACCACCAGTGGTCGGCGCAATAGGATTACTGGTCATAGCAGCACTATTCGAATGTTTCTCAGGGCATCCAGTACCTTCATAGTTTGCATATGTCGGGGTGGTAGGACCTTTTCTCCTTTGTTTTCTGCGCTGACAAAGAGTTTTGTCCTGTACAATTGTGATAGTTTTAAAATTACTGTTTAGTCTTATATGATCCTGATAGTTAATGAACCTCTTAGTATCATATGAAGTGGTGAACTTGAAAAGAATGGGGCAACTTAGGTGTGCTGCTTTCTTGTAGAGGCGTTTACAATCACAGTGCACAGGCGTCATGCCACATGAGTTTAATAACCTTGTCTTGACGGCATCTAAAGATATGGTATCTGGAACATTACATACTATTGCCTGGTAAGATGCCAGCCTCTTCATTACTTCAGTTGCCAAGAAATCTATTAGCGTTTCAGCTTCAATATGGTTTGGGACTAGGTTGTTGTGTTTCCCAAAAAGATATGCTAAGGGTTGAAAGTCCTCAACTACTCTCTTGATTCCATCTATCATGGACATAATACTGTCAATCTCTCTATTTTCCTTGATGTTATTATTCATGACCGATATAATGTCTTCAGCCCTGACGAGCGGTGTAAGGCATGTAAGTTCGTCGGGATCTGGATTATATGACGCGATAGAGTTACGGTCACAACCTGAAATATTAGTGGAACTGACTCTTTTATTCTTAGTGCTAGAGCTATCTGTCTTTGAACGCTTTGCTTTCGAACGTCCCATTCTTATAATAAGTTTTAAGTGAGATGTGCAGTTGACGGTAATATGTGCAGTCTAAAAGGATGGGAATACACTGTCTATATATGACAATGTGGCCTTAAATTATCCAGACAGAATATATCGTTATATTACTATATATATATATATATATATATATATATATATATATATATATATATATATATATATATATATATATATATATATATATATATATATATATATATATATATATATGTATATATATATATATATATATATATATATATATATAGAGAGAGAGAGAGAGAGAGAGAGAGTAATAATGAGCTAAGCACAACGAGAAATCGCATAAGATATAATCAAGGATCACGTGTAAAAGTAGCGTATAGTTTCAACGTTACCGCGTTATTTATCTCTTGGTGGTGTATTGGTAAACCCGCTTCAGAATGCTTCCTTAGGAGCTATAGCGATCTATTTAATTACAGGCGCTGTGGTTTAGCAGATTGGGTCCCGAATGCTCGTTTGGAGGCAAGCACTGAAGAAACATTATCTTAGCCTTCAACTTATTGTCTTGAACTGACAGGAAAATGATCATGAGGGACATGCGGTAGTGTGTGTTGCCTGTAGGGTTGTCTCCTCTACGCGAACTTGAAGAGCGTGGAGAACAATCACTCACTCTCCTTATTTGCATAATACCTGTGAGTGAACAGCTACGAAAGAACACGGTGGCTTATCCAGGTATGATGAACCATGCCAAAACCCCCAGACACTTCCACCATCTCAATGAAGCACCACATACGGGCAACACAACCTTAATCGACAAGGTATATGCTCTATCGTATACCTCCGGCATAGCCGGTCCGTTTAAACTATGAACATAAGCATCGGAGCTGAATCTCATCGAAACTTGGACCAGTGGGAAAATGATTGCCACTACACCTGAAGCAAGGTCTACAATGGCCTTCAGTAGGCTTCTTCCCTAGCTGGATTTAATTTTCTTATACCTATTTCATTTCATCTGGAATGCTTTCTTATGTTTTTCTCATATTGATCTCAGTGACTTAGATAGTTTGTGCAATCCATTTGCTTGTGAGCAATCACACATCTCAAAATGGTTGTTGCTTATCATTGTACGGCCTCAGCTTAGTCGCAATACATCGTCAACCTTGCACACAGATCGTTCAACAAGGTTACAGTCGTCTCATCTATCGAAACAAAGAGTGTCATATCGTTCTTCAAGCTTTTCCACAATCATGTGGAAAAATAGCGTATCACATTCCTGTTCGTGCGAAGAGGAAATGAGAGCTTGTGGGCTGTCGTGGAGCTAGGTTCAAAAGATTTCAGAGAACAGAGCGCATTGGTGACGTGCTACTGAAGCCCTATGTTCCATTAGGAACCCAAGGGACAAATAATAATAATAGTGATGATCACATCCTGTATAAATTTGTTACTGCGCCAACAAATATGTTCCTCATGAAACACTTATATTGACGTGACACAGACTTCAAAGTAGTGGAAAAGAGTCTTATGTTTTGTTGAACACCTCTCAAAATTGAACAAGTTCATCCTTGATGCATATGCTTGATTCTAGCAACCATTATTTTGAGGGTGGACTGCCCTTCAGATTTTCAGAACTCCGAATAGACTCATGAGCGTCTCGATTCTTTTGCTCTACGTAAACCAATGCGAGACGTTTAGTGTGTTTAAGGTTATCCCTAGATTTACCTACAGTAACGCTGTAACGAAAAGTTAGGATTCGGCTACCAATCTTCTTCAAAAATGATTGCAAACTTCCAAGGGACATTCCTTATTTGCCTCATTTGATCGCCTCGGGTCAACATAACTGTTTCAGTCAGTGACCACTGTCACGCGAGCCGTGAAAAGAAGAAACATCAGGAAGCGCTTGTTGATTACTTGCACCACAACAAAAGTTTTCAGTACTACCAATCTGAATTGCTGGAAATGGTAACGCCTGAACTTAGACATTCACCTGGATTAAGTGATTGTATGGATACTTACTTATTCCTGAAATCATTGAAGTAAGTTATTGTTGGTCAATAATCTACGAACATAAGAATTACTGTTAAAATAGACGTTTATCTGACGAAATACTTGGTCTTGTAGATGAGTCAGTCATGTTGACCACTCACAACGCAAACACCAAATATTGCGCCATTTGATATGAAGAAAGAATTGTGAGCAGGAATGACTTAAACTCAGAACGATGTGTATGTACTGTAAAGTGATATTTTCCTGCTATTTTCATAACATTTAGACACTTGGTATCATGATAGAGTCTAATGTCCTCCCTCTGTATCATTCAAAACTGCTAAAACCTTTTATATTTCTCTGCAATTATCAATTTGATGAGGTCTGTAAACTGGCTTTTCTCATGTTAACTTCATAACTTGAGAATAAAGATATTTATTTATTATTTATATGCATTCATTTCTATGACGGTATTTGTGAAATCCATAGCCTTCCTTAAAGCAAGCGGTGTATTCCGAGGAACGCTAAGCCGATGGGTAGTGTGCCAACTAAACTGCTAGTAGTCTGAATTCAGCTCACCCGGAACTTACGAGTTTCTAGCTGAACAAATGGTAAAACTAAGTACTTTCTGTGCGGTGCGCTCCACTTCGTCAAACAGCGTAGGTCTGTCTCCAAGTGGAAACGCAAAGGTATGGTTACACCAACGGTTCGCTTCACTCATAATACGACACAGGGTAAGGTTAGGAAGGATCTCGAGGTGAACAGAAAGTTACAGTATAATAAGAGGAATTATCATAGAAATTCGTAACAATAGATTTATCGGAGAGAAAAACGACATTACTTTTATGACATCTAGCGACAACAGGAGTAGAAAGAGACGATGAGATTTCTTCACATAGTCATAGAAAAAGGATGGTTATATCAAATATAATGCGTTTATCACGCAGGATTGATGTTTCTATTACCCCACAAAAAATATCACTGTTATCTTGACAAACGACCCCCACCGGATTTATAATTAATAAATATCCTTAGTACAACATTTGTTGATACTTGCCTTCAATTACTGGCCAAAATAACTAACTCTTACTTATTATCAGGGACTGTTTTGCAAATGAGGAACCCGTCGGCTAGGGAGTTAAGCTACATTTCGCAATGAAAATGTTTCGAAACGACTGTGGCCAAGAAGTAAAATATGGTTCCTACATGCCTCATGTAAAACCACATCGGAAACAACGAAATAAGTGAAATCGTTAAGGGCTTTTGGGTACTTGCATTCCTGCAGTCTAGGAACAGAACTAGTCATAGCATCTATTGTAGACTTACTGACTACGGGTACTTGGTTCAAGTCCTGAGTAAGAAGACTAGTCTATAGGCTATCTTGTCCCCCACTGTATGGCTTCACATTTCATTTGGTTTTCCTGACGAAACACTCACCTCTAGGTCTACGTATTTTCAATTTCCCAAACTCCGTCGACTTCTCGTCAACAGCAAAGCCCCCATTCTCCTGGCCAACACTCATGACTGACAAAATGTGGCTCACTCATCGAGTTTATGAATTCGGTAATCATGGTATCCAGTTGCGGACAAACCTTGTGAACAAACATGAAAAAAACAAACTTTAACAGATGAGGCATGAGCACAAGAAAATTACGCGTTTCAGACATCTATGAGAGTATAGTTAAGCAAGGAATACACCAGGTTCATCACCTTACTTCTTGTTTTACTGTATGCGAAGACCGCTTTATTGGCTTTCAAGAAAGGGTTCACTACCTTCATTTGATGGAAAGTTTATGATTTCATTGCCACACTTTCTGAATCATATTCGAAACTACTCAGTCTTTTACTTAAACCATTGATTACCTGAAATAAGGAAATCAGGAAAAATGTCCGAACCGGAATGTTTGTAATTTCCGTGAGCATGCATCGGATTATTGCTCATTTTCGTGTTTAGCCCGTCTATTTCACAATACTTCTTGAACTAATTGTTACAGTGTGGTCAAACCACTGTCCTAAATCGCGTTTAGTAAACGTGCTATGAAATAGCTCCCACAACTGTTGGTCTGACCAAAAGTTATGGACAATAATTTCCAAGACACCAAATGAGACAGGTAACTAATCTAATAAATCAAGTTCACAAATATTGTTAGCACTTCTCGAGTTCGTTTGTTCGCAGTTTGGGAATGAATATCATATATCGAGTATGCTAAATGTAGTGTAGCTTCACCTGACGAAACAATGAAATTGCAAGCGGGATTGAATTACACCTCCAAAATATTCATGTTTTGTATCCCTGCAAGCGGCATATATGAGTGACCCTAAACGTCACCTTAACAACAAGGTCTTTCAGTCGTATACATGTTCCTACTTCAGATAAATAATATGCCTGTGAGTATTTCTCTTCATGAAAGCATATTTTCTACCCATTTCGCACGCAGAGCGTTACTTGAAGGAAGCTACCGGAGAACTACCGACTGGGCCACAATTGTTTTCTGTTCTCTTACGTGCCTCAGCTAAATATGTTGAGAGAGTGAATACGTTTTCTGGACTATTGTAGTTGAACATAAGCAAATAAAAATGACAACCATGAATATCTTGCAACGTCGTGCTTATTTTTAGGTGAAGTGAACATTCTCATAAGCTAGTGAGGGAAGGATAAACCTTAGTTTTATACGATCAGTAAGTAACCAGTACGTTAAAACATATTGAATTGGTAAAGAATGAAAATGTGCAGATTGTTTGGTCATATAGTAAGTAGCTGCAGACCTTATTATGGTTTCTGTAACCAACTGACGGTCTCAAGAAGTGACGGCAGGTCGAAGTAAAAGCGCACAACAACTTCCACTTTTCAACTAACGGGCCTTGTTTGGATACATTTTGAGCTTCCGCAGGGGATTTTTGTCAGCGCTAACTGGAGGATTGATCGGTGGATTCGGAAGTCCACCACTTACCCCACTGATGACTTTCAAAGTTATGCTCACTATGGTATGGTCCTTCTGAAGTTGACCAGAAAGTAGCAACGGGTAGCAATGAAGAAAAGAAAGTGAATTATAGACGTGAAAGCCAAGTTATACTGGAGCATCTCGGTTCCCTTACATAGTAAGCTGAACGAAAAGCTTCCTTTGAGGTCATCAAGTTATGAGGTGATCAACAGAGACTGGAAAAAAGCCTAAACTACGGTGAACAACATTCAGTTTCCCCTTTACACTATCACCATCAACACCGCAGGAGCCTTGAAACTAAAGCAGCCCACAAAAGCGTCCCCTCATTTGGGGCTTAGGTTATTGGCCTGACATTGAAAACCCAGCTTTGGACCATTTGGAGAAGACTGCTGGTAAATATCCAATTAATAACTTTTCACCCGGAAGAAATCTCGGCGAGAGAGAACTGGCACAGAAACTGCCAGGTCAACAGCAGACTTGATGAAAAATATTTTTCGCACAGTAAAGCAAGTCACGCAAAAAGAAGGAAAACAGAAACATGTTTAGGGATTGTTCTGGTTCGAACTAAACAGGTGCGGAGGCCAATCACTAATCATTCGAACTTGTTATATACCCACAGATACCAGAATGGAATCGTATATTCGTGAGGTCGGGCCAAGGCACCGAGCGTTGAGACTAACTGGCTAGAGGGTCGCTTACGAGCAGTGCAACGCAACACGACAGCGTGCCAAGTGGCCCGGATGCTTGACCGGGCGCCTTCAGCTTAGCAAGTCCGGTTAAACTATGAAGGCCAGCATCAATGTTGAATGTCGTCGAACCCTAGGCGGTTGATTCTGGAGGTGTGTGACAGGGAAAGTGTTACACCCTGAGGCGCACCGGCTTCAGTGAACAGTGAAGTGAAGCATTCATCCTCATAAACAGTATACTGTTTCGCTTCATAAGAGTAATAATGCATTCAATTTGTGGCCCAGAACTCGGGTTGAACAGTAAAGAACTTGTTGAACAAGAGAAATCCAGAAACGGAGTCAAAAGCAGGCTTTCAACCTAAGGAGGCTCCGAGGATGTACGTAGCACTTTTGTCTAGACTGGAAACAGGACATCGGTAGCATTCGAAGTAATCCTGTGTTTATATTCAGATTGTTTCGGAACTCTCAAAGCCTCCCATGAGAATTTCAGAATGTGTAGTGGCCATTTCTTCGCTGTTCTGAAAAATTAGAGGTTATAGAGATAGGTCTAAACCTTATATTTGATTGCAATGACTTATATACAAGAGAAACTGCAATCTCCGTCAAAGCAGCATGTATTGTCGTCTTGAGAAATGATGCACCAAATATGTGTCTGAGAAAATGACATAAAATATCAACACATTTTCGACAAATAATGCTTCAAACCTCATCAGGTATGGCTGCGGTGCTAAGTGAATGCTAGCCAGTGTCTGGGACTGCTATTTTCAGTATTCATGTGCCTCCCCCCACAGCCTTGGATTCGCAAAATGACCAGCGGCTTATAACATGCTTTAATAAATAATTAACACCGAGTCTTCCAGTCGTATGAGGTCCTTGGGATTTGTAAATGATGCCAATCAATACTGTCTAAAATGCATCCTCAAAGTATCATGCAACTTCTTCACTTCTACTGAGCAATGTATCAGATGGCGGTTATTGTGCCTTTATTTTAGAGGGTGGATTTGCTTTGATGAACTAAGTCATACCGATGGCTGCATTCTGCATTCAATTCGTTCGGAAAAATCCCCTCACCGTTGTAATGGGGTCGAAAGTCTGATTCGTAGCTTGCATGTTTACACTGTTGTGAGTAAACAGCTATTCCTTTTATCTACTAAGTTTCAGGTCCATGACCCATGATTTTATCTTGTATCTATTAGTGTCACTCGAAAAAATAAGGTAATCATGCGAAATAGCAGTTGAATGTTTCCTTTTCTCCATCGTGATTAACAAGTGAGTTCATGTGTAGAAAACACACACTATCTGCAAATTTGTAAGTGCATAAACTCTTTGGATTCAGCCAACATCCATGTAGGTGCGCTGAACACCACTAGCCATCCAGTTTATGCTCACTTTCATGTCGACATGGTGCTTTAAGAACTGCAGCTGTACGAAATTGACAGGTGCAGAGACCAATCAGTCATTGCTTGTACCTGTAATATACCGACGAATACTACATCGAGGAAGAACACATTAGCGTAGTCAGAAAGAATAGTATATTCGAGAGATAGTGTCAAAATACCGATGCGTTTCGACTAGGTGGCTAGAAGACCGATTAAGAGCAGTTCAACGCAACACGACAGCGTTCCAAATGGTGTGGATACTTGACCGTGTACTTTCAGACTGACGAGTCAGATAAAACTATGAAGACCAGCATGAAGTTTGAATCTTGTTGAGCCCTGGGCTATTGATTTTGAGGAAGGACGTTATGCTACAACCTCTCAGATATAAAGGAAATCTAATTAACTTTCTGCCTTCTACACTCCATAAAATCTGTTCAGAAGATACAGTGGATGTAGAAATTGAAACTCTTAGGACAACACTATTGAATAACGGATCCCCTTGTAGCTTTATCGATAAAAACTCAAGTAAGGGATTACACTACACTGAATTACAGTTCCAAGGAGGATTTTATTCATAAGCTTAAAATTCAAAGGGGACACCATAGCTGAAGTGTTGAAGAGCCATCTGTCGAAGTGTAGCAATAGTATTTTTTATTCTGTTAGTCCAAGACTAATATTCTTGAGCCGCCCGGTGATTCAATAATTTGTGTAGGATGGGCAACCATTTATGTTCACATCTGCGTGTATCTGCAAATTCACATACTGCTGTGGAACTGACTACATTGGACGCTGTAAGTGAAAGTGAGTTACTGAATATTACTCGGTTTGGCTTATCAAAGGTGAGCAAAGAAAAACAACTTCATCCATATGTGAACATATAGTAAAGTCAGGTCATTCAGCAACTCAGGATTCATCCTTTAAGGTAATTTACAAAGTCGAGTTTAACAACTTCAAAGGTCTACGTTTCCACTACTTATGCAAACCTGAAACATTAGTTACACACGAACAAAAGCCGAAACTTTGCATATGAAAACTTTTTATGGAACCACTTTTCTACCTTGACCTTATTATTCATTTTAGTTAGTTTGTCAGTTTTCATTTCTCTTCACTGTACATATCGCACTTTTATTATCATGATTCTACACCTCTTTGATAGCACTTGGTCCTGATTTCAACACTTGTTATCATTTCGTCTCTTATTCTGTGACTCATTTACTACTTCTTCCACTCGAACAAACATCAATTATATCTCTTGTATATTGACTGAACAACGTCTTAATGCATTTATCTGACATTTTACCGATTATAAATACGACTATATAGCTTGATGATGAAACCGTTGAAAAGAAATATTTCTTCGCTGCTACATACCTGGTTCTTCTTATTTATGAGTAAATAGGTGTATTTCGTCAAAACTGCTTTTCAATGAATGTAAAAACACCCAGACAACAATTGAAAACAATAACTGATATCTGTACACTAGGTTGTAAATGGCATTTGACAGTGGGTATTTTAAGATGGAGTATTTTGATCACACACATAATACGCTTTTCCATTCCCATAAGTTACAAAGTATAATTTAGATGGTTGGTTTCTAAATTCATTCGATAGTTAGAAGCTGTCAAATTAGCCGGAATGGAATCATGTGTAACATGGCCGTTTCATTTTAAAAGCAGAGTAGGAGCGAATGCTGTTTAAAAGCGAATGTCGTCTGGGGTCAGCTTAACTTAACTGCAACATATGTCTTAATAAGCACAGATCGTGATGGCCAGGCACTAGTTGAGTGTAGGAATTACTAGTTGCTTCTCCATCACCATGACAATTGATTTGCTAAGTCTTATGCCAGAGAATCTTTATTTGGTCGTAAAGTAAAGAAAAGTAACCCACCACAAATAAAGGAGTAGAAAGATTAGCTGGTTTTAGCTTTCTTGGTCTTACAATAAAATAATCCAGTTACCGGTTTGGAATTAGAGTATTTTTTTTGAGAATAATATTCATTTTTTAAATTTCCAAGGCTACAAGGATTGCAGAATACATGATACGGAGAACCGACTAGATAATGTTTCAAATCTTGTGACGTTCAGCCATTAGCATTCATCAGGTGTCCGTTCCAAGGGGATTTCTTGTAAACAACTCATACTACCTATTTAACTTTAGTGCCTTGTTACCTGTACATTTGTAGACGACATTTCATGGTCAGATTCCTTCTCTAATGTTAACTTTACAGACAATCAACATTTCATTTATATCTTCAATGAAATTCAAATTCATCTATCATCCTCATTAGTTGTTTATTTTCTAGATTAGACTTGAAGAAAGCTGCAAGTGAATGGACTTATTTTTGTCACTAAATTATGCCATCTTTTACCCGCATATTTCATTGAGATCAAACTGAGGGTACAGCGGGCATCTTATCAGTAACATCCTTAGATAATGAATACGCATACTGAAATGTAACGCATTAGAACCCAACGGAGTCAAGTAAAAACAAAAACTTCAGTGTACAAATTTGAATTCGGCGATATCGTTCTCAACAGGTGATCAATTAAATTTGTCGGTAAAACTATAAATATTTATTTTCAAATAACTTATATTGGGTTGTAGCCCGGAAAGTAAAACAAGAATGGGAGTTACACAAAAAACATAAAAATATCTGACAGTATGAATCAGTAATTTGAAATCAGGAATGGGAGAATTCGAAGCAAAGTGATTAGACAATTGTCAGGGAGCAAGGGAATGAGAAATTTGTAACTGGCTAAGCTAAAATTACTTACGTAGTAAGAATATGAAAATTAGGATACTAGTCAGGCCTAAAAACTGGAAGGTTCAAGAATTAGGAAGTGAATAAGGAAAGGAAATGGTTAATTTGTTTCTCGATGTGAAATTCTGTTTCCAGTTTCATGCTGTCAGGGCTTTTGCAGTACGAGGAGACCACATTCTAGCAACCTTACGAAGACTACGTATTCACCAGTAAGCAACTAGCATTGCTGATTTGCAGAGTGGCTGCGTAGAATGTTCTTTTGAAAACCTTCATTAGTTGCTTCTGAATGTGTCATCTTTTGCATTTCCATTACATTTCAAGTTCAAAACAAGTTCTTTCTTCTCCACGGTGGTAGGACACTGATAGGTGTCATTGTAATAGAGATTTCTATAAATGAATATCTCTAGGTGTCCATTTTTAATGATCGTCGACCTTAAAGCAACAATTTCGTTTCTCAAATCGTTTGGAGCACAAAGGGAATGGATCAAATTTCTTTATCGACTGATTAGACATTTGTTGCGAAAGCTTTCTGTTTATTTATTCTCAAAAGAACATAATCTTAATACAGCAACTAAACGTAATCAATACATCTGACAAAGTCAAAACAATTACGCTTTGAATAAGATGAAACTTGCATTTTCAAGAGTTCGAATATCCACTTGGCAGTATTATGTGGAGAGGAATTTGACATATCAAGAATAGGAAAAAAAAATGTATGCTTTATACATTTAGCAGTCTCCGCAACCGAAGAATGTTTGATCCTGATTGTTTCAGAGATTCAAAAAACTCATAGTCCTTTTATGTTCTGCACCTCTTTCCTCACTGATTCATCTTGAGCACTTTTTATCAGTGTAGGAGAGAGATGGCATTTAAACTGATGCTTCATAAGGATTTATTTATGCAATAACTGTCCATTTATGAAAAGCCACCAATATAATCTTGTGAAATGAAGTAAAAAAAAACTATAAAGGGAATCGAGACTCTTAAAACGCGAGAATTTCACCTTGGCTCGAAAACGTTAAATCGACGTCAGTGCCGAGGTAGGACCAGGTGAAACTTATAAATGCCTGAAACGTAGTATTTTTTATATAGAAATCAAACTGGGTCTTAACACAAAGTTCGATACAGAATCAGTTTGGATGTACTCGGAATTCATTTGTGTTTTGGCAGACTGAATGAAAAGACCTCTTCAAAATAAATGGAATATAATGATAATATAAATGAATTTACTAATATCGATGTGCCATTTTGCACGAAATGCAACTAACCATAAGAATATGGTGTAAACTAGTGGTATTCACGGTTCCTGAATTCGTTCTGAAATGCTATGAAAGCCATTGATGCTTTTCGTAAAAAATAACTTACCGTATGATTATTAGTGAAACTAAATTGATGGAATTCATATTTGGTCAATATAGACTACATCCACCAACTATTAATTTGTGTAACTCTTAAGTATTTTCTAGTGTGTATGTGTTGGAGCACTTATAGGAGACATTTTAGCTTTTGAACTTAGTCGCATTTATTACTCTTAGGAAGCACATTAGTGCTCTTTATTTCTCAGTAGCTTTTCTTATTAAGGAGGAAAGGACTGAGGTTAGTCCAGCAAATGCCTAGTTTCCTGGTTTTGTCGGAAAATAAGCACCAAGCTTACTTGCGAAATGAATAGCAGGTTGTTGAGGCAGACCTTCATGACAAAGTTTCACAAGTGAAGCGACAAGCTAATGCAGAAACATATCAAAAATACATTGGATATACTTTTGTCATCACATAAGCAGTAGTGAGAGGTAGACAGATATCACATTGAAGTAAATTTGATGATATGAGTATTTCTGTTTGTGGATACCCTGGAAGGTTTTCAGCATTCCACATAAGAACAACACTTTACACCAAGTTATTACGTAAGTAACTGCATATGACGGGTTTCCTGTTGACTGACATTTATATGGTCTAACTAGAATGACTTTCCATATTCTCTAGCAACTGGTTGTCTGTTGGTTAGGCAGTAGGATTTCCACACACTTATATTTTCAAAAGCATGTGCTATTTTTAACTGCAGGATAATTTCTTTGCAAAAATCAGCATTAAGTGACCCATACTGACGGTATTTACCTTTTACTAGGGAGTGGGCTTCATTCTGAAGAATATGAGTCGCTCAGCATTAGGAAAGTTCGCCGGCCACCTTATTGTTTTCATATGTGAAGTCGCTGATTAACCAGAATGTAGAGAAAATAATTTTCCTTCATATGGATTGGAGAAGGGCTATTTAAACATATTATTGTTCCAGGTTAGCTTAGGTGTAAAGCTTGATTAAAGTTTTGGGTACGATAGACTCGCCAGTAACTTACAAAATGTTTGTTTGTCAATTTACGTAAATTGCAGCAAACATCGCTTTCAAAAGAGTAAGAATGTTAGGTCAGGAGGGTACAGTGAACTAACCAACTTCGACATACTCAAGGATTAATGTGTAGTGGGATGCTGATTATGTTACTATTACGTAACGTTTGGCCAACCCTACTGAACACTATGTGCTCTAGTACCTGCTTAATCAGTACCTTACCTAACATGTGAGTACTGATTATGCGACAAGAGTCAAAAAAACTTGTATTCCCGGATTTATTCAAAGAAGAAATTTATTTAATTAGGATAATGTAATAGTAATTAATAAGGGAAAAGTTTATTCAACTTATATGGTTAGTATGGCTGAACTAGAGACTAAGTGCGTGTTAACCAGCACAAAGGGAGTACAAAATGGTGTCGAAGGCTGCTGCGATGCCTGCTCGTCAAAACAACGCTTAAAATACCTTAAGCATCCGTAGGGGAGCCATAGGTTTATTTACCTAATTTAATTTGATCTATTTATTTTAGCCCTAGTTGCATTTTCGTGCCCGGAAGGTGCACTACAAATGTTTGAATCAATGCTACCACATTGTTTATTCTTTGAATAAGTGCCGTCTTTTGAAATTTACTGATGCTCATAATGCAATCCACTGGAAGCAGTAATATATATATATATATATATATATATATATATATATATATATATATGTTTTAGTTACTACCTATATTTAACCAATATGAGGAATTAACTCCAGATACCAGCAATCAATCTCTTCACAAAATCACATATGACAACTCGATGAGCAGTGTTTCAAATATTTGATATGAAAGATCAAACACGTTAACTTCAGATGAACGTGCGAAAGATTTGATAAATGTGAACTGCAGTCCATTAATTTTACAACGTTTCCTCTGACCAGAACCTGATGTTGAATAGTTTGCTAACACAGCCATCATTCTAATCTAAACTTGTTATACCAGGTTCTTACTTTCGATTTCAGTAGTGTTTTATCTTGCGATCTGAAAACATTTATTCAAAAATTTCGTGAAGCGTAAGCTGCTTCATTGCTCAATCTCACTGCTAATAGAGTTGTTTGTGTAGAAATGTAGCTAGAAAATTTCTCGAGATTCCATGGATGTTTGGATACATCTTTTGTAACAAGTTACTTGTAGCTACACATGCAAACTGTAGGTGCAACTACACTAGCTAGTACTCACGTAACTATGCTAAGGAAATTAAGTGTCTTTAACATAAAACGTTTTCATCACAGGAATTACGTGGATCACCGAATGCAAGTCTAAATATAGTGAGTTACAGCAAAACTGTTTAACAGTTCATTCTACGTAACTTTATGGCGGTATTCATGTACAGATTAAAGCAACAGAATGCATATGCCATCTGCAACTTTTCACAAGATTGTATGGTTAATAGAGTAGACTCCTTGCAGTTCCTGCCGACAAAAATATCAAGTAAAAGTAGCACCATAATGGTAATGATGCTGAATAATTCTGAAATATGTTTTGCAATAAAACATTCAGGTTTGAAGCGACAGGTGTGCGGTTCCAGTCTCAGTGAAAATGCCATCACTCACTGGAGTCCAGACATATCCATCTATCGAGTTCCAAACGGGACGAAACGCGCCTACTGGATTTCACTGCTAGCCATCACTAATTAAATTACAACACAATGAATAACCAAAGAATACTGAGGCATCCGCATGACTGTCCATATGCTAACATGGGTCGATTAATTAGACTCAGTATAACGGTTGGGAATTAATAGTATTAACAACTAATAACATCTTCATATTATAATTAAAGTGTTATAAATTCAAACGGTGCTTATTCTCGCAATTTATTTTGGAGTCTTAAGATATCAATTCATTGTCAGTGTGTAGAAATACAGTGCAGCTTTTAAGCGTAAAACAATTTACTCATAATTTTTCATTTTTTGGAGATATGTATCGACAACTCCATTCAGAATAAACGATCACGCATAAACTAGGCGGACTAGATTTGATTTTTGGTCCACTTTACATCTTTATTTTTTTAATTACTGATGAATTTGGGAAATTCATCGCATCTGTTTGCTGACACCATAGTTTTGGTTGACATTCAAGTTCACTTCAAGATACTTTAAGGGAAGCAGCGAAGAAAAGAGTGTTTGATTGATACTACAATTATCTGATCTAGGTTGTCCATATGAAGCAGAGATTCATAAATTGGTTAATTGTATGGCAGGAAAATAATCTTATCACTCTTATAGTATATCACAAACAAATTCAGAACATCATTGGAAAACATTGATTACTTCATACTGTAGTAGAAAGAAAACTGTAAATCAAATTGATGATTCTACAAAAATTCTGACACGTGTTCTCTTGGGTTTATTGTAGGCATTTTGAGTTTGCGCAACAATTGTATGTCTAAGATGTTCGTATGTGCATAAATGATGTCAACATATACTGTACAGTTGGCAATAACGGAAACAAGGTTGCAAAGTCTGTTTGATGTTTTGTGAACCAGATGGGCAAACATCAATTCCCGTAAAAAAAGCATTAGAGAATTCTGAGTAGACGTTGTTTTTTTTATTAAACATAATAAACATAAGCACAGGACAAATGGTTTATCAAAAAATTTTAAGACAATGGTAAGCAAAATTTATGAAAATGGTCGTTTATACTTGTCAAGCCCATTTGTGTCTTAATAAACACTGAAAATGAAATATAAAACGAGAATTATTGATTAAAAATAAAGAAAACTAGGCTAGGGCGGTTTACTGTACAACTCTTTTGTATGATTTGATAGCATAATTACATATTGTTTGTAATCAAGGGGCTGAATTCGCAATGTATGTGGTCACAAAGCACAGATCAAAGAATAAACTGAAGTCGAATACAGTTGGTTATTTAGTGACAACCAGTAGCACGACGCTTTTAAAAGTAGAGTGTACATGAAAACGAAGTTGAAGCATTGATATCAGTGCGTTGATCTTCTTCTGTATGTTCTTGTCGTTCACTTTTTCTTTTCTTTATTTTTGCAGCAAAGTCTTTCATATCCAACTAATGTCCCTTTGAAATTCTCACTTCAGATAGTGTATTCGATGAGTAGCTTGAATCCGAGCATAGTTATCGAGTGGTCTGTTATCGGGAAGAATAGTGTGTAAATTGAGAAATACCTCAAAAGCCATTTAATTACAAGCAATAAAGTGTGGTTCCAAATTTTATACGCAAGTTTTAGTTGATTTTTAAAGTGTAATTGGTCCAGAACTGCTGGGAAGGTAGTAAGTCAAAACAAATGTGTAAATGATCCAGACTCACGATGCAGATTACCTAGCAAAGTCCCATTTAATCCCTCCTCTTCGAAAATTTCGGATTTACGCTACTACTTGACTCCATTTGACACCGTTTTATTCCAGAGTAATATCTTCATATTAATGGCGAGATGAGATATCTACAAATGAAATGAGAACTGGGTTATAACCTTCGCAGATCAGCGTAGAAGAAGACGTCCATCAATTTAAGTTTTCATAATCCAACAATAACAAATTAATATTCATCTTTAGTTATTCTATGGGTTCCCGGTGAAACATAGGGCTTCAATACCACATCTCCATTTCACTCTCTTCTCTGCAGTCTTCTCAACCCGGCTCCACGACTGCCCACAAGCTTTCATTTCGTCCTCACACCATCTCCTCCATGTCACCTTCGAATGGTTGGGTATCGTCATCACCTGTGTCTTCTCTATGTCCACCTGAAGGAAGTCCCGTCTTCCTTCGCTGCTCTGCCTCACCTCTTCTGTCAACCTGTTACGGTTCGCCTGTAGATCTTCGAGTTTGTGCGACACTAAACATTAGACATATATCATCATCGGTGAAAACCAAATCTTCTCCTGTGGTCTTTCCATCGGTCCAACCAGTGTATGCTCATCTTCTCACTACTCATGGTTGTCTGTTGCATGATCCAGTGTAGTCGACTACAATCAGGAAGATGATCGGTGATAGTGGGCGGCAACCTTGTCACTCTACTATCTTCACTTCGGAGGC
The DNA here is from genome assembly GCA_944470555.2 of Heterobilharzia americana. Lineage (NCBI taxonomy): Eukaryota > Metazoa > Platyhelminthes > Trematoda > Strigeidida > Schistosomatidae > Heterobilharzia > Heterobilharzia americana. Next base: position 90,869,990 of record OX104134.1, read on the forward strand.
ATCACTGAGCTTTCCATTGTGAATCACTTGGCATGTAGCATCATTTAGCATAGCATAGCCTAGCCTATCACAGCATAGCATACAGCTGCTGTTGAATGAGGTTGATAAATGTTTGTGGCACTAAAACCGTAGTGTTGAAGCAGCTGCCTGCTAAACTACTTCTCTATCGACGCTATCGAAGGCCTTTTCAAAGTCGACGAAGTTGAGGTAGAGAGTTGACTGGCATTCTGTGCTCTCTTCTATGATCAGATGATGCGTAGTGTTGTGATTTGACCCACACATGATTTGTTTTTTCCCGAATCCAGCCAACCAGCCAGCCTTTTCCAGTCGTAATTTCGAATCCAGAGCATCTTCTAGTCTCTGTAGAATGATGCAGCTTAATACTTTGCTTGGAGTGGACAGATACAGGAGAATGATTCCACTCCAGTTCTTGTTCTTGCAAAGACTTAGGTCGCCCTCTTTTGGAAGTTTGACTAGATAGCCCTTCTTCCAATCAATCAGCAGATACCTGTACTTCCTTCCTTCTTTCCCTCCTTGCTTGCAAACCTTCTGCAATATTGATGTGAGCATGTCCGCTGCTGATATCTCTGAGTCTGTTTTCAGTACTTCTGGAGGAATTTTCATCTTGTCGTGCTGCTTCTCTAGCCTTCAGCAGCTTTATGGCGTTCAGGACTTCTGCTTTTGTCGGAGGGTTTGCGATCACTGATAGTTTCTGTTGCTGTGTTGCTGGTGAAACTTCTGTACGATTTGCAGTCAATGGTGGTGGTGGTTGTCGATCGAAGAGTTTTTCGAAATGATCAGCCCATTGTTTCCTTAGTTTCTCCTCTTTGGTGGCAACCAGATTTCCTTCACTATCTTTCATTAGTTTCATCTGTGTTGATCTCTCCACCCTCCCCCAGATAGTAACCTCGTTATTTGACATAATGTTGTTAGGTCTCAGTCTCTCCTACCAGCAGCCTGTTCTGCTTCACTTACAAGTGTGTCGTAGAAGTAACTTTCATCTTTGCGCGCACTCTTCTTCACTTCTTTGCCTAGTGTAGTGTTTTATAGGTTGTGTTCAGTTCCTCGTTTCGTTGTTCATCACTACAGTGCACTGCATTGCACTGGTTTATCTTCTGCTTCACCATCTTCCTCTCCCTGCTCTATCAGCTTCCATGTGTAGATCCGTTGAGATCCATTCTTCGTCTCGTCTTTCTACTTCTTCCTTCATAACACAGTTGTGCAGGTTACCTTCCACATCTCTTTCACAGAGTTCCAGTGTTCTTACACATCCGATCATTCAGAGATGTTTCTTAATGTCTCCCATTGTTTCCCGATGACTGACTGACTGACGTGAAGATGTCTTTTGTAGCTTCGTCATTCAGTTGAGTTTCTGTTCCGGGTGTTGAACTTGAACTGTGGTCTATCATCACCAGCTTCTTATTCGAAGCTTGATTTCGACTTGATTTTGAAGGTAGGTAGGTCCCTTGCACTAGATAGTGAGTGGTGTGAACCACCTACATCTGCTCCTCTTCTTGATGTGATCTTGTGTCCAGTAGATTGGCTGTGTCTCCACTTTCTTCACATTGAGATGAAGTCGATGTGATTTTTAGTGTAGTGCATCCATCTGGTGAAATCCATGTCGCTGCCTTGCCAATATCCTTGTGTTTGTACACACTGCCTGACTCCAATCACCAAATCATTGAATGCACAGAAGTCTGCAAACAGTTCTCCATTCTCGTTCATTTCACAAACGAGTGCTTCTCGACCCATGATGAGTCCCTTTCCTATGTTGTCTGCTCCCACTTTGACATTCATGTCACTCATTAGAATTTTGATGTCGCCATTACCAGCTGTGGTGAGGTCTTGTCCATCACTGATTGCAGTTGTCTGTAGAATTCCTCCTTCTTCTCTTCATCTGCATTACTTGTAGGTGCGTAGCGTAGAAGTGTATGATAGTGACTCCTTCGTTTTGAGTTGAATCTTGCTGTCATGATCCTGATCATGGAGGAGATTGGTTCTCGCTGAACGAGAGTCTTCGATGCTGTTGGGACATCATGATAGCCACTCCAAAACTCAGTGTTCTGTGCTCGTGATTGTCGTCTGAGTGACAATATCTGAGTGGATTATTGACCCTCCAGTTGACAGTTTAGAGAGTCCACTTCCATTCCATCTGCTTTTGCAGACTCCTAGCACCTCAATGCTATACCTTCTCATTTCCTTTGCAATCTGGGCAGCCTTGCCAGCTAGGTTCAAACACAGTGCAGACATTCCCTGTCACCATGTTTACTTTTGCTTTCATCGAGAGAAGAGAAATGAAAAGTCATCCACCAATTGGCTTCTTGAAGGCTTTCAGCAACCGGCGTCCTTCTGTCTTCTCAGTTTCAGTGAGGAATAAGTTCATTTTTATTTTTTATATTTTGTCTGTGTTTTGAAGCTTCTTTAGTGACTGGATTAGTTTTCTGGTATAGGGTTACTAGCCGTATGCTCAATCTTTCCTGTTTATACGGGCTTATGACCGGCTAGTAACTAGTGAACTGGTAAAATAGGCGAGGTTATAAATTTGAATACTTTAAGTAAAAAGCGAATTTTGTCTTAACAATATAATGTATTTGCCCAGTGTATTTTGAACAATCTGATGACATATTCAGTTGCTAGGTAAATTTATGCCATACTGACTAATGTGAGGACGAATAGAACAACTTTGATATTAGTCGAATAAAACTAAAATGAAAACGGACGAAGGAGATATTATTATATTTATTATTAGTCCCTTGGGTTCCTAGTGGAACATAGGGCTTCAGTAGCACGCCTCCAGTGACCTCTGTTCTCTGAGATCTTTTGAACCTGGTCCCACGACAGCCCAGAAGCTCTCATTTCCTGCTCGCACGACCTCCTCCATGTCACCCTTGGACGTCCAACTCGTCGCTTCCCATGGGGATTCCACTCGAGGGCCTGACGCGTGATGTCCTCAGTCGGCCTTCTCAGTGCATGGCCAATCCATCTCCACTTCTTCCTGCATATTTGTTGCGTGATAGGTTCTTGGTTGGTTCGTTCCCAGAGTTCCTTGTTGCTTATTTTTTCTGGCCATCTGATCTTCAGCAGCGAGCGTAAGCAGTTGTTGATGAATGTCTGTAGTTTATTGGAAATACCTTTCGTGACGCGCCAAGTCTCTGAGCCATACAAGAGCACTGACTTGACGTTGGTGTTGAAAATCCGTATCTTGTTCCGCATGCTGAGTGCAGAAGATCTCCACACTGGTTTCAGGCTAATGAATGCCTGTCTTGCTTTTCCGATTCTGACTTTGACGTCCTCGTCCGTCCCGCCTGTAGTTGAAACAGTGCTTCCTAGATAAGTGAAGGAGGTTACTTCCTTTAAGTTTCTCCCGTTGACAGTGATTGGAGTTTGTTGTTGTTGATGGTGGTGGTGCGGTATCTTCATCACTTCTGTCTTCTCTATATTCACCTGAAGTCCCGTCTTCGCTGCCTCTTCTATCAACTTGTTAGTTTTTGCCTGCAGATCTTCAAGTTTATGTGACATTAGGCATAAGTCATCGGCGAAATCCAAGTCTTCTAGGTTCTTTTCCGTCGTCCAGTGTATCCCCCTCTTCTCGCTGCCTACTGTTTGCTGCATGATCCAGTCCACCACAATAAGGAATATCATGGGGGATAGTAGGCAACCTTGTTTCACTCCTGTCTTCACTTCAAAGGCATCACTGAGCTTCCCATTGTGGATTACTTGGCATGTGGCATCTTCATATAGTTGTTGAATGAGGCGGATAAAGGTTTGCGGTACTCCGTAGTATTGAAGCAGTTTCCAAATTACTTCTCGGTCGACGCTGTCAAAGGCCTTCTCAAAGTCGATGAAGTTGAGGTGGAGAGGTGATTGCCATTCTATGCTCTGTTCTATGATGATACGAAGCGTTGCAATTTGGTCTGCACATGATTTGTACTTCCTGAAGCCTGCCTGTTCCGGTCGTAGTTTTGAATCCAGTGCATCTTTTAGCCTCTCCAGGATGATGCGGCTTAATATTTTACTTGGGGTGGACAGGAGAGTGATTCCGCGCCAGTTCTTGCAAGCACTGAGGTCTCCCTTCTTCGGCAGTTTGACAAGGTAACCCTTCTTCCAATCGTCAGGTACCTTCTCTTCCTTCCACACCTTCTGCAATAGTGGTGTGAGCATGTCCGCTGTTGTCTCTGCATCTGTTTTCAGTGCTTCTGGCGGTATTCCATCTGGTCCTGCTGCTTTCCCACATTTCAGTAGCTTTATGGCGTTCAGGACTTCCATTTTCGTTGGGGGATTAATGTTCACTTGTAGTTCAGCGGCTGCAGGTGGTATTTCTGGACGAAGTGCAGGTGGTGGTCGATTCAAGAGCTTCTTGAAGTGGTCGGCCCATCGTTTCCTCTGTTTCTCTTCTTTTGTAATTAAATTTCCTTCTTCATCTTTTATTGGTTTCATCTGTGTTGGTCTCTTCCCTGATAGCAACCTGGTTATTTGATACAATGTCGTCAGGTCTCTCTTACCTGCAGCCTGTTCTGCTTCACTTGCCAGTGTTTCGTAGAAGTGTCTTTTGTCGTTGCGTGCACTCTTCTTCACTTCTTTGTCCAGTGTTTTATACATTGTGCTCAGTTCCTCTTGTCGTTGAGCATCCTTGCACTGGTTTATCTTCTGCTTCACCATCCTCCTCTCCTCTATCAGCTTCCAGGTATCCGTCGAGATCCATTCCTTGTCTTCCTTCTTCCTTCCTAATACTGTTGTGCAGGTTTCTTTCCACATAGCTTTCAAAGACTTCCAATGTTCTTCCACACAGGTTTCTTCAGGGATGTTGCTCGATGTCTCCCATTTTGTCTTGATGGCTGCCTTGAAGATCTCCTTTGTAGTTTCATCCTTCAGTTTCCGAGTGTTGTACTTGAATTGAGGTCTATCACCAGCTTCCTTGAAGGCTTTTAACTTGATTTGGAAGGTTCCTTGCACTAGGTAGTGGTCTGAACCTACATCTGCTCCTCTTCTTGACCTTGTGTTAAGTAGACTGCGTCTCCATTTTCTTGAGATTGAGATAAAGTCGATTTGATTTTTAGTGTGTCCATCTGGTGAAATCCATGTCGCTTTGTGGATATCTTTGTGCCTGAACACACTGCCTCCAATCACCAAATCGTTGAATGCGCAGAATTCTGCAAACAATTCTCCATTCTCATTCATTTCACCTAGTGCCTCTCGACCCATGGTTAGTTCTCTTCCCGTGTTGTCCCCTCCCAGTTTGGCATTCATGTCGCCCATCAGAATTTTGATATCGCCAACTGACGTCTTGTCCAGTGTTGATTGAAGTTGTCTGTAGAAATCCTCCTTTTTCTCTTGCTCTGCATTATTTGTAGGTGCATAACATTGTATGATTGTGACCTTTCTTCCTTTTGAGTTGAATCTTGCTGTCATGATCCTGGAGGAGATTGGTTCCCACTGCATGAGAGCCTTCGATGCTCTTGAGGACATCATGATAGCCACTCCCTCAGTGTGCTCGTGGTTGGCGTCTGGGTGACCGGAGTAGATTATTGATTCTCCAGTTGACAGTTTGGAGAGTCCACTCCCATTCCATCTGCTTTCGCAAATCCCAAGCACTTCGATGTTATACCTTCTCATCTCCCTTGCAATCTGGGCTGCCTTACTGGGTTCAAACATCGTGCGGACATTCCATGTCCCCACGTTTACTTTCGCTTTCATCGAGAGAAGACACATCGGCCAATTGGCTTCCCGAAGGCTTTCACCAACTGGCGTCATTTCGCCTCTCCGATTCCAGCGGGGAATAAGTTTGTTTTCATTTTTTATATTTTGTTTGTGCTTTGAAGTTTCTTTAGCGGTTAGATTTGTTTTACGGGGTAGGGTTGCTAGCCCTATGCCCAACCTTCCCTCTTTACCCGGGCTTAGGACCGGCTAGTAACTAGTAAACTAGTTAACCAGGCGAGGTTGGACGAAGGAGATATTTGATCCGAATCTTGCTAGGGACACAAAGTTGACCAAGGTGTGTTGCATATTTTTATGTTATTTCTGTACACAAAAAGGTTGTTTAAAAGGAAGTGTTTGTCACCTCCACAAGTCTTAGTAAGAGTCCCTATGTAAAACTCTGACAGGAATTTTTGTGTTTGTTAGTTCATAAACCGTAAAATCCTTATGCTTTTGTTGCAAGGCATGGAACAGTTGTCTTGTGATAACCAATAAAATCCTCATATACATATTTTGAGATTCCTGATGAATCATATGTGCTAATCCAATGGTGATACCCTTCATAAACCATTAGTGTGGAACAACAATTTAAAAAAATGCTTACTTAAGTTCACAATGTTATTTTGATGATGGTAAGTATACAAAGAAACTCATGCCACGTACATATGGTTCTGAACAGAGGGTGATTTTTAAAAGCTGAAATTGGAATGCGTAATATCCTTCTTCACTCCTACTTATTTGTTTAAAATCAAAATGCCGTGAAAATAGCTGGTCGTTGACTTAAGGGAGTCATCTATTCAGATTATTGGACGTGGTATCAAGTAAAGCTTTTTGAACCTTGTTAAAAGACCATTTGTTTTACAATGGCTTTCGCAGCTTCAGAATGGGCGAGAGATTACCAAGATAAATTCTAGAAATTTAAAAGAAATAAATGAAACGTAGCAGGAAGTTTGGAGATGATAAACTTCATTGTTTTTTTGAGATAAACCAAATTGTTAGCTTTCCTAATTATTTGTTGATCATCTTATGCATTCTTACGTGATTATTCTCAGCACAGATACGACTTTAGACTTAAAGATTAGCAACCATATTTGGGATGTTAAAAAAAACTTTTCGATCAACTGAAGGTACTGGTACTATGATACCTAAACTGCAAAACTTAAGAAACTTCTAGGAGAGGCACTGCACAGTTCTATGCGGCTGTCTACACGCTTTTTGTAGTTAACAGTGATAAAAAAAAATACTTATGTGTTTACCTTAAGTCTTATTTATTAACTGAATGTTTACAGATTCCATTATTTTTGAAGAGAATGCCTGATGAGTTACATTTGGTAATTGGATTTATTTAATTAGCTATTGGCATGTGATCGTATTTTCAAAGAAAGTAGTAAACAGTGGTGATTGTTTATAGAGTGAATACTTTCGGTAGTGCTTAATCTACTATTCTGTAGTCTTTCTATTCTATGAGATTGTACATCCTAGTAGTTAACTGTCTGCTCTTCCAATGTGACTACCAATGGTTCACTTCTTTATATCCAATATTTTTGGGTATCACAATGCGCTGAGTTAACTGTAGTTCTCATATTCCATACAACTTACTGTTTCATGAACAAAAAGGCCAGAAAAAACATAAGAGAAATTAAGCAGTTTTAAGATAAATAGAGTGTTCCATTAAGGTTAGTAAGGAACTAGTAATGCAATTATTATCTATGCAAAATTTTCAACTGTACAATTTTTCCATATAACCCCTTCAGTACAAATAAACTGAAGATAAAGTGTGATGATGAAGGTGTAGTCGATATTCAGAAGCGAGTTTTCCGCGGTCTTAATACACAGCAAAGTTAAGGTTTTGAAGCTCAACTACACAACAAGCAATATCAGTCAATTTCATCAATTTTGAAAACACATGGATAATATTTTCAGTGAATGCTGTGAGATAAATGATCTTGGTGTCAATCTTCAAAAATTCAGTGAGGGTGATAACTCAATCAGTGTCACAACGGAAATTGAGAAAAACTCAAAATGTTGTTTTCTTGATATCTCTTTAAAGAGATGAACTGGTCACTTTTTATAACGGTGAATTTGTTGGAAAATTATTTGGACTTATCAGTCTATTCATTTCTAGAGTTCGATAACACTGAGAAGAAAAACAAATCTAAGCCATTTGCTTTGCAAGAGAAAAAGGAAAACTGGGGAAAATGACACAACGGACGAAGAGTTGAATACCCTGGAAAAGTACTTTTTCAGGATGGCCATATCCCAAGTCACACAGTAAAGACCATGAAGCCGAAAAAACAACAAAATGCATTCATACTTATTCTAAGGAGATCTTATTCATGAATACTGAATTCAAGAGGAATTACTTAAAATCGCTCTTCTAAGGTAATCAAGAAAATATTATATGATGTCGAACCGCAAGCGGTCTTCTCCAAGCGACAAGTTTTTTCAAGAAGGCATCAAAGATAAACTGTTGATTTGAGCCACATCCATATGTATCTATCAGTTTGCTTACCTTTCGGTGATGAGCTTGTTTGCCACATGAAATGCAATATTCCTAAACATATCTCCAAATACTATCCTGCTTTGTCATACCGCTTCCTGGCTGTTTTCTTCCAAAATCCTGCTCAAAAATCCAACCAATGGCTTGGAAACGGTGCACATCCTACACTTGTGTAGAGACTTCGGCGATCTAGCAGTTAATACCCAAGCTCTGCGTACAAAAGAAGAAAGTGCATTGTAGTGTTTTAACATGGTCATAAACTTTATTTTAGTTCCTTTATTGTATCAATATTCAACTTACTCTCAATGACTGTTTATTGTGTTTCATTTTGTGGTTTACTTTCCGAAATGTTAGTCCCTATTCCCCACTGAAATTCTCATGCTATTTTCCTCAGTATAATGATCATATTTAGCATTATTATATTTAACCTACTATGATCGATTGAGTATTTTTCTTGCATACACTATGGTCAGACAATACCTAACTTTGGAAAAGATTCACTATTTTATCCCAAAACACACCGTCTTGGTGACTTTATGTTAATATATTGGCCAATTATATATATATATATATATATATATATATATATATATATATATATATATATATATATATATATATATATATATGATGTTGAAAACAGCCACAAGAAGTTAGTTAATAACTGATGAAATGTCGGAAATCTTTTCTTTCCACCTTAAGCTCCACTTCCAACGTCCACGAGACAGCAATAATATGATGTGAAAAGTCAGTTTCAGACAGTGTTATTATTACTATTCTTATCACTCAGGCATTCAAATTTTTCATTGAATTGTTCAGCACCAGCTTGAAATTAGGCATAACATGTTTCTGCAGATCCCCATTCATACGGACAATCACTACCGCATTTCGGCCAAGAAAATGCAAAAACAATGCAAAGTCAGACTCGTAAACTGTAACTAGTCAAATGGGAAATTAAATATCAATTCAGTAACAACATTTTATATTCACATTACAAAGTTTGTGAGCTGTTTAGTTTGTGCACAATACGCTGCAGATATTTGGTGAATCAGTTTCTGCTACATGCATATGCAGAAATGATGCAGTTTTTAGTGCATGCGTAATACTTGACAAATGAATCGTTTTTTTAGTTGAAGTATTATTTCTACCTGTCGGTCAGTCATTACACTGAAGTAAGACTTGAAAGAATTTGATCATTGTCATGTCAAAAATTCATTCCATTCCTTATTCCAGTTTGGTATAACTGGGAGAAAGAACAGTTGACTTAAGAGACAACAGTTTCGCATCAAAGTCTATTTTCTAAATGAGTTGAGTTTTTAAAAAGACTTCGAGTAGATTATCATTAAAAATTATTTTAGTCAACTGTACAATTTACTAACCAGACAGAAATAAGCACACTGAGATAAGGATCCAGTGATCCTGATGTTACACAAAACATGTAAATTATTATAAATACACATGGCTGTTTTGAACCAATTCATAGTCATAGAGTGGTAGCCATCAACAGTTTTATATCTGTTACTTCCTACTTAACTTTCTTCCTTTTATCACATTAACCAACCTTTCTCCTGTCTATCTTCAATCAGTTTTCAGTCTTTTCAATCACACAGATCTTGAGTGAGATTTTCCCTCACTTTATGGTTTCAGTCAACAATTAACAAGTCAACAAACCATTTGCTAAGTTAAACATAAAATGTGAATGAAAGTCTTGGATGAAAAGAAACGGCTCACATTATCGGATCACATAACACCTTTCAGATGACTTGGACGAGGAAAGAGATGGTGTTAACTGGTACAATGAATACGTTTTTGATAATTCTAGATCACCTTTTATTTCAGTCTGGAATTATTTAGTCATGGCTATCAGAGAATCTTAGGAAACTTGATTCATCTTTTTCACTTATCGAATGGATGTATCAGCATTCTGCTGGAAAGGTATAATACACTGACGTTTGAAAATATGGACTAGTTCTCCTAACTTGGTCGGGGGGACTTATGGTCACTGAGATGTATGCATGTGTTCGGCTAGAATGTGCTTAACATCAACACTGCAGTGCTATCATTTTATATATCTCCTGTCTCATGTATATATGTCCTCTCATTATAACAGTAGTTTTTATACATCTACTTATAGATAACATGTAGTTAGCACCCTTCTCTACTAACTTCTTTGAGCATCAAGTGACCAAGAGTTTCATTCTATGTTATGTATACTTATAATGATAATTATCACTTTATTTCAAACAACTGTGATAGAACTTGGAATTTTAAGCATGAAATTTCATGCAATATATTTAGTGGTAAAATTAGGTAATCCAAAGTTCAAGAAGGCTGCTAAAAGGCTTCATAAGGTTGAAAATCATCCATTAACAGTCATTTCATAACCGATGTTACATAAATAATAACAACCAATTCACTTATCATATTTCAACTAATCAACATGACTGGTTGACATCTTTCTCGAACATAAGTCACTGCTTTCAGTGTTTTCAAGTTATCCATGTTTCTTTCTACTCATATGCTTAGGAAGTAGTAATAATAATATGTTTGTTTTTGAAGTAAGGTATGTTTACATAGTCTATAATTTGATAAGTCAGTCTCTGTTTTCGCTGAATTTATAGATTTCTTCTTAAAGAACTGTATCCATAACATAAGAGAGTATGTTTTGATTCTATTGAAGATTTTGACATTGTAACAATATCTTATCATTTGAAAAAAGAATTTGGGGGTCTGAGAGAATGAATAAGTTGAATACATTTGTTACGCATACAATTCTGCAAGCAGAAAACGGGGATATGTTGTTTACGCTTTCCATTCAGTTCGGTGTTTAACATCATTGCGTAGTAAACCACCTTTTATCACGTTTTTCCGTTGTCGATCATTCGTTGAATACTGTGAATAGTAGTTATAATATTATGTAGCTTGCAGTGTGCATTCCATGGTTTTTATTTAATTTTCTTCACAAATGATAATATACAGCGGTTATGTAATCCAGAAGCATGACCTAGTCCCAGCTAGATAACTAGACTGATAAGACAAACAAGTCGAAAAAAACCTCACTGAAGAATGCTTGAAAATGGTTATTCTTTAAGGCTTGTACATGAAATGCAGCCTAGAGTAATAAGAGATTAAAATTCCTCCAGAAGTACTGAAAACAGACTCAGAGATATCAGCAGCGGACATGCTCACATCAATATTGCAGAAGGTTTGCAAGCAAGGAGGGAAAGAAGGAAGGAAGTACAGGTATCTGCTGATTGATTGGAAGAAGGGCTATCTAGTCAAACTTCCAAAAGAGGGCGACCTAAGTCTTTGCAAGAACAAGAACTGGAGTGGAATCATTCTCCTGTATCTGTCCACTCCAAGCAAAGTATTAAGCTGCATCATTCTACAGAGACTAGAAGATGCTCTGGATTCGAAATTACGACTGGAAAAGGCTGGCTGGTTGGCTGGATTCGGGAAAAACAAATCATGTGTGGGTCAAATCACAACACTACGCATCATCTGATCATAGAAGAGAGCACAGAATGCCAGTCAACTCTCTACCTCAACTTCGTCGACTTTGAAAAGGCCTTCGATAGCGTCGATAGAGAAGTAGTTTAGCAGGCAGCTGCTTCAACACTACGGTTTTAGTGCCACAAACATTTATCAACCTCATTCAACAGCAGCTGTATGCTATGCTGTGATAGGCTAGGCTATGCTATGCTAAATGATGCTACATGCCAAGTGATTCACAATGGAAAGCTCAGTGATGCCTCCGAAGTGAAGATAGTAGAGTGACAAGGTTGCCGCCCACTATCACCGATCATCTTCCTGATTGTAGTCGACTACACTGGATCATGCAACAGACAACCATGAGTAGTGAGAAGATGAGCATACACTGGTTGGACCGATGGAAAGACCACAGGAGAAGATTTGGTTTTCACCGATGATGATATATGTCTAATGTTTAGTGTCGCACAAACTCGAAGATCTACAGGCGAACCGTAACAGGTTGACAGAAGAGGTGAGGCAGAGCAGCGAAGGAAGACGGGACTTCCTTCAGGTGGACATAGAGAAGACACAGGTGATGACGATACCCAACCACTACCACCATCACCACCAGCACCACCACCACCACCAACAACAACAGCAACAGGAAACACCAACCACCATGAACGGGAGGTCTAAAGGAAGTTGTCTATTTCAACTACCTACCTACCTACCTACCTACCTACCTACCTACCTACCTACCTACCTACCTACCTACCTACCTACCTACCTACCTACCTACCTACCTACCTACCTACCTACCTACCTACCTACCTACCTACCTACCTACCTACCTACCTACCTACCTACCTACCTACCTACCTACCTACCTACCTACCTACCTACCTACCTACCTACCTACCTACCTACCTACCTACTCACTTACCTAGGCAGCTTCATTTCAACTACAGGCGGCGGCACAGTCACAGATGAGGACATCAAAGCAGCCAGGATCGGAAAAGCAAGCAAGCAAGCAAGACAGGCCTTCACTAAACTGAAGTTATCAGTGTGGAGATCTACTGCACTGCACCGCACCGCACCGCACCGCACCGCACCGCACCGCACCGCACCGCACCGCACCGCACCGCACCGCACTGCACTGCACTGCACTCAGCATAAAGCATGATCAAGATCCGGATTTTCAACACAAAGTCAGTCAAGTCAGTGCTTCCATGTGATGGTTGAGAGACTTGGAGTGTTATGAAAAGCATTTCCAACAACTGCTTGCATACATCAACAGTTACCGTTTACGCTAACTCGATACTGAAGACCAGATGGCCAGAATAACAAGAATAAACAACAAAGAACTCACTGAGGCTGGCAATGAACCAACGAAGAACCCATCGTCCAACAAATATGCAGAAGGAAGTGTAAATGGATTGGACATACACTGAGGAGACTATTTGGAGATATCACGCATCAGGCTAGATTCTCGATTGGAACCCAAGTGGGAAAAGAATGGTTGGGCGTCCCAGCTGAGGGTGACTTGGAAGAGATGGTGTGAGGAAGAAATGAAAGCTTGTGGGCAGTCGTGGAGCCAGGTTGAGAAGACTGCAGAGAAGATAGTGAAGCTCTATTTTCGATTGTGAACCCAAGTGACAGGTGGTGATAATAAATTCGAGTTGCTAAACGAGATGAATTTTTTCACGATGCCATTTTATCATTCTTTTTTTCTAGTAATGTTTCAGCATATGTTACAAAGTTCCACATTTCCGAAATTCTGTATATCTGACTCTTATATAAATGGTTGTGAAGGGTGACAATAACCGGCCGATTCGATAAAAGGAACAAATTGTATCATTTCTAGCAATTTTTTTCTAATTCGAGTGAAAGTTCTGGAATAATGTCTTTTGAATGAATCATAAGCTGAGAAGTGTGAATTTTTGGATCGAAAGTATTCAACATCAAATTATACTAATAATTTCAGATGTTACAATTAAAGCGACAATTGCGAATTAATTTTTTATTATTTTCTCTTACTAATTGGAATATTAGTTTTACCAAGCTTTTGTTTAGTTAAAAATGAACTAATGTACTTGGACCAACTAGTTTCGAAACGTTCAAATGTATCGAAAGTAAAAATTTTTGATGATTAGGTTTCAGACACGAAATTTCACGACAGACATTTAACAAATAACAGTCACGTATATTTACCTCTCTAAACCATATGATCAGAAGACATTCTCAGAGTATTCACTGTAATAGAGAAAAAAAATAGTGAGATGTAGTAAAATCCTAGCCATTTAAAAATTAGCTATCACCAAGATACAACCAGCCATGCTTATATCAACAAGTTGAGTAATTCTATGTGGATAAAAGGACTATATTTGCATTGAAAATGTGTGCTGGAATACTATGTCTCAGTGACGGAAAGCCTGAGCAAACAATAGTATTCGGAAACGTTAAACTATATTCTATGCATATTTATATGTTTGTATTAATATTACTACACCCAAAGTCTTTCGCCATGGTTACAGTTCAGCGTCAATAAAAACACTTGGCAATTAAAAACCGAATAATTAAACTTATTTATCTTCTGAAATAGAAAGAGAGTAGAATCTGAAATCTCAGATAGCTGTCTTACAATACATTTCAAACTGTTTATTTTGCTAAAGTGAATCAGAAACGTCTTTGTGAAAGTGAGTAGGAGAAGTTACGCTTTCATGAGTCCAATCAGGATATAGGCAAGTAGGTTTCTTTCATTTACGTTTGGAAACTTGGTGAAAATAAACGAAGATAGTTCAGTAGCTCCTTTATAACTAACAAACATAATTAACTACAGTGAAAATCGTTATAAGCACCTTATTCCTAGAACGATATGTAAAACGAAGCAATGTTATTGAATGTCAATGACAAACATTTAGTTTGTCGAGTTGATAGTTATAAATTGTACTGTTAATCAGAATGAGTGTATCATACATGCATTGATCGTCTTATGTTATTTAACTTAAAACATAGCTGCTTGTCATTCGTACTCGTATAGTCTAGGGAAAATAACAGTAGAAGCTGATTATCAACCAGAGTATATTACCTACCAATGAGGACTTTGACTACTTACACACTGACTAGTCAATTAAGTTTTTGACCTGACTAGGGGTCGACAGACAAAAGCACAGTCGTGGTGGCAACGCCAAACAAATTTAATTGTTAGTTTGTGTGATTAAATTACTGAAATATGTGGGGTTGAGGTTAAAAGATAGTGCGATCTGTTGCACCATTTGATTTTACTGCTACTTGTTCTTTCACTCTAACTTCATTATTTTTATTTCAGAATCATTATTAATTGAGTTGAGTTACTGGTTGAAAATCTGTTTTCCGTAAGATATGAAATTTATTATCATCTGAATAATATAAGGAATATTTGTTGAATATACGAATGAACTTTTATGTGTTGTGATTAGTCAGTTAATTGAAAGGCACTTTTTTTCTTTATATCAAATGAGTGAACTGATAACGAAGATCACCTTAAAAACTTTTATGAAAATAAGATGGAGAATGTGTAAGTAGTCGGAAATTCTGCTAGTGACGCTGCTGTCGTTATGTTTAACTTGTTTCCTGCCGGTAAACTGTTGACAGCGTCATTTAAAAAGTGTTATGAATGGTATATGCGTAGGGCTGAAATATTATTTTTCGGAAATGTACCTTACACTTATTATTTGTATATCCATGTTGTTCAAATCAATTAAGTAAACATTAAGTTAACTAGATACATTTATTTACAGTAGTTAAATATAGCAACCGTTACCAGTTAATAAACGTATCTAGCGTTTGCAACTTTTCACTTCCAGTTTTGATAGAGTTCATTAGCAAATATATATATATATATATATATATATATATATATATATAAACAAAGGAATTCGATTGTTTTCTTTCACATCCAATACTTGCATGCTGGATAAAGAAAGTGTTTTCAAGTAAGAATCATGATAATGACGAGAAAATTTTGAAGTTTCCTAAAACCTGACTATAACTTTTATTCATAGAAAAACATAAACATGGTTTAGTGAAACCTGTTGATAAGATACCGATTACTAGTAAAGTTTTTTAGGCGAATAAATGAATAGCCCTATTGGTTTAAAGCACATCCAAGGAAAGAGTAACCGAAAATAATTTTAGAAGGTATTATGAGTAAGAATAGACTCCTTGAAGAAAAATAAAGTTATGGTGTTACTGCTTGCTACGTATAGTAGAGTTTCAAATAAAGAGGTTATGAGACGCTTGGCATTTTGAAGTCAAGAAAGCTTTTAGATTAGATTTGTTCTTCAGTTATTATCGTCCACTATGAGCTGTTTGATTCTGCTGTCATTTATTCGTTATCATTCCACACAAGATCACAATTACCTGATTCATAAACATGCGTACTTTGAGAATTGCTACACAAGCGACACATTCATCCTTTCTGATGATTATGATGGTTATCTTTTTTCCATTGAAGCTATCACCATATTCATCTCAATTCTTGTCGGTTGTTAAGTAGGTGTGGCCGTATAAACATGTGACGTTTTCTTCATTGAGTGACAGTTTATGTCAACATGTCCACTAATTTCACAGTAACCTGGATTCCTGGCCTCTAAAATTCCTCAGTTACTCTTAGAGCTTATATTCATCAGAAAGATGGACAACTACGTAAGCGCAGTCCTGATAATTTGATGAAAACTAGTGCTTCTAGAAACGTTAATTTCTTAAAGAGAAGATGATGGAATATTTCAATTAGACTACATCGGATTTCACCACTTTTATCAAGGTTTCTAAAGCATGTTAACGTAAGGTTATCTAGGAAAGACCAAACTAACTGGTTGAAAAGTATAAAAAACGGTCAGAGAACTGCAGCATTGTGGGTTATCAGGTACTGAGGCTGAAAGCAGATCATAAGAAGTGAAAAGAAGATACTGATTACAAGTTAACTTATTTTGCTTTATATAGAGAAATAAATGTCAAATCTTTAAAGTCAATTAACAAAAATGATCTCAGGTTAGATTTGGTCTACTTTATCTTGTTATGACTTTAAAGGCAAGGATGAGAGTATTTATAAAAGATGTAAACAAGATTCTTTCACTTTTCAAAATGTTTACACATCATTATAAGCCGTTGACTTTTCATCTTCTGCAAACAGTATCTTTATTCATAACAATGTTTGTTTGTGTTGTCAGTTTCTAGCAATCAGTTGCATGTCTCATGAATTTGAAAGTCATACATTTCAGTCATAAACAGCGGGTTTTGCTGTTGGTCTCATGCTATTGTTGGGTTTCTAGCTGACCTGAGTACCAGGAAGTATTCAAGGTATTGTTGAATATGAATTAGTAGCCAATATTTTGTGATTTATTTGTTCTGCTCCGACCATATAAAATATACTGTTATTAAAAAAAATCAAGTGCCCAATTGATTTCGGAATAAACCACTAATTAGATGATTGCTATACGGTTATTATAAAAATGGTGAAGTAGGAGTAATAAACTTTGGTTTCATTCTTATTAATGGGTTTTTCCACAAGTAAAAACTACCTCACCTGCCTCAAGAAAAAAGTTACACTTAAAAAAGAGTGAAGGGAATCATAGCATGAAAAGTTGACCAACTGAAAATGTTTTGCTAGTATATAATCGCATCTCTGTTCATTTGATGAAAACGAACGCACTATGGTGATACTTGGTCGAAACTTTTAGTGTTTAAAGCAAGAATAGTTATACACTTGAATATATTTAGGAAATGGAAGTGATGCGATAGATGCCATTTGAGTGAAAACGCCCATCACTCGACTAGATGTAACATCTTTTTTCTTGCTACTTTAACAATCAGTGTATAAATTACTGCAATACAACCGGTATAAAACGTACAAGTCCAGATTTGGATCACAACCAAACAATTAGCTGAGCCAAGGAATTACTTATGTCGAATTACCAGCTTTGTGAATGATTCAATCGCAGCATCAAAAATCAACCCAGAGAGGTTTACAGCATACTGAAACAAGAGAGAACAGGCATCTGAGTATCGAATCATGCTTACCTAAGATCTGATGGCCATGGACTTGGTCGCTTATAATTCCGCAAAACATAAAAGGAGGCAGCTGTTCATTCTTCCAAGGTTGTCAGTGCCTCTTGAAAACGATATATATATATATATATATATATATATATATATATATATATATATATATATGTATATATATATATATATATATATATATATATATATATATATATATATAACTAAAGTTGCTGCAAAATTATTACTTCAGACTAAAGATTTTAACCCAATGTTATACCAAGGTATAAGCCTGAGTATAAAAATGACTCATGTTAGCGAAAATAGTTAATAAAAAACTGTGAACGGTATTTTGTAATCTGAAAGCTAGTTTGAAACAGGCACCGCCCATACGATTGGCGGGATCAACAGAATTCAATCTCATTGCATAAACACTGAGAAGAGTTGATAAAACATGCAAACGAGAAGCTAAATCATTTGTTTAAGGCTTTAAATCTAATTAAAGTATTAGAACTGGTCGATATGTACAATGATACCACAAATAGATTTCAGATATATATATGTCTAAATTGATCAAAGCAAATTCGTGTCAGCAAAAGGATTTAATGACTCATTTGAAAGTACCTGTAGTTGGCATTTGATTTCAAATAACTATGATGCAGCTATGTTTCTACCAAGGTAATTTGTACACTTTACCTTTACCAGGTGGTAATAATTCTACTGAAGTTGAGGGCAGAAAGTGATGAGATGTGATTGTCATTATATGTTTGTGTATGCAGTAATTAACAATGGGGGTTGGACTCTGATTGTACATAACAAATCAATAGATATTGTAGTGATAGTTGCAGACTTGCAGGCTAACGGAAGGGGGAGCATAAGAACTCACGTATACGTTATTGATCTAACCAGTGAAAAGTGGTCAGTGGCAAGTCAAATGTTGGAGCTTTGCTCAAGTTATAACTGGTTTCTGACTTTCAATAACTTGCAATGAAGATGTCACCGTTATGCTAAATGAAGTCTTTCGTCTACTGTAAATGTCTTAATACATGTAAATCATACTGCAAGTAGCCACCTTTAGATCACATGCACCTGCGACTATAATTTCTTCTGAAGTATCTGCGTCGACTCTTATTATCGCTCAATATGTAGCTACGTCATACTGCATTTCGTTAGCTATCAAGTTCTTCACTCTTAAACCGTCAACAAACCCAAGTAAACTGGACCCTTTACTACAGTCAGTAGTAAAGTTGAGAAAAGCTGTCAAAACTGTAAAACTTAACGATAATTTGATGTTATGAAAGACGTCTTGAAATGGCTGATAATCTCACTTGTAAATTTGAGTAATATCAAGCAAGATTTCTGCTACTTGCAGCTTATTAAGTTTCGTGGGTGAATTTCATTTTGAGTCAGTACAATGACCTATGGAATTCCCTTAAGATAAAGTCCATCCAGTTTTAATTTTAAGGATGTAACTTGGTTACTAGAGTGAATGCGGAATATAGAAGTAGTATCGGCAGCTACTTGTAGCCGAAAGATAACCTCCTCATCTAATTCACGGAAATCGAGAAGCCTGAAATCATCAAAATGATCGATGAGGTAGATTGCATGCAGGTTTAAAACTTACAGAGACTTTTGGAACTCTGAACAAAAAGTTATCAAAAGCAATAATTAAGAATTTAATCCCAATCAGATCGGAATACTATGCTACCAGGGAAGAACTAACGTTTCTACAACTTGTGATTAAATTTACCAAAATGGCTGTAATTTTAATTAACAAAGGCTTACTTATTGTACTTTAATGGACGCAGCATCTAGTTACCCTGTCTGTTTGCTTATCTCAAGCAAATACTTTCCCAGACGATCGATTATCAACAAGTTCATTATTCACTCTAGCTCCGAATTATTATTATTATTAGTCCCTTGGGTTCCTAGTGGAACATAGGGCTTCAGTAGCACGCCTCCAGTGACCTCTGTTCTCTGAGATCTTTTGAACCTGGTCCCACGACAGCCCAGAAGCTCTCATTTCCTGCTCGCACGACCTCCTCCATGTCACCCTTGGACGTCCAACTCGTCGCTTCCCATGGGGATTCCACTCGAGGGCCTGACGCGTGATGTCCTCAGTCGGCCTTCTCAGTGCATGGCCAATCCATCTCCACTTCTTCCTGCATATTTGTTGCGTGATAGGTTCTTGGTTGGTTCGTTCCCAGAGTTCCTTGTTGCTTATTTTTTCTGGCCATCTGATCTTCAGCAGCGAGCGTAAGCAGTTGTTGATGAATGTCTGTAGTTTATTGGAAATACCTTTCGTGACGCGCCAAGTCTCTGAGCCATACAAGAGCACTGACTTGACGTTGGTGTTGAAAATCCGTATCTTGTTCCGCATGCTGAGTGCAGAAGATCTCCACACTGGTTTCAGGCTAATGAACGCCTGTCTTGCTTTTCCGATTCTGACTTTGACGTCCTCGTCCGTCCCGCCTGTAGTTGAAACAGTGCTTCCTAGATAAGTGAAGGAGGTTACTTCCTTTAAGTTTCTCCCGTTGACGGTGATTGGAGTTTGTTGTTGTTGTTGATGGTGGTGGTGCGGTATCTTCATCACTTCTGTCTTCTCTATATTCACCTGAAGTCCCGTCTTCGCTGCCTCTTCTATCAACTTGTTAGTTTTTGCCTGCAGATCTTCAAGTTTATGTGACATTAGGCATAAGTCATCGGCGAAATCCAAGTCTTCTAGGTTCTTTTCCGTCGTCCAGTGTATCCCCCTCTTCTCGCTGCCTACTGTTTGCTGCATGATCCAGTCCACCACAATAAGGAATATCATGGGGGATAGTAGGCAACCTTGTTTCACTCCTGTCTTCACTTCAAAGGCATCACTGAGCTTCCCATTGTGGATTACTTGGCATGTGGCATCTTCATATAGTTGTTGAATGAGGCGGATAAAGGTTTGCGGTACTCCGTAGTATTGAAGCAGTTTCCAAATTACTTCTCGGTCGACGCTGTCAAAGGCCTTCTCAAAGTCGATGAAGTTGAGGTGGAGAGGTGATTGCCATTCTATGCTCTGTTCTATGATGATACGAAGCGTTGCAATTTGGTCTGCACATGATTTGTACTTCCTGAAGCCTGCCTGTTCCGGTCGTAGTTTTGAATCCAGTGCATCTTTAGCCTCTCCAGGATGATGCGGCTTAATATTTTACTTGGGGTGGACAGGAGAGTGATTCCGCGCCAGTTCTTGCAAGCACTGAGGTCTCCCTTCTTCGGCAGTTTGACAAGGTAACCCTTCTTCCAATCGTCAGGTACCTTCTCTTCCTTCCACACCTTCTGCAATAGTGGTGTGAGCATGTCCGCTGTTGTCTCTGCATCTGTTTTCAGTGCTTCTGGCGGTATTCCATCTGGTCCTGCTGCTTTCCCGCATTTCAGTAGCTTTATGGCGTTCAGGACTTCCATTTTCGTTGGGGGATTAATGTTCACTTGTAGTTCAGCGGCTGCAGGTGGTATTTCTGGACGAAGTGCAGGTGGTGGTCGATTCAAGAGCTTCTTGAAGTGGTCGGCCCATCGTTTCCTCTGTTTCTCTTCTTTTGTAATTAAATTTCCTTCTTCATCTTTTATTGGTTTCATCTGTGTTGGTCTCTTCCCTGATAGCAACCTGGTTATTTGATACAATGTCGTCAGGTCTCTCTTACCTGCAGCCTGTTCTGCTTCACTTGCCAGTGTTTCGTAGAAGTGTCTTTTGTCTTTGCGTGCACTCTTCTTCACTTCTTTGTCCAGTGTTTTATACATTGTGCTCAGTTCCTCTTGTCGTTGAGCATCCTTGCACTGGTTTATCTTCTGCTTCACCATCCTCCTCTCCTCTATCAGCTTCCAGGTATCCGTCGAGATCCATTCCTTGTCTTCCACCTTCTTCCTTCCTAATACTGTTGTGCAGGTTTCTTTCCACATAGCTTTCAAAGACTTCCAGTGTTCTTCCACACAGGTTTCTTCAGGGATGTTGCTCGATGTCTCCCATTTTGTCTTGATGGCTGCCTTGAAGATCTCCTTTGTAGTTTCATCCTTCAGTTTCCGAGTGTTGTACTTGAAGTTGAGGTCTATCACCAGCTTCCTTGAAGGCTTTTAACTTGATTTGGAAGGTTCCTTGCACTAGGTAGTGGTCTGAACCTACATCTGCTCCTCTTCTTGACCTTGTGTTAAGTAGACTGCGTCTCCATTTTCTTGAGATTGAGATAAAGTCGATTTGATTTTTAGTGTGTCCATCTGGTGAAATCCATGTCGCTTTGTGGATATCTTTGTGCCTGAACACACTGCCTCCAATCACCAAATCGTTGAATGCGCAGAATTCTGCAAACAATTCTCCATTCTCATTCATTTCACCTAGTGCCTCTCGACCCATGGTTAGTTCTCTTCCCGTGTTGTCCCCTCCCAGTTTGGCATTCATGTCGCCCATCAGAATTTTGATATCGCCAACTGACGTCTTGTCCAGTGTTGATTGAAGTTGTCTGTAGAAATCCTCCTTTTTCTCTTGCTCTGCATTATTTGTAGGTGCATAACATTGTATGATTGTGACCTTTCTTCCTTTTGAGTTGAATCTTGCTGTCATGATCCTGGAGGAGATTGGTTCCCACTGCATGAGAGCCTTCGATGCTCTTGAGGACATCATGATAGCCACTCCCTCAGTGTGCTCGTGGTTGGCGTCTGGGTGACCGGAGTAGATTATTGATTCTCCAGTTGACAGTTTGGAGAGTCCACTCCCATTCCATCTGCTTTCGCAAATCCCAAGCACTTCGATGTTATACCTTCTCATCTCCCTTGCAATCTGGGCTGCCTTACTGGGTTCAAACATCGTGCGGACATTCCATGTCCCCACGTTTACTTTCGCTTTCATCGAGAGAAGACACATCGGCCAATTGGCTTCCCGAAGGCTTTCACCAACTGGCGTCATTTCGCCTCTCCGATTCCAGCGGGGAATAAGTTTGTTTTCATTTTTTATATTTTGTTTGTGCTTTGAAGTTTCTTTAGCGGTTAGATTTGTTTTACGGGGTAGGGTTGCTAGCCCTATGCCCAACCTTCCCTCTTTACCCGGGCTTAGGACCGGCTAGTAACTAGTAAACTAGTTAACCAGGCGAAGTTACCCACGCCACATCGTGGACCAGCTCCGAATGAGTTTGGTAATTCACATATGCATGTCTAAACACAAAATTTAGATGGTTGGAAATAATGAATCTGTATCACATTTCAGAGCATGGTGACGGAAATCTACAACCAACGAATGGATTTTTTCATGTGTCAAATCATTCGTCACTTGTTTGATGGGGAGGGATGTGAACACTGAGATGGTGCTGAATAATTAGCAAGCAGGTAAACTAAAATTTACTGCGTTCAACTGAGTTTGTGAATAAAAAGTGAAAGAAACCAAATACTGGCATTCTGAAGCAGTCAACTGTCAGTGTTCAGCTACCATGGTGAAAATTTTGACTGTATAGGGCCACTGACTTTCCTGAATCCTATCTTTATTGAATTCGATTACGATTTCTGCTTATCTACTCTTTCAAGTTAGTATAAATACCTGCCATCATCATCACATAGCCAATAATTTTTTACCATATTTAAGAAATATTTTTTTCTGGGTTTCCAATGAACTAACATGGTTTGAAATGCACTGTGGTAGTGAATGTGCTAGCTTGGTGGTCGTATCGCAAAATAATCGATATTGTTTCAAGCACATAGGACTGTGTTAAGAAAAATTTGGTTAATATTTTGGTGGTTTATGTTCTCTGAGCCAGTTGGTTTAATCATGAGGCTTTGGTTGTCATTGTAGGTGATTTCATCAACACAAACTTCAAAAAGAAATGAGCCACGAGATTTTCTCCGCAAGGGACTTCATAGCTTGTTCTGATGACCTTAGGTGTGACTGTTTATTTCTGCCTAACTATTTTGATTGACTTCCCTGCTGGTGTGAAGGTTGCCCTTCTTTTTGTTTATGATTTTTATTGGTTGATGTCAGTATTTCTTGATCCATTTTGACCTGAGTGTTAGTGTTTTAAACCTTCTATGGCATTCATCATATTTCGTTCATCTAGGATTTGGACACTATCCCAATGGAATTCATGTCCATAGCTGTCTATATGGGCGAAAACATGTGGCGATAATTTTACTGCTAGTTGATATTCATGACTACGATGAGGGCAACCGCTTTACTTGATGTAATGTTTTTCGCAGTTTATTTTGTAGCTAATGTTTGGCTTCCTTTACCATCTTCTTTTGTCTTGCATAACATACTCTGAAGACATTTTGTAGGCTTATGATTTACAACAATGTCGATAGTATCAGCGACCTAGTTGCAATCTCGGAGACATTTTCCATGTAGTCTAAAAGAGTTCGTTAGCCGCTTTCCAAAAATTACCTATTGGTTGATAGCAAGCTTGATAAGCTTCTTTTGATAAAGTTGTCTGAACAGATGTTTTTCCGAAAGACAGTCACTGAATATTTTTCATTTTTCTTCCGTGAAATTTTTGCCCTTACAGTGTGTTCTAGCCCTTCCTAATAACGTGGTTACGCAACTGATTTTGTGTGTTCTTGGATAGTTATTATTAAAGTTGAGGATTTCATCCGTATGAGTTGGTGGTTCCGTAAACTTTACTTTCCAGTCATCCTAGATTGTGAATTTGATTTCATCAAAAACGTTGCTGATTAATTTGCTGACATTTTCCTTCTATGAATGATGCGTCATCTACATATTGAACCCAAATTTGTGGTAAGATCAACAGTTCTGAGTGGTGAACATCATTAGTGAGAAGAGCCGTTGTCTCCTTATGTCAGGGTCAAACCTTTAAACAGGGTTTGTCTCAGTCGGTTGAATTACATTTCGGTTCACGAGCAAGTTTTCTATTTTTTTGATGTAACTGTTTTTATTCGTGACTGTGGTGTGCCCTTTATCGACTGAAACTACCACTTCTGTCTAATTACGGGTACAGTTAATCGTCACATTTCCTGTTGCGTCTGTTTACTTAGTCCTCAAGTGCTCAGTAAGACGCAGAATTCTGGCCCCGCAGCATCTCTTGTTCTGAAATTTATTCTTTCTGAACAGGTGAAGCAGGTTTTAAGTCCGTGACCCATTGGTTGAAGGTCAACTGCGCAAACCAGTAACACACAGCTTCATTAGTGGGTAGCTTTGCTATAAACCTGGAAAAATCTAGTCTCTTTAAGCTGACATTTTCCTATGACTATATTTACTGCTGTCTTCATAAGATTGCTAAAATCTGGTAAGAAACCATGTAAGTAGTTCCGAGAAGCAGCAACACACTTTCAATATGATGGGGATTTGTAGCTGAAAAATGTTATACTGAGAAGGCTAGATCTAATGTTGTGAACGTGTATGATAAGTTTCGTCCATTTCAATGTAAGATATACTATAGCTGTGTTAGGTTAACATTCGCTTGCACGTAGTGACTTCCCAAATAGAGTTATAGAGATCATTTAGTTGGATGGCTTGAGATGCAACCAAACATTACTTAGAAATAAAAACTAGTACATTACATTTAAACATCGGAAAAAAAGTCGTTCACGAGCTTCGTTTGTTGAGAACTAATAAGTTTTCCGCAAAACATACTTTAAAATGACTTTATCCAGGCTTAATTTTGTCTTAAATGTTCTGTTATTGAACAGTAGCTGAAAAGAGAACACATCATCCCCACAGCTATCTCAGATAGTCAAAATGATAATTTATTCATTTAATTTACTTGATTATAGACTGAGTAAAATTCAGTGATGGTCGGTGAAATATATTATTTTTGTCTTTCATATTAGATAAGTCCATTCGTTAAATAACACAGTGATGCAGTAACACGACGTTCCAAGCAGAATTAGTAGCTCATAACCATATCACTTTGACATAGTCGTCAGCTGTTAAAACTGTATCACTGTGCACTATATGCAAGAGACTAATGTATTATGGAATTACATTCTGCCGTAGTTCCCGAATTCATTCTTATTTTATGGTTTCTTTAGATATTTGTTGCGAGAACATGAGCAAGGTAAATACTCAGTTATAAAATCTATCAATTTTGCCGAAATAAGGAGCTGGAAACTGATAATAATACGGTATTCTGTATTAGCCAATTTCACTGAGTAGCTAGATAATGAAGCAATCGAAAATTTTTGTAAATAATGTAAAGCGTTAAGTAAAGCAGATAAGTAAATAATATGCAATGAGGTAGGGGAGTATGAAAAAAGAGATCATGTTTACGCTCAACACTTGTTAGAATTATAGTTAATTTTTTCTTCAAAACAGTACTTTTCTGTTTTGCTCTGTACTTTTTAGAGAAAATGGATATATAGGTATGGGTTTATATACATTTAATGGCTAGATGACGAATAACTTATCATAAAATGGAAATGGGAATTCACTGACAATTTTAGCAACTTATAAAAAAGGTCAACTTGGGCACTTCATTGTGAAAAAAGAAATGGAGTGTTGCTTTACCTTATCTATCCATGACTTAGAAATCCAAATCCTTCCGAAAAAAATGTTTTATTCAACACTATATTCAACCATAGTCATTGTACGGATTGCAATAAAAACATGCATTTCAAAGCCAACAATGTATCATAATACTGTCAGGCTGAAAAAAGTGAATGACTGAATTGTTTACCTGATATAAAAAGGTCTTAACAAATCATATGAAGAAAAAAATTATTATTTCAATTTAAATAGGATAACAGAGATGCAGGTAAACAGCCATGTGCTCATCTTTCCATGTACAGCATATGAATAATAGGATATTCAAAGGTGAGAAAAAGGAATTGAAATCACTCACTCAAAGCTGTGAAAAAATAGTCTCAGAAAGAAGGAATTTGATAAATAAAATGGATTTTACAGCATTACAAAGAATAATGTTTACCTATTTTTAAATGTTATGTTTATTATTTAAAAAAATGGAGCGGAGGAAAAATTTAGTTTTATGAGAATAGTAAGCAGAATAAGCTTTATAAATTCAGATACGTTTGTAAACTCCAAGTAAGGTTCCGCATTCCGGGCAACTATGGTAGACATCCTTACATGAATCAACATAGAACGGTATTAAACAGCAACCAAGTATACCCCTAAAATGGAAGAAAGAAAAACGGAAATAGATTCGTTTATCTAAGTAGAGATTTGTGTTTTCATACTATTCCTCCCTTCAATAAGTACACTGAGAACAACATTCTTAGCAGAATAACAAGAATTTATTTTGTCTCGGGGACCTTCATTAGCTACTTACAACCTAAAACCATTTTATTATCGAATCATACCAAATGTTTACATATCCAAATCGTTTCTAAAGAGAGTAATCGCTTCAACAAAAAGATAACATTGATATTTTGTAACAGAAGATATACAAATTGAACTGATAAACATGCAAGGACTAAATATACAGTTGTCTACATATAGAAAGATTCAAGTATTCTGGCGCGGAAATCAGACAAAATGGGGAGATAAAGTTCCAGTCTCTTCTCGTCCTCATGATTCAGAAGGTTGAAATTCACTTGAAAAGACCTGTTACTTGTGATTCAGTCACGTTTATGACTGCTCACATTTTGTCCTAAAACCTGGTTTGTCAAGCAGTTTCAGCCAAAATGGAAGTAATATTGACGTAGTGGTCTTTAAATATGGATTTATATCAATATACATTGAGGTGAGGAAACATATTGACCAGATTAGTACACAAATCTTCTGTTCACCGTAATTTGCTACCTGATACTTAAATATTGAGTGCACACAAAAATTACTAGGTGAATACAATAATACGTAATCCGTGATCAAGAACGCTTAAGTTCTAGTTGTAATTTTGTGTATTCACTAATTCAGTCATGTCAGTTAGTTAATTAATTATTTATTCTTCAAGAACGGCTGTCGTCCGCTTGATCACCTAAACAAACACGTTCAAAAGCTATGTTCTTGTCTGAAACAGTCAGTCATTTTTACAAACTTCCATAGTGTGATTAGGTGAAGTTTGTTTGAACAATGTAGTATATTTGGGGAATATGCTTGAAACGCTGTGGTCCCACATTTACTTGTCAAGTCAATTCACACAAAACTGCGGAATTAAACGCCAAATAGAAAAATTACAATGATATTTAAATTAAACTAAGATGCAGTCAGGAGAATCATATATTTGATCTTAACCTTCGTAATGAAACGAAGTTGGCCAAGGTAGGTGTTATGTAATAATAATAAGTTGTTTTTGTACACATGTGGTTGTCGCCTCGACAAATCTGTGTGCAACCTTAACTGTTTCTATTTGAAACTTTGAAAGCTGTTTGGATAATAATTCTCTGACCCATTTCTATAATATATTTACCACTTATCCAAGTTTCACACTTCATCTGTTTTTGAAGCCATTTACGCACATTTTCTCCCACTCCCAACTAGTCAAAAACTGCACTCCTATTTGAAATGACCGAAGCATACCTCTTTGAGCATTGGATTTAGGGATATACCTGATCATAAATTGGTAGTAACCATTAGTATTTACAGTTTTTACACCTAACCCTCTTTTAAATGTTGTAAGGATGTGTGATGGCAGTATTACTTCATCTTGATTTTTACTAGTACAACAAACTGATTGATCGGAACTAACAAATAACCCCAACAGTGTTAATTTCTAGTATAATTGCTTGTATTATACCGTCGTTGATCGGAACCAAATGATCGGTCTCTATTAGTATATGGACTCCTATACGGATGCCTCAATATTACTTGTGTTCTAATTATAGTGGAGATGGATAGTTGCTAACAGTGGAAGCCAGGATGCCCGTTTCGTCCTATTCGGGACTCGTCAGCTGATGGGAAAAACATCACTCACTGAGAGGCAGGTACATCCAGCTGACAAGTTCCAAATGGGACGAAATGCGCATCCTGGATTTCACTGCTAGTTACTATCCATCTTTGGTGTTAACTTCCGATGAATGTATTCAGATATTCACAGTTACGGTTTCTATATGAAAGAAGTTACGAAATGACACTGATTATTTCTTACAGCCTTCTCATAATTTTTGAGAAATACGATTTTCTTCAAAAAATCCTATTATTAAATAAGAAGAATAACTTTGATGCTGTATGGCTTTGCTGTATCAGATTCTGACTATAATGCAGTCCGCTCAGATGAATAATTAGAATGAACAATCCATTTACTCATAGTAAAATCATTTCACATCAACTTGTTATCCAGTTTATCGAAACGGCAGGAGACTGTGAGTATGGTTCATTTATAACTTGTTGTAGTTGGTTGTTTTAATGGTGAGTAAACTCTTTTGGCATTGATCTGTTGGCTCTCTGTCTCAATACTGAGCGACTAGGGTAGAGTATCCAGCTTTGATATCGTAGTAGCATATTTTCAGTTCATAAAAATTGTAGAAAATTACCGAGGATTATTTTTGCTCTATATTGTATAACCGATACTAAGTCTCTAGAAAGTATTAATGAGTACTATCCAAGTGTTCACTTACTTTGACTATGCCGTATAAAAACAACATAAACACTTCTTGCTATGCACTTACAAAGGTAGAAAATAATATTATCCTAACTTCTCAAAGTTGCAAACAGCCCGCCGTTTATGACTGTTTTCAAAACTAAGATAGGTCAAGTTTACAGCCTATGAAACCATTTTACTTGTTTACATGAAATATGTGTTAAATTCTAACACGTGAACCTTGTGTATCAAAATCGTGTCCTTGCTATTTCTAGCTGGAACATCTATTTTTCGGAAGTTCATGAAGTTTGACTCTCTTGTTAGTATCATAGCTCTTCAGCTATTATACTACTTTACAGGCTTTTTGAGCATAGTTCGTCGACGTGAATTTAAAAACAGTAACTTGCAGAAACCATTTCAGGCAGTGGCTGACCATCACACGTGATACTCATCGTTTGAGCAGGAACCTAAAGTCAAGCCATCAGCTATGTTTAGCAGATAAATGATATTCAAGGGCGACAAAACATCAAGAAAAGTTACTTCTCAGTCTTTAGATGTCAATAAATTTAGAAAACATTGAGGATTCTATATACCGTTGAATTCTTATAACGTCTGAGTGAGAAATCTCTTCTTCATAGTTTCCGCTGGCTAGTTGGTAATTAATGTACTGCATGAAAACAAATTTTCTTTTCGCTGAGATGTAATTCCTCCTTTATATTCGATAATTCTGGCGTTAAAGTTTCAGAAATGCCGCTCATAAGACTTTAGTGCATCGACTTGATAAAACGAAGAAATAAAAGTTCATTAATTATTTAAAGCTTAACTAGCTAATTATTACGGATTACCTTTATGGCTAGTCTGATGTCTTGAAAAGCCTATAAAGCTTGATTATTATTTTATTCTGTCAATTCGACTCATATTTATCCACACAGGTCGCACATATTTATACACAGTGACTGAAGCTATAAACAACACCTGCCAGCTAACTGCAAAACGCATAATACCTTGAAGTGAAAACCTTCATTTTGTATACCTAATTGGTGTAATGAGCTTTCAAAAACTGTGTCAAAATTTTTTTGCATTCTTACACTACGTGCCTTATTGATATCTTAACCTAGAGATACACAATATCCTTTGTAGTATGCAGAATATACTTTTTTTCTTGATACATTTTTGGTTCTACTCTTACCCTGATTGTTTACTGACTGATATGAAACACACACATTTCATGAAATGTGTGCCCATTCAAAATGATAGATTCGCTTAATATATCCAAGGAATACTGAAAGTAAACGTTTACATTTTATCCTTAGGAAATGAAGATTAAAGTAATAGTTAACATACAACTTACCCAACTAGTATTATTCCAGTGCATGCTAGCCAAGTGCATGCACCTTTTCCGTAGTGAACAGTTGTCGTAATCTTGTTCATACAAATATTACATGGGAGTGATGCAGGATGAGGACCAAAGTACACTGGAGTTACCACAGCCACAGGTTGTTGGACAACTGGGCTCGCTTTATCAAAGTGGAATTAAAAGAGGTGGATATTATTCTTGTACCCTCTCTGTTCAAGTTTATTCATGGAAACTACTGCATGAAACATTATTCTGCATGACTTCAAAAATGGAAGAAAATTAAATACACATAAATTTGCACTAGGAGCACAAGCTATTACGAATGATGAATAATCTTACAAAAAAATTCATTCATTCTCTCATGAAAAATTTCACTTGCAAATTATTTCGCTATATATCGTTTTATCACAAGAAAGTAAACGGTACATTTATGGCATTCAAAAAAGAAAAGGAAAAATCTGCAGAAAATGTGTTGAAAATTGTGACAATAAGATGCTAAGTATACTTACTTTTAAAATGAAAGTCAGAATAGCACTTACTTAACATTTAGATAGCATGAGCTACTTACGTCTCCTGAATGGTGGCTGTTCAGTTATAAGCTTCAGCTTCGACTATAGGTATCAAAAGTTAAACCGTGAACTTCCATAGGTCCTTTTGAACTTAACTTCGATTGCTTGGTATAACACTTGCAAAGATTAATCAACTGAAGACAGCTTAATTAACCGTTCTAACACGAGAGTAATATATTTATGTACAGTTTACCCCAACCCGAAGTTATTTATTTGTTTGAATTACAAACTTAGAATCGAATTATAAATAAGACTCTCCATGAAAGTGAATATAAAACTTCAAATGGGTAGTATACAACGAGAGTAGCGAAAAACATAAGTTGTGTAAGATACTTTCAAAAAGACTGTATTATATTTTTTCATAGAAGTATCCACTAACATTTGCGTCCTCATTGGCCTCCAGATTGAACTAAAACATTCTTGATGACTGAATTGGACGGTGTTTAGAACACAACATAAGAAGTAAATGTAGAATCGTAGATATTGACAGACATACTACTTATATCTTCACTTTCTGCTGTGAACCGATCACCACCGATTTAGACACTGGTAAGCGAAACTCGCCATAGAATTCAAGGTCATAGTTGCGCCAAACTTATATAAGCTATAAAATCCAATGATTCGGCATCAAGATCTATCGTGTATATATATATATATATATATATATATGCAGCGTAAATTCAAAAAATTTATCGTCACTACTAAGCATTACACAAAGCGTGGTTTTTATAATACAGAACAGTTGATGAGGAACGAAAGGTGCGATAAAACAAACAGTTGTCAAAAATCAATAAGACTGGAAAGCTTTATCAGCTTACGAGTTAAACAGAACTACATGTACAGTTCGCATATTGAAGCCGAAATAATGTAAACAATAAGATGAAATGGTTAAAAGAATGTCTGATGAAATATGTAAGTTGACTTTTGTTTGAAATTTAAAAAAATTAACGAACATTTTTCACAAAATCAAATATATCTCACGTGGGAAATATACCCTCTGATGTTATCTAAGCACAAAATTAGGACTGAATAAAATAGATTTCGTTGGTGTGTTTTATCAGGATCATATTTATTGTTGAAGCTTGATCTCGATAACCTTTCAGGTCATGTAATGATTTCAAATCAAAACAAATGTCTATCAAATTACATTTTTGGTAAAGGTTGAGTCATAGAAATGCTAGCCAAATTAATGATTTCTGAAAAGAGAGTTTGGTCTACTGTAATAGGAATATGACATCCAGAGCCAACAGCTCACATCAAAATTTAAAACAAGCTTTTGCCAACGAAAAGCACTTTTTAAATGTGGTGACGACCAATCAAATTTCCGCTGACAATGTTTATGATAATTAAAATGCCCTTCAAACGCAGCCACTGTTTGGTGACTTTGGTTGGAATATATATATATATATATATATATATATATATATATATATATATATATATATATATTCCAACCAAATTGTGCTACGATATTTCTCGTGAAGTTTTCATTACCAATAAAAGTCAAAAAACCTTTAAAATTCGCTGAAATTTTGAAAATGAAAGTTAGTATTAATATCATAAACTTCACATCACTTTCTAAGAGTCTCATGCAAAGGATTTTTGCAATGGATAATCAAGAAGTTAAAAGAAATAGTTTTACATACAACTAACAGTTGAAGTACACATACCTAATGTGAGTTCAACAATTCAAGGTTTTCTACACCGGTTCGATCCCATAGGTTATTATTACAATTATGCTATTTAAACAAAATAAAGTCCACTTCGTAGTCTTCGAAGAATGGTTTACAATATACCTTGCGAAATTCAAAGCTAGACAACGATAATATTAACTTTCACATGAAAATATTACCTCAACCATCGTATCAAACTTTATGTCAACAGCCATTGATCAATATCGTATCGTTGTGTGATGCAAGAACTAAATACTGGATGTCACCATAGTTCAATAGGTGCATGTACACCTACAAAACAATTTGATATGAAACGTTTGGAGCTATAATCCGAACTGTATAAAAAAGGTGATTTCAAAGTGAAATCGAAATTTGTATCCACAGACGTTAAAGCCAAAGACATTACCAAATTATTATGCGTAATATAAAAAGTAAGGGAGTGAAAAAAATAGTAGAACGTCGAGTGAAGTTAACATTTATAACCCACTTGATTTGTTTTAAATACTTTAAGACTTTTATCATATCAGGCATATAGAGGTGCAATACATTCAAGACAGTTGTAGAAGCGTATCTGGGGCTATGAACAGCCTAATCTTATTCTAAAAATTAGCAGTAAATTTATATCTTCCACATTTCTAAGGAGTGGTATCTTCATGTAATGAAAATGTGCTGAAACACAAACTTTGATTATTACTTATAGCTAAACAGTGAGTCAGGTTTTAAATTATTTGTTGCTTGCAATAAAATAAAATTTTAGAATACAGACAAATGGTTTCTTGAAAAAACCGAAGGTTAGGAAGATTCTTCGATTTTTGTGGCCTTAGTAATTTTCAAAGTAAATCGTTTACTGGTAAGTACCCAAATCTTCCTTTTACCTTATCTCTTTAAAACAGATATTTATTTTACATATATTAGATGACGAAATCCACTTTATTTTGCTTTTAGAAGTATGAATTTGAAGACAATTTTTCTCATGCACTTGCTAAGTGTTCAACATTATGTATATAATGGTCAATAGGCAGCCTAGCATATTTATTGATAATGCTTCACAATGTAAACTAGAAACTACGATTACAATTATTAAACAGTAGTAGTACATATATAAGTTAAATAATTTGTGCTATGTGTCCATATATGCTAAATGTGTGCAATGTTTATGTGCACTGTTCATTAAAACAACTAAAAGACATACGTTGAAAATGTAATCTTGCCTCAACAAAGCTACTGGCTTTATTACCACACCTTTAGAATTATTCACCTTCAGAACTATTTTACTCAACACCTAAGGAAGTAGTACGTCTGTAAACGAAAAAGTATTCAGTGTTTACTATTATGACAACAGTGAGTCAAATTTAATTAATTCAGTTTCTCAAAGTTTCTAATCTCGTTGACATGGAGTTGTTTCTCAAGTGTTCTCAGCTAAAACAATATCAGAAATAATGCAGAATTAAAATGATACCAAAGGAATAATTAGGGGTACTGAAACAGTTTGTTTTGGCAGATAAATTTCACTATTTCATGGGACACATTATATGAAAAAAATTCCTGAATATACTTGTATGTTAGTTCTCTGATTACGTCTTCAACCTGGCTATATCAATATTATGATTCGGTGTAGATCAATACTGGTACTGTTATAATTCGGTGGAAAACGCTGGCATATTCAATTTATCGAAATATTTTACTCAGAAGTTGCTTTTCTCAGGTGCACACAGTGAAAGTCAGGAGTAGTGTAACATTTTACATTCTTCAAGAATTTATACATCATTGAAGGTGAAGCTATTTTACGTTGGTAGTGGATAAAGACATCATATGTTCCTAAGTTTCACCATACAATAAGCAGTTGTGTTCCTACAACATTTTAAAAAATAAGATGCGAACAGATGAGTACGTACCGTTTGATAGATATAACTATATTCAACAAACGTTACTACTCAATCTCTTTGATTGATTTGCGAACGAATGTACACAAACGCAATACTATTAGTTATTACATACACTAAAAGTAAATCAAATGATGGTTTAAGATAGGGACATACCGACACATCAATAAAATCAGTGACAAAACAGAATATTGATCAAGTTATTTATGTTCAGCGAAACTTACGATTTCAAGCTATCTCTTACTTCAGTTTCGCTACAACTACTAAGATACTGCATATACCTCGATTTAGATTTCATCCCTCAAATAAGAAGGTATCACATCTGATATGTGAATATAAAGCTCAGCCATTATTTCTACCGATGAATAAGACAAACCTTCGAAGAACGAATGCTCATGCAGTCGAATTTTCCAACAAACACTGAGATTATACCATCAAACGTGCCGTCAAGAATTACAACCTAATATCAGGGAGGAGGTAACGCTAGATAATATGGGTCTTAATCCCAAGCTACAACTTTCTTAGTCATTTCCAAAAAGGGACCGTCTCAATAAAACCTCACAACTATCCCCCAAAACGTATTCAACAATCTATTACTTATCTCTTCCAAGTAGAAGTTCAAGAGAAAGCGATGAAATAAAATGGATCCATTATCGTTGTGCAAACGAAAATTGGACTACAGACAAAACTCTCACCCATAGAAAGAAACAGAATGTCCAAGTTTCATCATGAAATAATCGGATGGCTTACCCATTATCAATTTAAGGAGATAGATATTGTAGAAGTGTTTCGTGTTTTTGCACTTCAAAACACCATAGAAGGATGCCAAACGAGAGTAGAATGAGTTGAGATGAGGTACCAAAGACAGTTTCATCGAATGTTCAAAGCTTTCGAAACAAAGAGTGACCAAATATCTAACATTATATACCACTTTTGCATGTATATGCCATGGAGAGTATAATGTCACCGACTGGAGATGTCAGAATAAACCAACTCGAGAGTTGAGATGCATCACATAGCTCAGAACCACCGTCACAGACTTCGTGCTATTTCATCTTAATTTGGCTGCCGTCAGCTTTCCATTTTAATTCTCTTTGGAAAAGCGTAGGACGTTGTGGCAGGCAGAGTATGCTGATACCCCTTATCTCAAGCGGAGTGTGTAGCCAAATAATATAATTTAGTGGGTGATGTTTAAGCAGTATTCATTGCACAGATACCTCGTTGTTAGGTAAGGGACTTTTGTTTTTTCCGATAGACTGCAGTGATCGAAGTCAAATATTAGTGAGAGTTGAGCAACCGACTTTGTTTACTTAGTTTGATACCTGACCAGCTCTAATTATTAGTTCAATATGGTTTCAGCGGAGAGTCTCTTCTTGACGATTTCATTTTCAAAGCTGTACAACAGCAAATGTATACACTTTTCCAGTGTAAGGTTTCGATGTGTGCATATATTAATTCTCCTGCTCTTGTAGATTCAAGTATATAGATCGTTTGATGCGACAGTTATGCAAAAGGGTTTAAGATCGCTATCCCACGTGGTTAAAAAGAGATAATAATGGATCGATAAGGAGTGCCACAACTGAACACATCGTGAACACGAATCAACC
Source organism: Heterobilharzia americana (assembly GCA_944470555.2). Taxonomy (NCBI): domain Eukaryota; kingdom Metazoa; phylum Platyhelminthes; class Trematoda; order Strigeidida; family Schistosomatidae; genus Heterobilharzia; species Heterobilharzia americana. Next base: position 90,906,215 of record OX104134.1, read on the forward strand.
TATCTCAAGAACCTCCTCGTTCAAACTCATCTAAAAAGTGAAAAAAAACCTCCCAAAGGCTGTATGTCTTCTCACTCTCTGCATCAGTGAAGCTCTTGCGATTTATATGGAGAAACCTTAACTGTGTACACAGAAGAAGATCGTCCGACTCCTTCTCCTTTCATGGTCCCAGTTTTCAGTCGCTGAAATCTCCTCCACCCCTTCCCGCCCATTCTTTTCATTTTTCTGTTTTGACACTATTCACTTCTTAAGTAATTTGTTACTTTTTCTTGCCGCTACGTTCTTACTGATAACAATTAAGTTTCCAGTTATGTCGTCATGTTACGAACCTCTTGTCCTAACTTATTTTGATTATTATTCACTACTCGTCGTAATTTTTTGATTTTAATTACAGCTCACATTATTTGTGTGGCCATGCTTGACAGACCGCTTTTAACTGTCAAATCCTTAAACTAGAAAAGTGCATAAAAATGCGACTGTACAGCTTTAAAAATGAAATCGCCGAAAAGAGACTCTTCGTTGAAATATTTGTTCTTCATTCATACCCTGATGGGTATATTTAACACAAAATAGCTTCACATAGTGATTTATAGCAACGGAATCTTTATGCTGATTCTTTGTTATTCTTCTGGTTTGCAATAGTCTTTTTAGCCTACCTATTATTCAACAGACTAATGTCAAGGGACTTACTTTAGTTGAAGCTGAGGGTGTTCGAATGCCACACCGGTGCCTGTCGTTTGAAGTATTCTTAAGCGTCCAACATACTGTTTCACTTATCTCTATTTTGATGATACCACAGATCTGTTTCGTCACATTGACTATTAAAATCATTAATTTTAAAGAGTTTGTGATTTTGGTCATTTTAAATAATTGGTGATTTAATAACAATGGCTTCTCTACCTCTTTCACCATCCTTTGTTGCTTTCGGTCAATGGGAAATATTCGAATTTAGTTTAGGTTGAATCTAGTTCTTCTCCAATATGGGAACACCATTATCTACAATATGTTGAAGCATCAATGGATTTAGATGAGAGTGGAAAGAAAGTTTGATTTCTACCAACCTGCAATCCCAGTTAACTATTGTCCTATTGTTTTATAAGCATGTTGAGAATGACGCAAAGCGTTATCTAGCTGAGGAAGCACTAGTAAATTCTAGAACTTACCATTCAAATAAAGGCCTGATATACTTGCATTTCAACAATTTACACTTTTTCAAATGCAGAGCGCTCGCGCTCAAACCAAAGTTCATCATACCTTGATAGGATCGACCACTCACCGGTCTTATTTGCTCATGATTGATAAAAAGTTTTATTTAGACCTATTGCTAACTTGACGTATTGAGGATAAGATTTTGTACTGACTTGTTTTATAAACTACTTCCAATACTAAACCCCAATATACACCTATAGTCTGCCAGTTTTTCAATTAAAGATGTCCACTGTCAGATTTGACACACAGTATGCATACAGAAAGTTCAAGCGTGTATACAGCAGCATGATTTCGTTCGAATCGAGCTATCTTCAGTATCCGCAGAGTGAAGAGGCCACTGGTGATACAGTGCTCATAACATGATGAGTTACACAGTGGAAACAACCAGAGAGAAATTTTAAACATGAAAATTATCATACCTAAATGATGAGCCTATGGAAGGTCGATACTTCCCGTTTCTTCACACTTAAGGAGGTAACGTATGTCTATGTTACATGATGTAGAAAACAAAATAGTTACTCTTCACTGAAAAGCTTAGACATACATATCTGAAAACGATCAAAAATAACTCAATCAATCAATATTAAAATACAGACAGGCATTATTGTTTCTTTTAACCTGAAGTTCTTATTCTAACCTTCATGCTGTAAACATCTTAATTCCACAAGTTAGCTGAAGCTATGAAGGCCACTGTGAAAAAATACACGAAGCCCTTTAAACATCCCCCTTTGTAATGGTCATGATTTACAACTGTTAAGTGGGACAAGGCAAAAAGAGGAGCATTAAACTTAATCCTCAGTAGGAAGCCGGATATTCCACCTGGTTCATAGACGATGAAAGCTGCAAAACATCAACCAAGCTTGTTGTCACTGAACGTAAGTTCCGTCAGTCACTGACTCAACAGAGCTGATCTAGCTTACTAAGTAGTTGGAGGAGTTTACGTGGTGAACCACTTATCTGACAATTGTCGAACAGGGAATCGACCCTGATAGGCCCTGAGGCAGCGATTTGCATTCGGATAGTGACAAATGCGTCTCAGACACTCTCGAATTTTCACTTAATATATACAGAAAGTCCTGCATCTTATTATCTTCTTCACTTAGCAAGACTATTTCATTTGCATACTACAGGTCCTGTAATAATGACATTTCTGTGAAGTCAGATCAGAAAAATAAATTTATTTACAATTATACATCATATAATTGAATAAAAATGAACGGTGGGCATACTTAGTGGACACATTTTAGTGGAAAAAACTCATCACAAATTCTAATAGAATCCTGAGTGTCAAAATAAAAAGCCTACAGTATTGTGATGAGTTTGTCAGACAACACTTTCAGAGAAAGATACTGTCGTAAGGCCTCTTAACTGGCAGGACCGTATGCCACCTTTAGCTTGAGTAATAGGGCCTGTGTTGAGCTCCAGTATATCTGTCTTCAAAGTCCTGAAAATATAGATCTGGCTAGTACACCCACGACAATGCTACAACCTGTCTAGTTTCTTAAATCTTCGGTTCTCAAACTTCCTGCAAGCATTCAACGGTTGTGGAACCAAGAATCTGAGACACTGTTTGTCAGACTGATTTCTCTGTGACGATCACAATAGGACTTATGAATCCTGAAGACTACGATAATCAGCAATCACTTCGTCCAAAAAACAAAATGAGTAGTGGTTCTTTACTGACCTGAACTAGCATTAACTGATAGAAATTGGGTCTTTTTATCCACTGAGTTGAGGTTACCGAAGAACCGCATTAGACAGTGTCGTTATTTACGTTTTGAAATCCGTCATAGTTAGGAATGGCTGGTTGTCTGAGACAAACTGCAAAAACAGATCGTTACTAAACATTTATTCGGCTTGCGCTCCGAAAGTATCACTTCAGTGCCTTTCAAAGCCGTCAAATCGTGTATTAACGTCGCTCATCATAATGACCAGGTCTGAACATTAGGCTGTCAAACGGAACTTGTGCAGTTTGCAGTTTAATTTGTCTTCCGCTTTATCCAAAAAGCCCAGTCAGTGAGTTAGCAATCAGAAGTTATGGGAATAAAATGGTGTGTGTCCCTATTCTTAGCATCTCTTACTTCACCCTTCAGTTAATCAATGCACATGCTCCCGTCAAGTGGTCTAGAGTTGAGCAGTGTACTTTTTACCTTGGAACGTAACACTAAATCTGCACATGAAAAAACCTGATCAAGAAGACATCAGAGAGTTGGTGCGTAAAATTCGAAGGTTCATCATCGCACTGGTCAAGTTAAACCAAATGAATAAGTACATTTAGGTTCTAAATATGTATTTCAGAAACAAAGCATTCATCTACGGCCCAATTTTGCCACGGATTTGGTTAACAAAGATTGTCATCAGGTTTGAGGATATAAGATACTACGACATGGTTAAGAGACACCGAAAGTGTAGAGTTACTGATAGATAAATCTGAAGAAACCTTGCAATACAAGAAGGTTGAATCATTGGTACTTTGATTACTTTCGTTTTTGAAAAAGCTTCACAATTATCTATAGAAACTCATATTAAAGCGCAAATCATACTGAAAGATTTTTTTTCTGATTTCTATTAGCCTGGAAAATAAACGTAACATTGCCGAAAGGATTATCTAACGGATGGCAAAATCTTAACGAAATCAAAAACTGCAACCACCCAGAGGTGTAACTTTGCTTTTTAAGTCTCACTATGGAGTATACGACTGAAATAATGTAAACGGATTTCCCATCATGACACAACCCTGGGGATCAAAAGTAAAGTCAGCTTACTTTAAACAGGTCAGAGTAATAAGTAAGCACAGCAGGCTCTGCAAATAAGCTGTGATCAAACAAGAAGTCTGAGCAACGTTCTGTAGATGATTCTGTTGTACGCTATGCTGCAACATAAAACACACTTTTTTAAGGTAACCTCGGTTTGAGCAGTTGAAAAATAACAGAAAGGTTTTCTTTTTCAAAGGGGTAAAAATGAATGATGCAGATGGGCATTGAACAATGATGTTAGTGAATTTTCACTAACAGTTTAGCTGGTGAACTAGTCAGAGACAATAATTCACCATAGATCTGGCTATTAACCTCACCTGGTTTAACTAGTTCACTAGCCAGTCATAAGCTCGGATAAACAAGAAAGGTTGAGCATACAGATAGCAACATTACCCCGGGAAACCACTCTAATCGCTAAAGGAACTTCAAAGCACAGAGAAAATATAAAACGTAAAGTTGAACTTATTCCTCACTGAAACTGAGAAGACGGAATGATGCCGGTTGCTGAAAGCCTTCAAGAAGCTAAATCGCCATGTCTTCTCTCAACGAAAGCGAAAGTAAACATGGTGACATGGAATATTCTCACAATATTTGAAGCTGGCTGGCAAGGCTGCCCAGATTGCAAAGGGAATGAGAAGGTATAGCATTGAGGCGAAAGCAAATGGAATGGAAGTGGACTCTCCAAACTGTCAACAGGAGCGTCAATAATCCACTCAGATATTGTCACTCAGACGACAATCACGAGCACAGAACACTGAGTTTTGGAGTAGCTATCATGATGTCCCAACAGCATCGAAGACTCTCGTTCAGCGAGAACCAATCTCCTCCACGACAAGGATCATGACAGCAAGATTCAACTCAAAACGAAGGAAAGTCACTATCATACACTGCTACGCTACGCACCTACAAGTAATGCAGATGAAGAGAAGAAGGAGGAATTCTACAGACAACTGCAATCAGTGATGGACAAGACCTCACCACAGCTGGTAATGGCGACATCAAAATTCTAATGAGTGACATGAATGTCAAAGTGGGAGCAGACAACATAGGAAAGGGACTCATCATGGGTCGAGAAGCACTCGTTTGTGAAATGAACGAGAATGGAGAACTGTTTGCAGACTTCTGTGCATTCAATGATTTGGTGATTGGAGTCAGGCAGTGTGTACAAACACAAGGATATTGGCAAGGCAGCGACATGGATTTCACCAGATGGATGCACTACACTAAAAATCACATCGACTTCATCTCAATGTGAAGAAAGTGGAGACACAGCCAATCTACTGGACACAAGATCACATCAAGAAGAGGAGCAGATGTAGGTGGTTCACACCACTCACTATCTAGTGCAAGGGACCTACCTACCTTCAAAATCAAGTCGAAATCAAGCTTCGAATAAGAAGCTGGTGATGATAGACCACAGTTCAAGTTCAACACCCGGAACAGAAACTCAACTGAATGACGAAGCTACAAAAGACATCTTCACGTCAGTCAGTCAGTCATCGGGAAACAATGGGAGACTTTAAGCAACATCCCTGAATGATCGGATGTGTAAGAACACTGGAACTCTGTGAAAGAGATGTGGAAGGTAACCTGCACAACTGTGTTATGAAGGAAGAAGTAGAAAGACAAGACGAAGAATGGATCTCAACGGATCTACACATGGAAGCTGATAGAGCAGGGGGAGGAAGATGGTGAAGCAGAAGATAAACCAGTGCAATGCAGTGCACTGTAGTGATGAACAACGAAACGAGGAACTGAACACAACCTATAAAACACTACACTAGGCAAAGAAGTGAAGAAGAGTGCACGCGAAGACGAAAGTTACTTCTACTACACACTTGTAAGTGAAGCAGAACAGGCTGCAGGTAAACGAGACTGAGACCTAACAATATTATATCAAATAACCTGGTTACTTACTGTCTAAGGTGGGGGTGGGGGGGTGGAGAGATCAACACAGATGAAACTAATGAAAGATAGTGAAGGAAATCTGGTTACCACCAAAGAGGAGAAACTAAGGAAACAATGGGCTGATCATTTCGAAAAACTCTTGAATCGACCACCACCACTACCATCACCTGCAAATCGACCAGAAATACCACCAGCAGCCACGGAACTACCATCCCGACAAAAGCAGAAGTCTTGAAGGCCAAAAAGTTGCTGAAGGCCGGGAAACCTGCAGGACCAGAAGGAATTCCTCCAGAATTACTGAAAACAGATGCAGAGACATAAGAAGCAGACACCCTCAAAACACTACTGCAGAAGGTTCGAAAAGAAAAAAAGATTCCTGCCGACTGGAAGATGGGCTACTTTGTCAAACTTCCAAAGAAGGGTGACCTAAGTCTTTGCAAGAACAAGAACTGGAGTGGAATCATGCTCCTGTATCTGTCCACTACAAGCAAAGTATTAAGCCGCATCATCCCGCAGAGACTAAATTATGCTTTGGATTCAAAATAATCACCTGAGCAGGCTGCTAGCCTCAGGAAGAACAAATCATGTGCGTATCAAATTGATAGTCAACTTTCTACCTCAACTTCGTCGACTTTGAAAAGGCCTTCGACAGCGTCGACCGAGAAGTAATTTAGCAGGCAGCTGCTTCAACACTACGGTTTTAGTGCCACAAACATTTATCAACCTCATTCAACAGCAGCTGTATGCTATGCTATGCTATGATAGGCTAGGCTATGCTATGCTATATGATGCTACATGCCAAGTGATTCACAATGGAAAGCTCAGTGATGCCTCCGAAGTGAAGATAGGAGAAAGACAAGGTTGCCGCCCACTATCATCGATCATCTTCCTGATTGTGGTCAACCGGACTGGACTAGACTGCACTGGATCATGCAACAGACAACCATGAGTAGTGAGAAGATGAGCATACACTGGTTGGACCGATGGAAAGACCACAGGAGAAGATTTGGGTTTTATGTCCAATGTTTAATGTCGCACAAAGTCGAAGATCTACAGGCGAAACCCAACAGGTTGATAGAAGAGGTGAGGTAGAGCAGCGAAGGAAGACGGGACTTCCTTCAGGTGGACATAAAGAAGACACAGGTGATGACGATACCCAACCATCACCACTACCACCACCACCACCACCACCAACAACAACAACAGCAACCACAGCAACAGGAAACACCAACCACCATGAACGGGAGAAGTCTAAAGGAAGTTGTCTATTTCAACTACCTACCTACCTACCTACTTATCTAGGCAGCATCATTGCAACTACAGGCGGCGGCACAGTCACAGATGAGAACTTCAAAGCAGCCAGGATCGGAAAAGCAAGCAGGCAAGCAAGACAGGCTTTCACTAAACTGAAGTAATCAGTGTGTAGATCTATTGCACTGTACTCTACTGTACTGTACTGCACTCAGCATAAAGCATGAACAAATCCAGATTTTCAACACAAAGTCAGTCAAGTCAGTGCTTCCATGTGATGGTTGAGAGACTTGGAGTGTTATGAAAAGCATTTCCAACAAACTGCTTGCATACATCAACAGTTACCGTTTACGCTAACTCGATACTGAAGACCAGATGGCCAGAATAACAAGAATAAACAACAAAGAACTCACTGAGGCTGGCAATGAACCAACGAAGAACCCATCGTCCAACAAATATGCAGAAGGAAGTGTAGATGGATTGGGGAAACACTAAGAAGAACGATTGGGGACGTTAGGCGTTAAGCCAGGCCCTCAAGTGGAACCCAAGTTGGAAACGACGAGTTGAGCATTCGAAGGTGACATGGAGGAGATGGTGTGAGGAAGAAATGAAAGCTTGTGGGCAGTCGTGTAGCCAGGTTTAGAAGACTGCAGAGAAGAGAGTGAAATGGAAATGTGGTATTGAAGCCCTAAGTCCGGATAGGAATCCAAGGAAGAAATGATAATAATAATAATAATAATAATAATAATAATGTGCAAATTTTCATTTAGTTGGTAATTGAGCAACAGGATAGATCAGTGAGCACATCATCCTCGTCTTTTTCCAACTTTTTCTGCAAGCCTTATCAGTCGCAATGAAAAATAAATTCTATTCAGTGTAGTTTGAGAAAATCACACATTACAGCAAATATCTATAATCAATGCATATCATAAGCATATCACTCATAGTGAGATTCTAAATGGAGTTAGATATTAAGTAATGGCAAACATTGTTCAAATGAAAACCTTCAGTAGAGCAAGGTGAATGAATTAACACTCTAACAAATCCCTGGCTGTATACTGTGTCACTGGTATGCTAGTGAAAGGTGACCACTTCCTCAAGATTTGAAAATTCTTACTGAGTTTAATTTTACTACACATGAGCTAAGCGGACTGAAGAATATTATTTGTTTTCGACTTTACTTTTGTTTTTATCATACGTTCTGTAATGAATTTGACAAAAGTAAACAATAGCTTTACGCTCATTTATGTTTCATAAGACAGAGTCAATGAGATGACAACATAAATGTGTGATAAATTGATTGTATACAATATTTACGTGTGGCTTTTATTTTGACATATCACTGATTAGCTGGTATACACACACCCAAAATTGTTTTATGATATAGGAAATCTCTTTCAGCATAAATTTGAACACAATTTTTGAATTACTTGGTACTCAATTAGAAAAGAAAGAAACAGAAATAGAAAATACATATTTTAAAGATTGTTAGTATGTATATGACATTTTTCAGTTTGATGACTGAAAGTTTAGACCAAGCTAGACACAAATAAATGTATACTAGTTAAACACAGTATCGAGTAACCAGCTTAAGAATAGGTGGCTAATAGTATTAGATGTGTTAGTATGTTAGTAGCACTGAAATGATGTCAAGTATACGAATAAAGAGCATTTTATGTTAAATTTCAGTAGCTTAGCCACACTTATTAACGCTTCCCCTAATTTGGGGCATCAGACACTTAAGATATCTTTATGTTGTAATAATATTTAAGGAAGATGTTTCTTATGGATTGGACATCATACCTCATGAGAAACGTAAAGACCGTGTACTAACTGGAGTGAAATAAGCCTAGGGTTCACAGGTTTTAAAAAAATAACCAATCTCAGTCAGTTAGCAACAGGCCTTCATTATTTCTGCAGAGAAAGCTAAAAATCATTTTGCTGTTTACAGCTTCATATTTTAATGGAAATCCAAACTAACTCAAGATGAACGAAGGAAGTAAAATACATTTTCAGCAGCTCTTTATTTAAATACAAAGTAACTTATGAAGTAAGCTGAGAATTAATATGAAATGTCAAGATGGTTTCATTTGATGAGATGAGTATGAAATGGATAAAACAAATATATTACCAGCTCAGTTAGTAGTAGTCTTCATTAACACTTCCCACTTTACACTGATTTACTCATTTTCACTGAAGAAATGGTATCTCAACATACTGTAAAAATCTATCATCCATTCGATAACTTTTAAGGAAGTACAAAATCGCTAAAAAGGTGTTTTGAACAGCTGAAAATGACAGAATGATACACGCAGAAGTCTACTTGAATGTAATATTTTTCACTGATAAGATGTAGCTTAAAAAATGAATATCAAAATCAGTGGAGAGTGACTAATATACATACTAAAAATACGTGATATCCATCAAACAAAAAAGTAAACTCACAGTTCTTATATCAAAGAAGTGAGCGAAGACTACGAAAACAAAGCCAATTGTCAAGATTTAGTGCATTGTAATGATAAGTAATATTCTAACCCGAAAACAAACTTTGACTAACGTTCATCAGTACTATGTATCCTTCTAGACTTAAACATTTTGGACGAAAACTTATCTCATGAAATAGGAACCAAGAGAGAGACCAAATAGTGTATGCTAATTTTAATTGTTTGCTGCTTTAAATCAACAATACAAATATAAGTGGACCAGACGTTGAAAACATTAAAAATATTGTTGGATGAAAAACAAAACAATTTCCGAGTAATTAATAATAAATCAATTTAGTTGCACATGTCAAACGAAAAAAATGCTTTTTCAATAGGTAAAAAGGATAGGAATGAAGTGGAATAAGATGTGAAAGGAATCAACGATTCGTTAGAATATTCCCACATAACCAAATCAACCAACGCAAACTATCATCAAGTAGTATAAATAATAGTTATAATAAGAAATATGGGTGGAAGCGTAGTCAAAGAGAGCAAGTTGTCAATAGTTCACATTTTCGGGGTAAGATAACACAGAATCGCGAAGTGAAGTCAGAAAACTCGTCCACCTAGGGTAGACTAGCGAACAATGCTGGAATCTTGAGTAAAAGCCTATCACTTCACTTCGGTGCAATGCATAACACAGTACACTGAGCAAAGCTAAAGAAAACAAGAAAGAGTGATAAAAAAAGATACAGAATCAGCAGACAAATAAATGGAATTTCCGAATGTCTTCACCAATATGGTTGATCTTCAGCTTTCTACTTAAGTTTCTACAGACAGGTTCTTAACCTCCATAGGACGTTAGCCAGATAGTCTTGTCCTATTTACAGCGGTTCAGAGTGATAGTAAGAGAATTCAAGGATATTATGTGTGAACTATAGCAACCAACTATCCTTATAAACAAATAATATTCTTGAAACAGACAATTGAAAGATGAATCCGAACACCGCCATAAATTTTAAAAAATATTTACATGGGAATGAATAAAATGCAGAGTCATTAACAGCAGCTTGCCTGTGGGGTCTCTAAAAATATAAGCGTTGCAATGTTTCACAAAATTCTGTTACAATTATTGACATTGACTATGCGACCCTCATACGAAGGATTAGACACTCTTTTGATATTTTACAGGTGATGGAAGTAAGAAGAAAGAGCTTTCCTCATCTCACTTTTAACAACAAGTCACTCAATCATTTCAAAAAAGGATCGTCTCAATAAAACCTCACAACTATCCCCTAAAACGTATTCAACAATCTATTACTTATCTCTTCCAAGTACGAGTTGTGGTAGACACAAAATAAGGCTGGTGTGAATTAGGAATACAAATAGCCCACACACAATTCAAGAGAAAGCTATGAAATAAAAGAAACTCATCATTTTAAATTGGAATTTATTGTGAACTGACATCAGTTGTAAAAACATTAGAAACCTGGGAGCATCTGACAGCTGGTTCGTCCTAATATGGGACTCCAACCTACAATCAATTAATGAATCTCCACAAACTGTCCTGAAAAATTTGTTGTTTGTGCTTTGCTGAAAGCTTTGAAAGGAACAGATGTTATACAAATCAACTGTGGCTGACAGCCAGGTGACAATTAAACAACAGACACTTCTTATCATTATGGAACTATCGGACGGCTTACCATTATCAATTTAAGGAGATAGATATTGTAGAAGTGTTTCGTGTTTTTGCACTTCAAAACACCATAGAAGGATGCCAAACGAGAGTAGAATGAGTTGAGATGAGGTACCAAAGACAGTTTCATCGAATGTTCAAAGCTTTCGAAACAAAGAGTGACCAAATATCTAACATTATATACCACTTTTGCATGTATATGCCATGGAGAGTATAATGTCACCGACTGGAGATGTCAGAATAAACCAACTCGAGAGTTGAGATGCATCACATAGCTCAGAACCACCGTCACAGACTTCGTGCTATTTCATCTTAATTTGGCTGCCGTCAGCTTTCCATTTTAATTCTCTTTGGAAAAGCGTAGGACGTTGTGGCAGGCAGAGTATGCTGATACCTATTGTCTCAAACCTTCACTTGTCACAGATACTTAAAACAGTGGGATTCATAGAATGTCAAGCAGATGTTTCTAGTACTAATCAATCAAAGGTCTGTCTTAAATCATTAAATAGCAAGAATAGGATTGTTCACAATTAATTTAATCCTTTTTTGAAGCGTTCATTCAGAGCAGGTTTCAAGCATGATTTGTCGTTCGTCAGGTTCAAAATGCATGCCAAAAAATTATGCCTTCACTCATGGCAGTGAAAATACCGAACTACTTCAGTATATCAGTCCAATAGTATTACATTACCTACTTAATCTAGGTCAACTAGATGTTATCTGACAAGTCACTCCCCGAGAAGTTAATGGTGATCAGTGAGTACCTTCATTTCACTTCTATTAAATGCTGTCTCTAAGATCAGTTTAATAATAAAAAGTAATAATTTTAATAATTATAATGGCTTTATTTCAGTCAACACGTGTGATACGGTGTGGAATTCTCAGCATTTAATATTTACCAAATTGGTTCCGTGTACAATATTTTTAAACAAATAGTTACAGCACATTAACTTCAGGTCTGAACTAGTGAGATAATAGAAAATGGAGCGAAATTTCGGTAGCATTAGTTTGCTCACCTAATACAAAAATCTCTAATTCAACATAGGAATCTTAAAAAAATAGCAATGTGTCTCATTACGAGTATTTATAAGTCCATTTCTTACGGACGTAACATTTTTCCTTGGTTTTGTTGTCGGTTTGAAAAACTGCTGTTTGAAAATATTTTAAAAACGTGTGACAGTACGCGACAGGTTTAAAAGACATAAATAAAAGATTTAAAAAACCGAAAGGCAAAAATTTGACAAAATATATCAAGTGAAAATTTTTTCAGTAGTTCAAAGTTTAAGCACGCCACTGGTTTAGGTCTACTCCGTAGAACACACAGTGAAGCGACGTCATATACTAGATAATTATAAGAGCACACTGCATTGCTTGTAAGTTCATCATACCTCAGAGACTATGTTGACAAAGCTGATTCCCCTACAGAATTTTCCCCAGATAATTGATTTGGCGCTTTGACGCAGCCTACAGAGATAAAATAATTGATTTATTACACTTCATATATTTATTATGTAAAGTAATATTACATACAGATATCTGTGACACTCGATGGAAATCTTTGAATACTTGTACCCCAGATGAGCATATCCTAAAATTAAGGAATTTGACCGACAAAATTATCTTTGAAAATTGTGTGAGATCATGAAAATATATTACTTAGACAGAAAAAAATTGATCTTTTCTTGGTTTTCATTAATGGTGCAGTCATGATAAGTTATTGATTGACATTTAAGAACAGAATACACTACATGCTCACAAATGTTTTACCGATTAGATTCACTTGATTGTTCAAATTAAGAAAGCGGTTGACTTATTCTCATAAAACTGCTTCAAAAATTTAAAGTCGTTATAATTCATTTCCTGCTTGGCAGGTTCCAAATAAAAATGGCTGTTATAGTAAATAGTTAATCAAATATATCTTATTCCATACACGTGAATATGCAGATTAATTAAAACGACTTTCTGAGGTTTATAATTAATTGCTTGTTTCTGAAAATTATTTAATGAACGGTTGATCTTGTTTTAAGACTAGTTCACATAAGGGGATTAATACTTACATAAATCATATTAACTTGTCGATAATAATGCTCAACCTCTGAGTAAATGTGTGGATTAGTTAACAAATGACTAAAAGTACAAAACCAATAAACAAATATGGAATAATATTATCGGTATATTAGACTAGCAATTTCGTATTTCTTTTCATAAATCTTGCGAACATCCACTAGAAAAGTATAGTTGAATTTAACTTTCAATCAGTCATCTCCCACCACATTAAAGCTAAGCACTAGTTCGCAAATAAAACTTATACAATGTTGTATTCATCTTGGTGACCCGCAGTGGAATTCAAGATGCTCATTTCATCCTGTTTGGGACTCGACAGCTTGATATATCTGCATCCCAGTGAATATGAAGTTTATCCCACTGAGATCCAAGACGAGTCCTGAATTGTACGAAATGCGCAGCTATGAGTCACCGAGATGAATAAAATATCATGAATATACGGCAGTATCAAGGTATCCACATAGGTGACCATCTACCAACAGAAGTCGAGCAATTCAACCCTGTAAAGCAACAGTTTATTTTTCAAAAATCTAAGACCACTTTAGTATTTCTCAAAAGTGTGCATATCGATAACGCTTATTTCACTTAAGTACGTACAGAGAAAATACAACTAAGAGTTACAAGTTCAAAAACTTTTAAATATGGTTTTCATATATATATTGAGAAGTATTTTGGGTCCAAGTTGTGCGGCTATGATCTTGTAGCCTACGTCATGCAAGCAACTCATGCCGTGATCCCTATCCCGCCTATTTTAACAATACTTTTGATAATTCGAGGTGAAATAGAAATCTCAGATAGTCACACTGAAAATCTTTTTTATGAACCTAAAATATCTCCACTTATTGAAAATGGTTGACAGGACAACCTTTTGGTTTGAAATCAAACTAATCAGGGTTTCAAGTGTTATTTATTCATTAAGATTGCCTTAAAATATGCTGAAAAGCGAATTACTGCAAACTTAATCGATTTCAAGCAGATCGCTTTTGTTAGAGTATTTCAATATAAAACAAGCAAAAATGTATCAAAGGAGGATTTACTGAATTCATAAATTCCAACAGAAGTTATCACCTGCATAATCTCCGTACTTTTGGCTCTACGCACAGTGATGCAAAACAGGAATATAAATACATAGAACAAAGTAAGACACTTCAGTCGGTGTTATGTGTGTATGCATTCCTACAACTGCATATAAAATCAACTGCTTAGAGTATTTGACTAATGAATTCCAATTAAATGTACGAATTCATTGAATCTTAACTTCTTCATACACGTAAGCTCTTCAAAATTCATATTAAGAAACAAGCAAACTATATTTTGAGTTGACTGACTTTAAAGAGTCCCGTCACTTGGATACTCTCAAAACTCACCACCTAATTAATTGAGATTCTAGAACCTAGATTCTCAGTCCAGTGTGAGAGTTACAAATTCAAGTGTGATCCAATTAGGAGGTTTTAGTGTTGTTTCTTTTAGGAATAAATGTTTCCAGGTTACAACGTGTACTCTGCTTGACATCACTTATGGTCAGAGTAGTTTCTAGCTGCAAGCCAGAGTCAGTAGTTTATGACGTGTGGTTAATGTGCCTATTTTCCTGGCGCCATTCTTGATTTCTGTAGGAAACAACTGTTGAAACTGTAGTCTGATTTACACAGTAGATTGAGAATCTTGCAAACACTTTCTTTGATAGCTTGCAGTCTTCACATACCTCATGCGTAATCTTGTACTATTGAACAGTCCAGTCATTGTTTAGAAGTATAATAATTAAAATATTATCCTGTCATGGATGAACTTTCTATCAACAAAATTCTACGTCTCAACAAGCATGCTTATAGTGAAAATATAAAAGCCGATACATTTTAGAACTTAATTTTATCTATCATAAGATGGTATAATTGAACAGAAGAAAATATCATGGAAAGGAATAAGAAATCAACAACTTCACTAAATGACGTTTACTAATCAACAAACAACGTGAGCCTAATTAGCTTTTTTAGTAAGTTGAAAGACACATCAGTTCTTATGAGACTGGAGAAAAAGAATCTTCATAAAATCTGTGTGAACTGATGACGAATCCGATCAACGTCTAATCAAGTGAAAGAAATGCACTCATTTTTATAAAATTTCTATCTATTGAAAACATTTTAAAGTTCATTTCTGTGCTGCTTGAAGTTGTATAAACCTTTTTCTAATATTATGTAATTCCAGCGATAAAGCGTATACACTTCGACAACATAACAGATATATCTAAAGAAAGAAAGCACAACTGTTAAGCATAATAACTTGCAGAATTCAAACAAATAAACATTCACTAAGATTATACTTTATCATTTTTTTCACAAACAAACTTTGTGAACAGGAATCCTGCAATAAGCATTGAGACTTAAGGGTTTTTAAAGCTCAAATTTACAACAGGCTATTTAATTTCAAGTCTAAAAGTGTTTTACGAAATTTATTCCCATAGTGAATAGCTGTTGAATACCAATTTTTTGAAAGGTATGTTCTAAGCAGCTACACCAATAATCAGTAAATTGTGACACCTACTTTACTTTTGGTCCATACTGAATTTCTAAATTTAGTGAATAAAGTCTTGTATAATCCTATACACATTTCTAATTAAAAAACTATTGCAGTTCCTAATGAATATAAAACCTATTTTCACTAACTCACTTGATAAATCTCACGAAGACTGTTTAATCTTAAAGACAAATGAGGTTAAGCAACATTTCAAACTAAATCTCATAGCGTCTGAATATTCATGTTAGACAAGACATCGCACCGCAAGTTTTCTGCACCATTACTAAGCAAAGATAAATATCCAGCTTCCAGTGCAGCGATGAAATCCTCAATCGGTCGACTGGAAAGTCAAAGAATATACGTTAGAATCCTGCAAAACAGTCTAATGCAGACCCTAAATTACAAGAAATTGCCGAAATATTCAAAATATGATAATAAATTTCAAAAGGTCCACAAATAGGATTTCACACACTTTTTCAAGCACCTATTTTACGTCGAGATAGGAATCTGAGTGATGGGAGGGTTATGACAAGGAAACAAATATAGCTTAATGAGAAATAAAATGAATTGCGTCAGAGATGGCCTAAACTGATATCGCAGTTTTTGTACACGGCGACATGGACAATAGATTTGTCATCCTTAAGATGTGGATTTAGCCAAAAGGAACACTGTTGGATCAAGACTCGTAGTGTATCACACTACTGTGTTAAATAGACGATAAATATTTCAAATGCACACAAAGATAACTTCTTTAATAAAGACAAGGTAGACAATGATCAGTTCTAAAGCTGCTTAAAAAGTTTACGGTTTCATCCGGAATTCTCAGAAGGAAATACTTTCTTAACTACCCAATCATGGCATCAATAGGGTTTTTGTTTGAAATCACCTAACTGGGAACACAAAATTTCATATCTTATACAAAATTGTGATGAACTAAAAAACATAGTACCAAGCAATATGAGTCAATGAAATCCAATCAAAATGATCATCAGACATGGCTAGTTAGATTTGAGTAGTGTAAACAACTTAAGAGCCATTTTGCTCCTTTAGAGTCAAATTGATCAATCGAATAATCAGAAAGTTCAGCCTAGTGGCAAATGGTTTCGATAAACTAAATGTATTTAGCTCCTTATACAGATGCACAATTTTGTTCCAAGCGTTTAATAGAGCACATGAGAAGAACAATCTGCAGAATATAAGTTAGCTTACATTATGAAAACAAGTGTCCAGTTACGGATGGCTGAGTTTACCTGTAATGAATGGAGATTGACGCAAGTGCATGATCATTATGTCACACGGTTTACCTTTTGGCGTGACTTGCTAACCTTTAGCCGGTAACAGGCTCTGGATCAAAGTTTCATTTTTGTTGATACCACCAAGGCGTTAGTGCGATCACGAGTACAGTGGCAATGCCTGAATGATTTTCGATTTTGAAATAAATGGGTTAGCCACTAAGCTATTCACTATACTTATGGCTATCTTAGAACTAAACTCAACACTAAGAACTGGACACCCACATTAATTAGCTACTAAAGTTCAGATTGACATAAAGGTTTCTCCGACTTATGAAAAGTTTAAGCTTTATGAAATAGTAAGAAAATCTGTCGGTGTAAAACGGTAGGAGCAATCATGATTAAGACAAGAAGCAGTCATTATCAGACTGCGTAGTGCCTAAGTCGTATATGACTGATAAAAATGACAACCAGTAACATGTACCCGAAACAAAGGCTATATAAAACGAAATTCCCGTCAAACTTTCTAACTTTAAGAATGCATTTTTAGAAAAAAACCAAGATTAACTGTCATTGCTGGATGGCAGCACTAAATTTCATAAAATTGTGAGCTTTTAAGTTCCCCCTTTAAAGTCTATCTAAGAAAATTTGTCTTTATGTATAAAAGCATCGTCCAGAAAATTCAATAAAATTTTAAAATCCAATTTTAGGATGCACACTAATACGAATGTGTATTATGATGATAATCGATATTCAGGAAATAAGGAAGGTGAACGTGAGTAAAAGACAGTGCATGATTCAAAACGATGAACTTATATCTGATGACCTCAATTTTTAGAAAGGTTAATTCACTGGTGATTATTTTCCTTAGCAAGCTGCTAACTTCAGTGTAATATATACTATGAGCAGTTTCAGCTTTTTCTCACTTTTCCTGTTTCATCTAAACTAAGATTTTATAGGAGTTACGTTTTAATTTTCAACACACTGATGTCACATACTTGTCTACATACGATACAATGAAGTTGTTTCTATTATGTACGTTCTAAACACCTATTTTAAATCAGGATCAGGTTTAATATTTTAACGCTTGGAAGGATTATCTAGCCAGATTATACGTTATAAGGCTAGTACCGAGGCTTGAGGTGAGAATATATCATTAAAACACTAGAATATATAACACATCAGCCTTACTGTGCTAGATTGCATGAAACAAGGTGAAACCACATCTAATTTCTTTTTACATAAACAATCAACAGATGAGATAAAAAGTATTCATTGAAATACTTCTATTTTTACATACATCCACAATATTCTCTTTCTCTCCCCCTCTTCCTAGAATTTCAAATGACACGTTTGCAAGCCTTATGTAAAAGTGTGTTAAATTGGAATAAATTAATGAATATACACAATGTTCTAACTAAGAAACTTAAGCATTCGAGTAAAATTCGATTGATTAATTTTGAGATGAAAAAAAATTTACATTGCAGTGCACTTTGAATAATTTCGATGAAATGAAACCCTTAACTAGACTGTGGAACCACATTGACAATTAAGCAAAGTAATCAAAATAAGGGCATTAATACCAATCCCTTAATATCGCTTTACGAGTCATACTATGTTTGAAAACACTCTTAGAAATAAAAGCAAATTTTTTCGGCAACTAGTGAAGAATTTTAAGTAATGAAAGAATCTTGATCAGATTGACCTGTTCGCTCCGTAACAAAACTGTTACTCATAGATTTTGTTTGATAAAGTAGTCCTTAAAACCTTGCTGAATCAAGGTATAATATGTACTAAACTTAAATAAGTGACACATGGTAACTTTTCATCACCTACATTAATTAGATATTGTGTCAAACGTTTCAAATATATATTTCTCATTTATTTCACCGCAAGTTAGAAAAGCTTGTTGCAATAGGTTTTATCTTCAGTAAGCAGCACTGGAGCTTCTTGGTGAAAGAGATATTCAATGATAATTATCATCCAGCCCATGCTAACCATACAAAGATATTTCATTTCATTGCTGACAAAAACATAACTAGAAATAACGTGATTGTGTTTACTCGTTCAGTTCAAAATAGCTTCACTTTTTCGTATGAAAAGGAAATGGCATTGTGAGACCAGTTTTTATGAATTATCGAGTTTAATCCCATTTTTTCATGCTGTTCTACTATTTCTTACTGTCTAAAACGTACTTCAAAAACTTTTACAAATTTGAAGGTATATTTAGTTTGGCACTATTTATGCTTCCCAAACTCATTCTGACGTGTTTGGAATTAGTGAATATTTTTCAAAGGAGTACAATCTGAATAAACTGTATTTACTGTCAGTTACCAAAATTTTTATTTTTATTTGGAATGTCATTTAGTCGTGTATGTGATTTAGAGATTTATTGTCTACACTCTTCACCTTTCTCATTAAGCATTTCAGATTGCGAAAAAAAAGTGTATGTGATGGAAAGAATTATTGTAAATGTGTTTACTTCAAAATTCATTTACTTTTCTCTTCGTACTAACATTTCTAATGCCAGTTTATATTCTCAGGAAGTAGATTACATAATGTCGTGAAATAAAACATTATGCAACCCGGCTAGCGGTAATGGCTTTATTGTTCAGTCTATGAGACAAACTAACCAACTGGAAACGCTGAAATAAGTGCAAAAGACTTTCAACCTCGGAAACGTTGGTTTGAAATTCATTACTCGAGACAATGAGCTAAATTACATAAATCACTTTAATCAAAACCTGAATTATGTACTCTAATCCGAACATTTGCATGATGGCACACTAGAACGAATCGTAGTTTCCTACCTTACTATATCTCATACTTGGTGGCTAGTAAAAATGTATCACTTGTAATCCACGTGTAATCATTCACCAAAAGAAGAATAAAACATATTTCTTCTTCCACATCTATGGCCTGTGATACTAAAGAAAAAGCCAATACATTACTTAATAAAGTGTCTATATGAAACGATATTTTACAACTGTGCTACTGTATACACCCAGGAGTCATAGAATTAAATATTTTAGCAGAGTGAGAAATTTTTCATCATACCATCACGTACGGTTTCAGGTAGTTATATTATTCAAATTAAGATGCACAACAAATTGCTAGATTAAAGAACAATTCATTACCTGATGATAACTGACAACATTGAAATTCTTCTAATTTTTAACAAAGATTTGAGGTCTGTGGACGAAAGCACTTCCACATAATCATCTTTAGAACTGATAGAAGGTCACACGGTGAATCATGAGTAGGCTAGAGTTGAGAATTACAGACTGTTGAATAGCAGATATGAAGCTTAAGCGTTCTGAAGTGTCCTGTTATCAGGCAAATGCTCCTATTACTATTTTGAGTAGGATAAAGTAGATATAAGTGCAGTTTATGCAGTGAATATTCACCTCACCTGAACGCTTACTATGCATGACATTCGTTGGATTATTAATTTAGATTTAAAATTGCTCCAAAGCTCATTATTATGTGACTGCAGTTGTTTAAGCCAGCGAATTTTTGAAGCATTATGGGTTTATTGCATGAACAAGAGAATGGATTATTATAGGTATTATAGATAAAATTTTAACTTAATGAATAAATATTGCCAAAATATTCAAACTATCGGTTTGATCACGGGCAGTAACTTTGTTCGAAATATTACCAAAATAAAAATCATCATTATGAGCAAACTTAGCAATAAACATTTATCTATAAAAGAAAGTTTTTCAAAAGTAGACTTAGTGCATTTGAAATAATAGCTGTGAGTATCACTAAAGGCCAATAATGCTGCAGAAAAAAACACATGAGGATTGATGCAGTCGTTGCTTAGGAAATTACACAGAGTATTCATAAAATACTAAGAATTCACATTAGAAACACTTCATGCAACTAATTTTAGCAATCTGTATTCAAGAAGGATTGCTCCATATTTTCTGTTCCCTGTTCATTTTTCTTCTGTACTTTTTGCTCTTCCTAGTGACATCACACCTCATGCTACTAACAAGTGTTCTTAATAGCAGAACACTAAACAAAACCAGTCATATTTTTTGGTTTATAACTCACTGTTTAGTGACGAATAGAACACTGAAATCTTGTAACTATCTACTAACAATCAAAGTAAGTTGTGAACTGAATCCTACAGCCTAGTGGACATGTCAAAAAATGCTCGATATAATTTGATCAGCACTCAGGACTAAATAACATGGAATTTGTTACCCTGCACCGACGAATCCAGTCCTATAGGAGGATGATAACAAACTGAATAGCTCAGTGGTAACGCAGTTCGGACCTTACAGGAGACATCAGTCCCCTCGAGGTTGCAGGTTGTTGACGAGCGCCAACAAGCACGATACCAAGGGCTTCCTGTGGATAAGTACCAACCATTTAACATCTTTTACATATATTATAAGGCATAAAGAGTAGGGTAAGCTAGATAAGTGCTAAGAGATATACCTCCAGAAAATGCCAGTGAACCGCAACATCTCATATGTATGAAATAAACGCCTTTTCTGGAAAAAATTTAAAATTTCATGACAGTTTGGTCCTGTTGGCTGATTTCGGGTCTTCCGAAGTTAAAAGAAAACAGGAGAATATGAGAAAATATCCGGAATCAAAACCTTACTCTAAATCCGTTGGAAGAAGCTATTTTTCATCGATAATAAGTTAAAATACCTGCTTCTGTTCGAAAATAATAAAAGCCTGTCTACGTCAGGAAAAGGTTTCCCTGAGCGTAACTTATTTTTCTAATCTTCCCCTCATAAAAAAGTAACCCAGAACCGATTTCGGTAATGTGTTGGTTCTTCATAGATCTTTCGCTCCACAATATCCAGACTTTTAGGAAGTGTTGTTTCTTGTATTAATTGATGATACATTCCCTCGCCTTCCAAACAGCTTGCTGCCATCCAAAACGTTGCTGCTGGTTTATAATCTGTACAAGACTCTGTTTCTGAAAGTTCAACGGAGTTTAATTGTAAATTACAAGGCTGAACAAGCATTGAACTATAACGACATTTTCGCTCAGTCCTGTCAGCAACCAGAATTTCATTGGAAAAACAGTATCAGAAGAGCTATATGTTTACATCACTCATTGAGTTTCGAGTATAAGGTTATGTAAAGCGCAGTACTCGAGTATTGCTCTGAAGCAAGTGTATTCCTGTTTCTGCGGAGACCACTTGTGTCTTCATAACTTGCAATTCACTCAAATGTTAGAGAACAATAATCTCTGAACTCAGTTAAGGCGATTATTTTGTTAAGTTTGCAGCCATTCGCAATTATAGATAACTATTTTCCACCTTCGAAGAATTAGCTACTGCTTCAAAAGAATCATCTACATTTCCTCTACTTAAAATAACTTTTTTTTCGTTGCTTGAATGTGAACTTTGATGTTTGGTCATTTGGCTATACGAACTTCATGTTCTTTACGACAAATACTGACCGAAATCTGTTAATGAAATGTTCAATGTGGTAACAAAGTTCATAAATGCAACAAAAGTGTTGACTTTGTCTGATCTATTTAGAGAACATCAGCAGAAAGCTCTGAATGTAATTTTCATCTTTCCTGTCTAGAATCTTTTTTCCTTTAAAAATGCCATCTTAGAGTACTCAACTAAGTTTTTAAGTTTCGCATGTCGTTTCCGCTTTTAAACGGTTTTTCTAAAATCGCTGTATATTTGATTCATTTAATTAAGAATCTCAACTTTTTTTTCAAGTCCACAAAGAAGGGTCTTAGTTATTCACGCATCACTGACTACATATATAAATGTGCACATCATTCATCATCTTAAGGCAATGGAATAAGAATAGTCATCATAAAAAAAACAGTAAATATGGGGCTATCAATTTGTTTGTTGAAATCAGGTGCAATGAACTAAATTTTCTGACTGAACAACTCGATTATAAAATTCACCCACATGAACGCAAATAACGAGAGAATCAACGTTGCATAATGCTACCATAAAATTTGTAAGCAATAACACACTTATATTTACTCGATATCTAACAAAACATTTACAAGCACCTTATATCTAAGTAGTCTAATAAGTAAGAACACACTATGATGTGTTTAAATTTGATTAATCCTTTATTTCGTTTATGCCATAAAATATTTTCTTCAGAACAGCACTTGGTAACCGGAGCATACTAATGTGCTGACTTGTTCAAATAAATGAAACCGTATCTGACCTCTCATCATATAAACTAAGTATTTCAAAATCCATCGAATCATTTTTCCACACATAATCAATTATGACATCATTGGAAATTGATTATATCTGTTCACTGATAAATTAATTGACACATAGTCTGGTGGATTGGCAAGAAATCATCACATCAAACTAGTTTAGCAAATTCTTCGACCAGTATCGGTGCAGCGCATAGACGTTTATCTAAACAAACAAAAAATTATTGTGTTTGGAGTAACAAGCTTATCTCTTCCGATAAGTCGAAGTGACACTAATGAGTTCATAACTCACCGTAAAAACAAATACTCAATGTGGTGGACAAATGATGATGGAACGACTGATAGGTGGTGTGTCAAGTTTTCCTTCCAAAGTCAATCATACGGAAATTTACGAATAGGCCAAGTAAATCAGTAAGAAACATAAAAATAGGAAGGAACAGAAAAGCCACTTATGAGGTACAGGCAGATAAATCAAAAATCAAACCTGGCACAGAAGTGCATCAGTTCAAATTACCTGACTTCACATCAGCATGCAAAGAAGTGAATAGAAAAAGAATGATACTAAGTCTAGAGTACAGTTCGTAATGAAGTTAATCTAATTAAAATATTGTATTACTCTTAAAGTTTGACTAATTAAGTAGTACGACTAAAAATTCACAAAGATACGAAAGGCGAAAAATCGGTTCATTTGATATGTATAACTGAAACATTGGCACTTTTGATCAAAAGCTACCTAATATAATGCAAATTTGAATAGCCAATACACCTGTAAGTACCAGTGGGAGTTCAAAACTGCTTATCAAGTTTTGATCATACCACGACAATCTGAATTGTTTCAGAATACAGCATTGGCCTTAGTTGCTTTTTATCGCAAATACATTGGTTAAGTAGGCTTAAAATGTTTCAGTGAATTTCGCTTATTAGACAACAACAGCAAATAAATAGTCAATGTATCGATTGTATAGGTATCATTTCGATTAAATTCAGATGACTCTTTTTACTGACAGATCGAGGTTCCTATGGCTTTTGAAAAATTTCAAGGCATTTTGAAGTCGTCGAAATAAGTATTTGAAGAACGTTCATGGTCAAAAGCTGTAAAATTGGTTCAACTAATTTAAGCCAATAGGCGCAGAAACTCACTCATCTGTGCAACGATTGTTTTTCAAATCACTAAATAGCTCTATAATCCTTTGGTAGAAGAATATCGCACAATTGGTCAAAGAATGATATATATTAGTTGACGTTTTTATGTGCTGAGAAGAAACTTCACAGGTATATATCCGTCTTCTGAGTAGTAAATTATTTGGTATGGCTCACAGTAGATGATCACAAATAAAATAAAGCTGAAACATTAAAAAACAATGAAACGGAATTTCACTTTCAATGTCAGCAAAAGAAGCTAATTTTTTAATTTTCTAACCCAACATTTAACCAGACTTTATTTTGTCAATTGTGATAAAATGAAGGGTTTTACTCAATTTTACTGGAGCGAAGCGTTGATTCATCTTCAATCTTTTCTCTAATTGAGGTCGAAAAAATACTCTAAACATAGGGTGGACAAATACCTTTCACCTCATTCATTTTCACTTTTCGGATGCAATATATTCTGTAATTTTTGATGCACTAGTTAATGGCTCAACCGACTGATTTATGCATTCAAAAATGGTTTAACAACGGGAGTATCATAGGTCACTTGAGAAAAGTAAATAATCGATTATTAAATTATAAACATCCAGGCCACAGTTTTTACGGATGTTCTGAATGAATCCATTATTAAACTTGAAATGTCGTCAACAAGACGTCGGCCAAAACAAGCTCTATATAATTTTAAACGGTAAACTAGTCTTACTTTTGAGCAGTTTAAATAAAGGATAAAACCTATGGCCGGGTCATAAGTTTTCTTGTAGTTAATCAAAGTAAAAACAATACTACATTACTGATGCAGTCATAACAGCTATTAACAAGCATGATACCAAAGCATAGGACCTATCGCTAATTGTGTCATCACATGAAATCGAAGTTGTGTTATTCATTACCATACTTCGAAGTGAATAAAACTGTTTTTTCTCAATTCATATACTTGAATTTCGCCGGAAACTCGAATCAACTTTGTGTACCTGCTAGAAACGTAAATGTCAGTTTATGTATATATGAATAATGTTGCTTTTGTGAATTCACTTATTTTTTCTACGGAATAACAGAAAAGAGTGACTATCCCATGAATAAAATAATGACTATGCCCTATGTACTGATGCTTCCCGTTCAGAGAAACTAAAAATCAGTTGAAATGAACGATGGCATGTAGCTTCAGTTCCTTTCCAGAATAATTACCATTTAGCCATTCAACGATGACAATAACTCTTTAGTCCTCTACAAATATGCATTCTAGATTAGGTTTCTATATTCCTAGTCTGAAGGTCACATTATCAGCTGGCTGTCACCATAATCTATTCGGAAAGTACGGTCAACATGCATGAAAATCGAAAGCACAGAATAATAAGTTTTTTTAGTCTAGAATTACCTGTCGCCTGAGCAATCAGTGACGTGTACTTTATTTCGAAAGTACGTGAACTGCAATACCTATATATTACTTATTCTAACAAACGTTCATAAAAGTACCAAATTAATGATGATCGTTATTTTATAATAGTTTTACAAATAGTGCGAATCGCAGAATGCATTACATCAGCGTCCGAGATGTTTTAGAAATGCTTGTCCGACCAATCAACGAAACTTTCACTTTCAATAGTGTGTTAAATCCAGGAGAAACGTTCAGTCACTGGCACATACCGTTCTTGAAAATAAAAAACCGTTAAAACGCATACACAATCTAAGCGTGTTCATGTACTGAATTAGATTTCCGCCTTTTTACTAATCGAATTGTGGCCATTTCGACGGTACAGAGACCAAGTACACAATGTAGCAAGTTTAAAAGCAACATCAGAGCAGATCAAAAAACATTTTCACAATGCCCACATTTACTTACACGTTATTTGTCAATAACCAGCGCTTATTTTATTATTTCATTATATATGCTCATATTTCACACCGCAGGGTGTGCAAAAGATAACCGCAAAAATTAGTGAAGCGTTGCCAGCAGCGCCTAGATCAACCAGATATCTCTGTGCTCCTAGTTTCAGAAGTGTTTATAACTAGCGTTGTTGAACTCAGCAACAGCAATACTTAAAGATTTCCACGGGTGTAAGTGGCTCGACAACTGCTGATTCATAAAAATTACAACTTGAAGAAAAAAAGCTGTTTGCCAAAGAAATGTAGTTATTCTGAGTTAATTAGCTCCTAAAAGTTATCAGAACCATATAGCCAAATATGTATTTTAAATCTACGATTGCAGCGCATGAGAGCCAAAAGTCAGCCTGCAAATTCTGCTGCATACTTCACAGTTTAATATTCCTAAAAGAAGATTTATTAAGGATTCACATAATGATATCAGATAATGATGAATTTGAAGAAACAAGTCATTTCAAGAGTTTTCAAAAGGTTATGAGCCCAAATGTGAAAACCAAGAATATGAAACTTGTAGATCAAAGACTGCATATATGCAGAAGTAGGTTTCGAAAGAAGGCAGAAAATAGATGAAGCAACTTCCTGGTCTCTAAAGGACTAGCAGTCTTTGTGAACTAAGTCTATCAAATAAATGTTTAGCCTCTAGCAGCAGCCAGTGTGAAGTTATATAAATGTTGACTATACTATTACTGCATGCAAGATTCCGGAATACATATTGATCTTCTACCAAACTCCTTTTTTCATTCTCAAACATCCTGAATTATATTCATATATCCCAGCTTTATGACGACAGCTGTTCAAAAACTTCCTACTTATATCTTTGCAATGAACTGCACTTTGAAATGCTTTCTCACCCTTTAATTTTTGACTACAGCACAGGATTTACAAGACTGGCACTTCTACGGTTGATTTATTCTGAGCTGATCATCTCTTTAAGCGGTACGAAGACTTATAACAGTGGGTCACTACATTCTATACATAAATGTTTCTGAATGCCCGTAGTAGACACTACAACACTGTTTTAGAATATCTTAAGAGTACTAAGTGGAGGATAACAGTAGGCGACTAGCTGAATTACCAAAGTTTAGCCGCAAAGAAAAAATCAGTTAAGACGATAGAGTATTAGACAGAGATAAATTAGTTATAGTTTCAGACAACTTCTGATGGGCTATAACGTCTTTTGATTTTTGAGGCATTTGATAGCAAGATTTTCGTTTGCTAACACTGACTTTCTTATTTTATAACTCTCTAACGCTATGCTTATATCATTCAGCACTGCATTAACCTCTTATACTGTTTCCATTTTAATCCTACTAAAGTGAGTTACTTCTCATCACAGCTATGACTCACAATAGGATAGCTCGGAAATTTATCGACTTCATTGTATTACGACTTACTGAGCAAATAATATAACTCTTGGCTGTTTTATTATGTACAAAAATTTGACAGACTATAAATTTATGCAGTCATATCGAGTTATATGACAACCATAGCATACATTTACACCTACTTTTTATTAGTTCTTCAAAATTATATTGCTTCTTATAAATCTCCAAACGTTACTTTGGCCAATTATTGGGCGAGTCATGTGAATTCAAAAAACAGCTACCTACTTGTCATGTAACACTCTTTTTTTAAAAACTTTAAAATATGCTTGTTTTTCGAATTTTGGTAACTAGCGAAATACAAGCATAATTTTCCGACCTTACCTTTCGGATTTAGCTGGGAAGATAAGACAGTCACACAAGCAGGACGGAAGAACAATCAAATGCAAATACTTTTTCATTCTTAGAAAGCTTTTGTCTTTTCAAATTCATAGCAAACAGTGAAAACGTTTCGAAACAAGTGAAAAAGAATTATCGGTTACTTTACTTCACAATGTGATCACTTTATGTGAGATATTTCAGAGATTTGAAAGCAATAGCATCAACAGAAAGCGATTACCAATCTACACAGCGCCTCATGCAATAACTTATACACCGTTGCCCTAGTGCATCTACAATCACTAGAGGAGTTTCAGCATTTCATTAATATGTTAGACAAGAGTTTTCTGCAACATGAGGCTACAATAGTGCCCTAAATTCAACTCCGACCTCGTCACTTTATTCGCACAAGGGAAATTTTTAACGTCAAATTTCAGTATACAGAGTTGTATCTCTTGTGGTGATACTTCTCATGCAGCAAATATAATAATAATAGAATTTCTTACTACCATATTGAAGGTTGTTAAAGTGAAATGTGTATTGCACTGACTCATTGTTTAAAAAACACCTGACATTTTACAGGTAAAAAACAAGTTATCAAGTCATAGAAAGTACAAAACTAAGCCCTGTAACAAACGTCTTACCCAATATTTAACCGCTTATGTGATCACAGTCTTGGAAAACACCTTTTAAACCAAACCATCTACTTACCTGCGCAAATTAACACTTTCTGGCAATCTAGATAGACTAAAATTTCTCCTGTTTCACTTACCGTACACCAATATAATGGTGCTGATACAACTTAACATCTCATTATGAATGTCTCTGACCTCTGAAAAGCATTTTATGCTGTTTCAAAAGTAAAGGCAGTATTAGAGAGAGTAGATGGTAACTGTGTTAATTTCTTATGTGGTATTTTACCAATTTGATTTCGGAAATTCATATCAGAAAATCATGTTGTGTCGCTCTTAAGCTTATCGTTATAGCAACAATATAGGCTCTGTTATAATATGCTAATTTACTTAACTCCACTACATCATCAGTTCAACTATATCTCCATGATGTTAAAATAAGTATGCAAAACACAAAACACGGAAATATGAGAAGGGCTTTTACTCAGCATCTGAATGATTAATCTTTAGCAAATGCCAAAGGCTTAAAAAAAGCATATAGCAACACAAATCATGTGTCACTGTGGGATTACTTTATCAAATATTAACCGGCACTTATTATTGGAAATAGATGGTTTTATCAGCAAACTCCTAAACAGTAGAAATAAAAGTTTGAAAAATGCAAAGAAACGGTCTTTATTTAAAAAGACCCTCGATAGACGTAAATTACCTCTGTCCACTTTGATATGCAGCACTGCACATAGGTGAAAGCTTCTGACCAGAAACTCAGAGAAATCAAAAATATACAGCAAACGAGATCATTTTAAATGCTGATTCGTTGGCATTTCAACGAGGTACTTGTATCCCTTTTACACTCGAGATGAAGTATGTTAACTGAATCATATAATTTCTATTACCTATCAGTAGCTATTGGTTTATTAACTGCATATATGTTTTCCATCACTTTTCCCCTACAAGATTACAAGTGTTCACTCCAATTGCGTCAAGTTAGCAAACAGAATTTGAAAATATGCCAAAAATACTTATGTTATACTTTCAACAGATAGAGTTTTTCAAAGAATGTAGGCTCTGCAGTTTCCAAGCGCAACAAGTAGCACAACTATCTATGAGAATATTTTTCACTCTACGAATTTTAAACACTAAACTTTACGGCAGCATCATCCAATATCTTGACAGTCGACACCCACCGTCTAAGTGAATCAGATGACAGATGACAAATAAGATCAGTTTTGTGCAGCTGATAGTGAAATACTTGTAATGACAGTGTACTAACCAAATCGGAAATCGCAGTATTAAAATGCAGTTTACTCAAATTACCGAACTTCGAAGTGTTCATGAGGAGTAATTATATGTTTTCTCCTCCAAAAATGAGTTCATAACGCAAACGTTTACTGTTCAGATTGCGACAGGAGTATTAGTAGTTTCTTCCCAGTAAGAATCAAAGTACACGATGAGCATTTAGTAGACAACTGCGCAACACTGATATAAAAATTGGACCCAAGAGTGTTACCACTCAATACATAGGTAAAAAAGCAGTTTAGTTATACTGAATTCAACTAGTTGTATTTTTAACCACAGGCAATCAGCTTGATAGTTATTCAGTGCCGTATATACGTCATGACACTATAAAGTGGAAATTGTAGATATCACCAGAGCAACAGGTTAGCGTGGTTCAGCAGGACTTTTTTAAATGATGCTAAAAAGGGAAAATCTAATGAAAATTTCAACGTGTTAACTTAACCAACGCAACAAACAATACTTCAAAACAGAAAGGCAGTTTCTCCTGAAAGTAGATGTCTTGATGGAGGCGTTTACACTCCTGCGAAAGGTGAAGATGATGAAAACAAATTAAATTCAGCTAATAATTAGTGAAAGAATGATCTCACAGCACAAGTAGTGAACGTTATTTACTGAACATCAAGTAGTAATACTGGAAACCTTTACATCACGAAAACGACAGAATAATAAATTCAAAAAACACCTCAGAAAGTTAATTACATTGCTTTCGATAAAATGAGTCTAAAACGTTAAAAAATACAGCTTACTTCGGACAAGAACAGATAATGCTTTGGTACGCGCGTTCACAGCTCTCACTATACGAAAATGCGCCATAAACTAAATACAATTTTTCAGACAGTAAAACACAGTGAAAATCATGACAGAAGGCACTATGAGCTAAGTGACTGATAGCATATCATTCTAATAGATTTTGCAGTAAATTCATGCTTCTTGTGAGCAATTAATTAGTCGTTTAGGCCTATTTTCAATGACATCAAGAATATATAGGTCTGCTGTCATATAACAACTAATATCAGTAGTGCATGTAGGGGAAATCTGTAGTTTTTGACCAATTCCTTTTAGGTCTTGAGGAGTGGTTCTTTTTTCGGTTATACTCTCTCGCTGCTCACAGAAGTCTTCACGG
This sequence comes from Heterobilharzia americana, assembly GCA_944470555.2. NCBI lineage: Eukaryota > Metazoa > Platyhelminthes > Trematoda > Strigeidida > Schistosomatidae > Heterobilharzia > Heterobilharzia americana. The sequence goes on from OX104134.1 coordinate 90,937,221, forward strand.
TTTTCCTTCTTATAGATTTAATTTAGTGACTGCCTATTTGGAGGTATTTTTCTTGCGAACTATATCCTGGCTTTTTGGAGGGCAACGAAGTTGCTGATAAAGTTACCCTTTCCTTCGAAATTCTTTTTTTTTGCAAGCACCTGCAAGTAGGTGTGAAGTGTCTCTTAAAAGTTTATAGAAATAGGTCCCTCCTGGACCGGATAAAATCCATCCGGAGGTATTGCGGGAAGGGGCTTCAGTCCTTTGAAACTTTAAGCAAGTTATTTAAGAACTCTCTGGGTGAGGGAATGGCACCCTACTCTTGGATGCTGGGCCACATAACGTCAATCATCAGAGGGGGTCAATGAACTTGTAGCGTCATACACTTCCCCAAAATCAATAGCCTAGGGTTTGACGACTTCGACATTGATGCTGACCTTGATAGTTTAACTGGACTCGCTAAGCTGAAGGCACCCGGTCAAGCATCCTCGCCATTTGGCACGCTGTCGTGTTACGTTGCATTGCTCGTATTCGACTCTCTAGCCAGTTAGTTGGAACGCATCGGTATTTTGGCATAACCATCCAAATATACTATTCCATCCGACTACGCTATCGTGTTCTTCCTTGGTCTCGTATTCGTGGGTATATAACAAGTTCGAATAATTAGTGATTGGTCTTTGCGTCTGTCAAGTTCGCACCAGGACAAATCCTAAATTGGTGAGCCCGACGTGATCACATATCCCGACCAATAACAAGTATTGAATTGGTGAGCCTGTTCCATTTTATATTTGTTTATTGTTTTCATTTCGATAACATTTATATATCCATTTACTACACTTTCTCATGTCCGACCACACTCCCAAGCTTATTCGTATTAAGCCGACTTCGAACACGTGCCATATTGGCCAGACAATGCAGAAACATGGTTTCTGTATGCCGAGGCCGATTTTCGAGAACAGGGTGTCTCAGATCCTCATTCTCGATTTCTTGCTGTCATACGTTCACTACCGCGAGAATTAAACAGGTATGTTACAGCAAACATGTTTAATCCTGAAGTAAGTGACCCTTATGCACTTCTAAAGGCCGCACTCTTGAAGAAAAGCGATCTCACAGATCGCCAACGTCTAGACGAATTGCTTCGTAACATCGAGCTAGGCAGCCACTCAGCTACTGAAGTCCTCGCACGCATGCGAGAAGTAATCGGTGCACGAACATTTGACGATGGTTTCTTCCGAGAACTATTTCTCTCGAAACTACCACAACCGGTGCAAACCGTGTTGGTGACACTCCAGTCAGTCCCACTCGACGACCTGGCAGCCTCAGCAGATAAAATACTGGAGATATCCAGCAGACCCGTCTCCAACGTATATTCTATCTGCGACAAAACAGAGCGCCAGGATTCAGAGGTGACCAAGTTGTGCAACTCTGTGAAACGGTTGCTACGATCTCGAAGTCCTAGATCACGTAGCACTTCACAGAAACGCACCTTGGCGCATCGCAGCAAGTCGCGTGGTAGCCCTAAAACGAAACCCAACAGGGTGGAAAACCCTGAATGGTGCTGGTTTCATAACACTTACGGGGATGAAGCCAGAAAATGTCGTAAACCATGCCGTTTTAAGAAGGACCCAAACTCGGGAAACGGTCACGCCGGCACGTGCTCACGGCAACCGTAGCCGGCGGAAAAAGCCGTTTGCTCTACGTCACCGACATTAAAACGAAAGTCCGCTACCTCGTCGACACCGGCGCAGAAGTTAGCGTTCTTCCAGCAACGACAAAGGAGCGTCATCTCGACCCATCCTTCAATCTTCAAGCAGCCAACGGCAAGGCAATCGCGACATTCGGGAGACGGTATGCCTACCTCAACTTAGGTTTACGCAAACCTATTCACTGGATTTTCCTCCTGGCAGACGTCTCTATGCCCATCATTGGCATAGATTTGCTGAACCATTACGATCTACTCGTAGATGCTCGCCGTCGACGACTGATAGATAACAACACAAAGTTATCTATTGGCGGCACCACCTATGTAGGTCCGAGTTTAGCCATCGTTAGGACTAAACAATCAGGCGACGCGTCCTACCAGGCAGTTCTGGAGAAATATCCAGAGTTACAACAACCGAAACACACTCTTCCGTGCATAACCAGCAATGTTATGCATCACGTCACAACCACAGGTCCACCTGTGGCATCCAAAGCGCGCCGTTTAGCCCCCGATAAGCTGAAACGGCGAAAAATGAATTCGACCATATGCTCGAACTGGGCATTATCAGACCGTCAAACAGTCCTTGGGCATCGCCATTGCACATGGTTCCCAAAAAGGATAGCAACGACTGGCGTCCGACCGGTGATTACCGAAGGCTTAACGCCAAAACAACTCCGGACTGCTACCCTATACCCCACGTTTACGACTTGACCGCAACCTTATGCGGCATGAACATTTTCTCGAAAATCGACTTGGTCAAAGCGTACAACCAGATACCTATGGCAGCAGAAGATATCGCGAAAACAGCCATTATTACTCCTTTTGGCCTGTTTGAATTCCTGCGCATGCCTTTTGGTCTTCGGAATGCAGCACAAACATTCCAACGCTTTATGGACGACGTCTTCCGTGGTCTGAATTTTGTTCATGTCTACATCGATGACTGTCTAATTGCGAGTCCAGATAAGGAAACACACCTTAAACATTTGGACCTCGCATTCGAAAGACTCAAAAAACATGGCATCACAGTTAACTTACAGAAGTGTGAAATAGGAGTTGAATCACTCAGCTTCCTTGGGCATACCATTGACAACAAAGGTATACGCCCATTGAGAGATAAAGTGGCGGCTATCACAAACTATCCAGAGCCGACCACTGTGAAACATCTCCGCACTTTCAATGGCCTGGTAAGTTATTACCGAAGGTTTATCCCTAACTGTGCCTCTGTCATGAGACCACTCACAGATCTACTTCGAGGAACTGCGAAGTTCGTGTCTCTGGACAACGCGGCTAGACTTGCTTTCTCCAAAGTCAAGGAAGCCATTTCGAACGCAACCATGCTTATGCATCATGACCCCAATGCTCCTCTGAGTATTGCTGTTGATGCATCTGATTCAGCAATTGGAGCAGTTTTGCAACAGTTGACTGACAACCAGTGGCAACCGTTAGCCTTTTTCTCGAGGCGGCTGCAAGACGCGGAAACAAGATACAGTACATTTGGTAGGGAACTCCTAGCCATGTACTGTTCTGTACGCCATTTTCGACATTCTGTGGAAGGTCGTGATTTCATTATTTTCACAGACCACAAACCGTTAACGTTTTCCCTCAGCTCGGCGTCTGACAAATACTCCCCTCGTGAGTCGCGACAGCTGGATTACATTTCCCAGTTCACGTCAGACATCCGCCACATTTCTGGAGCAAACAACTCCGCAGCCGACGCACTATCTCGAATAGCTTCGATAAACTATATCGAGGGTATTGATCTCGTTGAACTAGCTCGGCGTCAAAAGGAAGACCTTGAGCTGCATCATGAGTTGTCGTCCACAACTCTCAAACTGCGACTTTGTCCTGTTGGATCAGACAAGGATGCAATTTTGTGCGATGTCTCTGCTAGTCAACCACGCCCAATAGTTCCGAAGAGTTGTCGACGCAACGTCTTCAATACGTTGCACAAACTCTCTCATCCAGGTGTACGAGCCACCATTAGGCTTATCGCACAACGTTTCTGCTGGCCTGGGATGAACAAAGACGTTAAGGAGTGGGCCCAGTCGTGCTTAGCTTGTCAAAAGTGTAAAGTCACGCGACACACGAAAAGCCCTTTAGGCTCATTTCTAGCCCCAGACATGCGTTTCGACCACGTCCATATAGATATTGTAGGACCCCTACCAGAATCTAATGGATGTACCTACCTTTTCACCTGTGTTGATCGTTTCACACGATGGCCGGAAGCAGTACCCATTAAAGATATTACTGCCGAAACAGTTGCTCGTGTTTTCGTCGAAAGATGGATCGCGAACTTCGGATGTCCATCCTACGTCACAACCGACCGTGGGCGCCAATTTGAGTGCGGACTATTTCACGCTCTAACGGCACTTTTAGGTTGCACTCGGTTCCGAACGACAGCCTACCATCCACAAGCAAATGGCATGGTAGAGCGTTTCCATCGACAGCTGAAAGCTTCCCTTTCAGCTACAAACATACCTCAGTGGACCGAGGCTCTGCCTCTAGTCCTACTAGGTATTCGTAACGCGTTGAAAGTTGATGCTGGATGCACTCCTGCAGAACTCGTCTATGGGACCACTCTTCGCCTACCAGGTGAGTTTGTTTCCCCTTCAACTTTCAAACACGTTTCCGACAGGGCATCTTACGTGACTAGGCTTACAAACGCAATGCGTTCAGTTAGGCCTTCTCCGATTAGACCGCAAACGACTGATGTTTTCGTCCACCCCAGTTTACAGAAGACATCACACGTGTTTGTTCGCCACGACGCTGTTCGTCGACCACTTGAACCACCCTACGACGGGCCGTTCAAAGTGATTAAGCGACATGAGAAATTCTATGTAATTGAGCGAGGCGGACGTGAAGATACTGTCAGTATCGACCGTTTGAAACCAGCTTATTTCGAAGGCAACCCCATTGTAAGTGACGTTTCAGCTCGCTACATCCGACCGACGGATGACTCAATTATCGAAATTCTCGACGATGTGCCTGGTAATGCACAGCTGCAACAACCAGCGGCGCAACAAAAAACACGATCAGGTCGAACCGTCAGGTTCCCAGAGTACCTGAAGTCATATTCAACTTAGCTGTGTGTGTGCCAACCATTTTTTTTTCGAGGCACTATTTTTCTTATTTACCGGCATGCACAAACCCTCGTACACTTTGCCTTTTTATATCAATTTTTATTTACCATGTAATAAAAACTAAAAAAACGGCGAAGATAAGCGTAAATTTTCCTTTTTCGACACGTTTATATATAAATAATTCCCATTTTTACGCAACGTTTTCGTGGTATTAAAGACTTTTATTTATATTCCAGGTGCAACGAGCACTGGACGGAACGTCGAAAGGAACAGATGACCGCGACCGACGTACAATTTCATTTATTGTATTTTATTTAATCGCCACGACACCCTAGAATAAGGTTCAGACAACCAGGGGCCACCTCACGCAGTGAGCCCATCGGAAGAGTTTTACCAGTGGAGAAACCACTGGGTTTTTACTTCCGGCTGGTATCGTCTTAGGGTCCTCACGAACCCACTAGGGGGGAGTGATCTGTAGCGTCATACACTTCCCCAAAATCAATAGCCTAGGGTTTGACGACTTCGACATTGATGCTGACCTTGATAGTTTAACTGGACTCGCTAAGCTGAAGGCACCCGGTCAAGCATCCTCGCCATTTGGCACGCTGTCGTGTTACGTTGCATTGCTCGTATTCGACTCTCTAGCCAGTTAGTTGGAACGCATCGGTATTTTGGCATAACCATCCAAATATACTATTCCATCCGACTACGCTATCGTGTTCTTCCTTGGTCTCGTATTCGTGGGTATATAACAAGTTCGAATAATTAGTGATTGGTCTTTGCGTCTGTCAAGTTCGCACCAGGACAAATACTAAAAACTAATCCAAAAGGATACAGACCAGTGAAACTCCCACCCATACTTTCCAAAGTAATGGAATCCTTAATCTATGATGGACTGGAATTACCTCACAACTATCAACTTCTTTACACCTCCAACAACAACAAGATGGATTTCTAAAAGGGCACTCCTGTGCTACCAATCTGGTTACTACAGGAGATAAATGGACGAGCATTACTGACTGTATCGGACGAAATGAATGTTATTTACCAAAATTTGCCAAGGCGTTTGATCGCGTTAATCATGACCGCCTTAATGACAAACTGAAAGCAATCGGGATTCGATCACCGCTACCTGACTGGTTGTCTTCATGTCTAAGAGGCCGTTCATTATGAGTTTGAGTGGGTTTCTCTATGTCTGAAGTAATAGAATGCCCCAGTGGTGTTTCAAAAGGTTCAGCACTTTTTTCTAGTATACATAAGCGGCTTGCTTCAACAGGTTTCTTCATAAATCCTACTTTTTGCCAACGATGCAAAACTATGAGGAGAGATCGGAGTGGGAAAGACAGTGTTCCTCCACGAGAAGACTAAACTCAACCTCACAACTAGTTAGTCAATAACGGGGTTGCATTCAATCCTGAGAAATGCAAAATGATACACGTAAAACCCGATGCACCTCATGTATACAGCCTCAACGGCATGGAGCTTGAAGCGTCACTGACAGAGAAGAGTTTAGGCATCTTAGTCCCCCAAGGCTTAAAATCCTATGCCAACTGTGACAGAAACACACTTCGCGGAAACTTGGCGTTAATAACTTTCTGGCAAATTTTCGGACAATTCGATCATTGATGCTTCCACTAGAATTCCAACAGCTCCATACGGCCTCATCCGCAGTTCTGGACCATCGTCCTCCTTACTGCTCTCCAGAAGGACAAACTAAGCTTAGAACGTATCCAGAGGTATTCTACAAAACCTGTTCGAGGACTTGGGTCTAAAACGGCTGGTTGCGCTGGATGTGTCCTCTGGATTGCAGAGGGCTAAATGGGAACTTAATGGCTCACAACATTCTGAGCACGCCTGGACACCCACTCCATCATTCACTAAATCTAAGCCGTAGCACTTAGTTTGGAGGACAAACATGGAGAACAAGCTCGGAGCATAGCAGGTTAGGAGCCAGGCACAACTTATATTCCCTAAGAGTCATTAGACCCCGGAACACTCTTCCTGTAGATGTGATCCAGGCTACCACGTTTGAATCTTTTAAACGCTTTCTGGGTACCTACTTGGCGTGTGGCTAGGATCTGCCCAGAACCAATTAGATTTTCATATTTTCACAGTCATTTTTTCTCTTTCTTTACTTGTACATAGATTAAGAACCACAGGAAGTAGTGATCCGTGGATTTTCGAAGGGGAAGCTGATTCAGTGAAGGGTTCTTCTGCTCCGTCAACAACCACTTGAACTGACTCAACCATTTGCAAAGTGCTCATGGAAAAACAAGTGTTCCTGGAAATAATATTGAAAATGGATGGGTGCCGGTTGGGGAAAACAGGGGTGGATGAGCACACTTCTAGCTGCTACCGAAAAATGTTTGCGGCAAGCCGTTTGCACCCATGTAATCATAGTGCATCTTCCCAGCACCAAATGCAACTACGGCTGAAATAAATAGGCGAAATTAAATTAACTAAATAAGCCCCTAACTGGCTCCCAGATACTCAGGGTGTTTTAAGTTTCATTTCATTGAGCAGGCATCCGAGCAGCTTTCGACGCCATTTGGCTCTCCATTTGTGCTGTATGACACGCATCTGCTCAGAGTCTCTAGTTCCGCTGGACTAGCCAGATAAGTTGAATAAACTTTCCCCCCAGTAATTAGTATTACATTTATTCCCATTAAATAAATTGCTTCTTCGAACTCATTTCGGAATACCAGGTTTCTGACTTTTGTTTCGGCGTCGATGACTGCGCGTTGGGAAAGGCACTGACTGAACAGGTGCTACAGCAAATCAAGTTAAGCAGGATTAGTCGAATGTTACGTAATATTAACACAACCAGCATCCTCCACAGTTGATGAGCCCAAGTATCATTCTGTTGCCATGTCTGGCGCTTTATTTGCCTCACGGCTATTCTGGGCCCATATACCATCCAGGTAGTTATCTCACGTGGAAACTCAGTTTGCTTAATTTTGTCACCATCAACGTCGTGCCTCATTATTTCTCTCATCAGTGGCTGATAACGGCGATTCTACTGCTCGGGAGGCCGTAACTCTTCAGCTTCCCACCTCCCAGGCCCATGGACCTTCCACATGGTTCTCCAACGTTTGCCTTGAGGCATGTTCATTCACAGGAAACTAAGCCAAACTGAGCTACCACCAGCTTGCCGCCAAGTGTAACGGAAGTTGTCTCAGACGTGTTATATAACCCTGCACCGAAACTGTGCGGTCACCTCAAGGTCGCCCTCACCGAACGCGCTGCGCTAGTGACCGGCAGAAGGTGCAAGAACTTTTCAGGAATGTATATTCCCACGCAACTGCCTCGACAGATGAAGCAACTGGTTGCAGACTTCAATGCTGATGGAGCACTTATCAGGCAACTTTGGTTGCAGAGATTACCACAAACTCCTGGAAGAATCTCAGCACCCTTTCGTGGGCGCCCCTTGATAGGGCTGACGGAGCTGCAGACTCTACCAAGCAAACACAGGCATTTCAGCCGCATTTTTTACAAATGACTCACACAAACTCCTCTGCCTTCCCTCAACAGGTGGTCCATGGAGTTTCGGTACTGCGGCTCCCACCACTGAATTGTGCAGTATCGGGAAAGAAATTTAGCCTAGTGGTTCTTCCTACGGTCACACGTCTCGCTGGTGAGACAGGTCTGCCTCACGCGCCGGTAACAGGCATTCCAAATCACGCCAATCCTAGCCAGGGTTGTGCTGATGCCATAAACGTTATGACTGCTTCTTTGCAAGGCCTATTTGTTTTCAGTGAACTTGACCTGACACGCCCCTATCACCAGATACCAGTTCATCTTGATGATGTCTCCAAGACGGCGGTCATTACACCCTTTGGTCTCTCTGAGTTCATCGGCATGTCCTTTAGTCTCCGTGATGCTGCACACACTTTCCAGCGCCTTACTCATGATGCCATACGTGGACTAGAATTCGCGTGTGCTCAGTTGGACGACATTCTGATGGCCAGTCCAGACGAAGATACTCACCGTGACCACTTGAAACAGGCCTCGCCAGACTGTCGGAGCATCCGATGATGGTCCGCCTGGCCAAATGCCAAGCTAGCGTTCGTTCACTGGAGGTTTAGGGACATGTTACCGACGAACATAGCATTCGCCCACTACCCGAAAAGGTACAGGCGGTCTAAGATTTTCCGGCTTCATTGTCACTTAAAGCCCTGCTTATATCCTTGGGAATGGTGATCTACTACCGTTGTTTCGTTCCTCAGTGGCTGCGCTGACCGACCTGCTGAAAGGTAGGTGTAAGACTTTCAGCATGACTCCCGAGGCATGAGAAGTATTGTGCAAGATCAAGACCACAATAGCGAACGCCAGACTGTTTGTTCATGAGGATGCAAACCTACCCCTTCAGATTGCGGCCGACACCTCTAACACGGCCCTTGGGAGTGCGTTGCAACAACTTTCAGATCACACTTGTATCCCACTTGCATTTTTCTCCTGGAGGCCATCAGCCTGCGAATGCAGCACAGCACCATTACATGGTAATTGTTTGCCATATATGTCTTCGTTAACCATTTTCATCATTTTGTGAAAGGACGTTATTTTATCGTTTAGAGGCCTATAAACCTTTGGCTAAAACTCTACACACCACTACCGATTGATGTTCACCGAGTGAGTTAAGGTATTTACACTACATTTCGCAAGCTGTCCTCTTAGAAACTGTATGATGGCGTTTGCCAGTGCCACCATTCCCGTACGTCGGCACTACTACTCAGTGAGCCTGAGAAGTCTAGTCCTGAACCAATAAATTCTGATTCCGTGTGTCGTGTGCACCACCTGTGCCATGCCTTCTTTTTCCGCTGCGTATACCTTAAGTTTGAGCAGGTAACCCAAAGCCGTTTGAGAGGCGGTCGTCCGGTCAGTTTGGAAACACTCTTTTTGATATTGCCCTAGACGACACCTTTGGTATGTATCCAGCGTCCTTCTGCAGAAAGTGAGTGCTTTTCTTTCAGCCATACAGCGTCCAGTAGTTCATGGCTCGAGCTGGTAGTTTGCCTACAATGACAGCTGAACGCTTCTGGCCCAACTACTGGTAGTTTCACCGTGGCTATTAAGGAAACTCCCACCACTGCCTGACCACCTTTGCGTGGGAGGGGTTGGACACAGATATCGCTCACCGAAAGATCATATCCCGTTAGAGCGTGGTGCGGCCATGATCCTTCTCTTCTAGCCCTCACCGATCACTTTACTCAACTTTCTCCATCAATTCTGCTTCCGCAAGTGTGTTTCGAAATCTTTGTTCAAAAGATTTATTTTAACAACCCACATCAGACCTGGGGTTAACTTACGGCGTGCTGGGGTCTCCAGTGAGGGCTACATGGTCACAAGCAGCTATGGTGGGTGTCGAGATCATGGTGACACGTTGTGCCCTATGCTCTTTTATGCACGGAAAAGGCATGTGTACTACTCGTATTAGGTGCTTTGTTTAGTTTATGGCAGGATAGCATCACACGGTGTCTGGTAATTGGCTAAACACACTGTTGGTCATCTCCTTGGCCTTCAGACGCTTACTAATGTACGCGGCCACCCTTCTGCTTTCTTTGAACTGTGTGTCCTTTGGTGACGAGGCCGTGTTAGGCCAAGATACATCTGATTTGGGGCACGTGGCGATGCCGTGTCTCGTAATGAAAATTATATCTGCGTGCAGATGGCGGGACAATATTCTTACTCCAACCAGTTCACTTCTGAAACGTTTTGTTTTACCGCAGAGGCATGTCTAGTTGATACATCCTAATCTTGACGCGGAACGATAATTTGGGTGGAGTTTAGTGTGTTGCCACATAGGATTCTGATTTCTGGTTCTTACTGAAGTGACGACCCTTCGTTTTTCAGTCCTTCCTGGCATCCTGGCGTTGTTATGACGGAGATGTTCATCCCTGCATCTGATGACACCAGTTCCCTGGATAGTGCTTTTGTTACCGCTACTGTGCACAGTGTTCTTGGAGGTTGCCTGTAATCTTCCGGTCTAGCTGACTGTGTTTTGCTTCCACAGCGTGGCATAGCAACTTTCATTGGTTTTTTACATGGCACCGTACTGTAACGACCTCTGTGAGTGATGCCTTGGAGTCGGAGCTTACAGCTAGCAACGTTGGTGAAAAGATGCTAAGGGGGCGAGTAGGCCTTGGTAATTGACGTTACTGGCAGGCAAGCTTTCTAATTTCATTTTTACCTCCAGCCGTCCCCGCTACTCGACATCATGGAAGTGGTGGTTACATTTGTGGATGCACTCGCCAATTCAGGCATTTGATTTACCATCGTGGTCGCACCTTTGTGCAGATCTCTAAGTGCGAGGTTCGCCCCCGCCGCACAGGTGACCCATGGCTTATCTGACCCTACCCCTATGACGCAGGGGCCTACGATATCTGATCGACAACTCAAAATTAATCTGACACTAGTCTTTAATGTGTTACATAAACACACGTTTACAGCCAGTGGTGAGTTTCAGTTCGGGCACAACGATTGTTACGGTCTGCGCAAAGACGCCCATAACCTCAAAACGAAACCGTTCGAGTCCTGCTTGCGCGCAAGCTTCTTTGCCGTCACATTCTCTCAGTTGTGGAACAGGCTTCCAGCTAAAGTGAAGGTTTCCAAATCAACCCCTTAATTTGGTCGGCTACTGGCTGACTTCTTATCGTCTGGTGACTTCTACCGCTTGTCGAATACACCAACAGTCTCTTTCACAATACTTCGTATACTCGGCTCTCTTAATGTATAGTGAGAGTCACCACACACAATGACCTTCCATAAGAAGCGTTGAGGAAACTTCCATAAGTTGCCACCCCAAACTAACGGCGCGTTGTGCCCCACCCAATACGGTAATCAAAAACAGAAATCCTACACCACATGACGGCGTAAAATTTATATTTTTAAATACTCTATAGAAAAAGGATGTACAATGAAAGCCGTAGCAAGGGAAGTTAAGTAGGGCGAAACATGAACATAGAAAACACTCTCCTTGTTGAAATTCTTGCTTTCTCCGTCTGCTGCTTTGTCTGTTTTTTCTCGTTGTAGAAAAATAATTAGTTCTAAACGTTGGCTTTGCTGCCATCGAGAATTAATTACTTAAGGAACAGACCACGGCTGCAATCACCCTTCATGGAGGGTAACCAGCTTTACCAAGTTCAGAATACCTAACTACAACAAGCAGAAATAAAATAATGTTCACTGGACTACAACTTCACAATTATCAAAATCTATGACTAACTCATTATAAAAGTGACCAGCAAAGCCGAACACCTACCAACTGCAAGGCTGTCACCACCCGTGAGAACGAAGGACAAGATGTTCTGGAAACCCATTTGGTGCATTCAAACAAAGTCTATTGCCTCTGGATGCTGGAACTGGAGAAGTGAAGATATTTGGCTTTCAGTCATAGTATTCACCGAGATTATGAATCTTTGTCGTGGAATGGTATCAACATGCATGAATTATGCAGTCCTAGAACCATCAATGAAGTACAATATGTAAACAGCTTGTGCATACATTCCTTCATGAACTTTTCACGATAACTCAAGCAAAAAGTACAAAACGTCAAAATGAAAGCATTAACTTCAAGCTTAATTCTTCTCCGGGTAATACCTGTTGTAGCGGCCAGAATCCAATAATCTTGGCCTGAACGCGGGAAATAGCTAGGCGGTGCCAACTGACGTGAATCTGACTAGTTCCTGCGTTCTACTGTATAGCTTCCTAACTTCCGCGAGTGACGCACAGTCAAAGGTTGGATCGAAATATCAAAACACGGTTTGTAGTAATTCAATAGTAGATTCGTAACAAAATCTGTGGTACTATCAAAGCAACAATAAGTTATGTCAAATTACAAAAATACCTCAACAGTGCCGTTGGGTAACTATACAGTCCAAAACGTTCTCGGGTACAAATACGTACTACACGGTAAAAACTGGTTAAAAAATACAACTGTTAAATACCTGTCGGTCAATAGGAATATTCCCGGCAAAAGGGATCAAAACTCTGCCTACAGGAATCAAATCAACAAACAAACGTTCCCAGTAGACAGTCAAAAGACAAACAGTCAAATCACTGCACAACCGTAAGTTGAACCAAAACAAAATGTCGTGCGCAGTAAAACAACATCACCTTATCAACAGTCCAGCGTCACATAATAGGAAAGTGAAACACTCATAATAAGTCTCAAACATACAAAGGCAAATACCGAGTGTAAAGTCAAATAAGACAGTTAAACAAGCAAATAACATTACACCGGCGAGGGTCAAAGGTACACCATCCATAACGAGGGTAAAAATGTTAAAATAAATGTCAATACAATCAAATAAGGGTGATCGGGAGGGATTTTCAGATCATTTTTCCTTTACACCGGCCACCAAAATCCCTCCAGACACGCAAAACACCTCTGTGTATTCAGCCGTGGCTCTATCTACCTAGCTGTCTGCATACTCTATCTTTCTTCTACTCCCTCAAGAAGACAAAGCTTTCTTATATCTCTTCTCACGGTACCTTCCTTCATACGCACCATCACAGTTCTTACTAAATCGTCTTCGTCCTTCTCGCATGTTTCGATCACTCCCAAAGGCCAGGAACCACGTGGTGTTTTTTCAGAGGCCACAATCACCACATCTCCCTCCTTGAAATTTCTTTTCCTTCCCAACCACTTCTGACGAGTTTGCAAGCATGGTAGATACTCTTTCATCCATCGGCGCCAAAATACGTCAGCTAAGTAATTAACTTGTTTCCAACGTCTGACGTAATTATCGGCAATAGTGCCCTCCACGACTATTCCTCCACTATCTCTCAATAACAATAAGCTATTGGGAGTGAGAGCTAACTCGTCTTTTGGGTCGGTCGTCATGGGAACAATAGGACGATTGTTCAAAATTCTTTCTATTTCCACGAAGTAGGTGGCTAATGTATCATCATGCAGAGTCTGCTCTTTGGATATGACCATCAATAACCTGCGTACAGAACGTATCATCCTTTCCCATATCCCACCTCGATGACTCGCTTGCGGGGGGTTGAAACTCCATCGTATCCCCTTTGACACCATGGCATCATTGATTCGTCGTCTATCCCACACACTCACCAGTTGTCTTAGTTCCGAAATCGCTCCAACAAAGTTGGAACCATTATCACTGTATATCTCTGCAGGTGTTCCTCTTCTTCCTATGAACCTCATTACAGCCATTATAAAGGCGTCGGTGCCTAGGTTGAAAGCTACCTCTAAATGTATGGCTCGCGTCTGGAGACAAGTAAACACACACCCGTACCTCTTTTCCTCTCTCCTTCCCTGGCGAACCATGAGTGGTCCAAAATAATCAATTCCCACTGATGAGAAGCAAAACCATCCTTTCTGCACGCGACAGACCGGTAAAGGGGCCATCATCTGCTGACCCAGTGCAGCTTTCAATCGTCGGCACTCTATGCACTTTCTTATCACCCGTTTGACCGCACTGATCCCCTTAATTATCCAATAGTTTCTTCGTAGAGTGGCCAGGACTTGCGAAGTACCAGTATGTCCTTCTATAATATGATAATGCCTTATGATCAGCTCAGTCACGAAGTGATGTCTGGGGAGGATAACCGGATGCTTAAAAGTAAGTGGGTAGTCGGAATAGTTCAACCTCCCACCGACGCAGACCAATCCATCCACAAGTATAGGTGACAACCTTTGCAATTCACCTTCTTCAGTCTCACAACTACCCTTTTCTCGGAGTTCCTTTATTAATTCTCCATATACCTCCTGTTGTACCATACATAATACTTTATGTCTAGCAGCTTCCAGTTCATCGGCTGTTAGATAGCCAACATTCAGTGACACACCTTGGCGACGCGAATACATAACGGATATGTAGACCACATATCTCTTAAGCCATGCCACAGCTTTAATCAGCCTCACCCAGTCCGAATGATACGCCAAAATCGGATCAGCAGTGAGCTCAGTAACGTTTGTGTTTGTTCGGACCGACCTCTTCAATTCGACATTTTTCGGTGGTTCCTTCCAGCAGAGGTCTGTGGTACTTGAAAACTGTCGGGTTCCCAGAAAAGAGGGGCCCTGAATCCAAGACGCTAATTCACACGCTTTTCGTATGCCTCTTGATGTCCAATCTGCGGGATTCTCTTCAGATTTAACGTACCCCCACTGATTTGGGGATGAATACTGGTGAATAATGGCTAGACGGTTGGCCACAAACGTACTATACCGACTCTCTGTATTTCTAATATAGTACAAAACAATCATAGAATCTGTCCAAAAATAAGTCTTGTCAAAGCTATTTGGGAGGTTCTTCCTCAAAATTTCACTCATTCGTACACTCAATACTGCCGCAGCTAACTCTAATCTCGGCACTGTCACCGTTTTCAGAGGGGCAACCCGGGATTTGCTATAAAGCAGTATGCTGTAGGGTGGCGTGTTTTTTGGAACGTTCCACGAATAAGCCACCGCTCCATAACCAGATTCAGAGGCATCGCAAAATAAGTGCAACTCAATCTTACTCATCTCACTCTTATCCTCCTTCTTGATACTTCTGGGTACGGAGATTTGCCCAAGATTCTTCATGAACCTCATCCAATCCATCCATAGGGATAGGTCATTGGAACTCAGGGGTGTATCCCAACCAGCATGAGATTTGCAAAGATTCTGCAATAGCTGCTTGGCCGGAAGACAAACTGGGGCGATGAGGCCTAGTGGGTCAAAAAGAGCTGAGACGGTGGATAGTAGTCCTCTCTTCGTGAAGGGTTTTTCGACGGGTTCAAATCGGAACTTAAAAACATCATGCATGGTGTCCCATTCCAAACCTAGGGCCCTGTGGATTGAGCCTTGACTAACACGTAAGTCGACTGAGTTCTCTGTGTGGCTCAGACCAGGAAGAAATACTCTCACTGCCTCTGAATTAGTCACCCACTTCTTCAATTTAAAGCCACCACGTAACAACAACTCAGTGGACTGTTTTACGAACGTTTTTGCCTCACCTGGGCTTGCAAAGGACACTAGGCAATCATCAACATAAAAGTTATACCTCACTGCTTCCACCACATAACTATCATAATCGTTGGCATACGTCTCGGCAGTCATGGCCATTGCAAAATACGCACAAAACGGTGAGGACACTGCACCGAATGGGTGTGACGTCATTTGATATTCAATAGGTTCCTTCGAGAAATCACCCTGAGGCCACCATAGGAACCGCAGAGCACCTCGGTCAAACTCTGGGACTTTCACCTGCATAAACATTTCTTCCACATCGGACGTCAGGGCAATCAGTTCTTTGCGAAAACGCAATAATATTCCAACCAAGTTCGCTGTCGTGTCTGGTCCCTGATACAGGAAGTCATTTAAAGAAGTTCCGGACAGTTTGGCAGCGCAGTCCAGCACAACTCTTACCTTCCCCGGTTTCTTGGGGTTAAATACGGCATGATGCGGCAAATACCATCGTGGGCGGTAGCTAGGATCAAGCTGGGGCTCAGGAGCTACTGCTGCATATCCCTTTCTGATGGTCTCTTCCATGGCGCTAGTGTAGCTTTCGCGAAGGCTTTCAGAGGATATTAGTCTGCGTTTCAAACTCTCCAAACGTCGCCTGGCTACTTCGCATCCACCGTATACTCTCTTGGACTCCATTTTCCAGGGTAAGGGGACAACGAAATGTCCATTATCCCAATAAGTACCTCGCTGCACTATGTTTACAGCGGCTAGGTCATCGAGAGATAACGACTTATCTCCCGAGTACAAATCGCTGAACTCATAATCGTAAATTTTCTTCCATTGATCGACTAATAGATCTGACCGAGACGTACAATTCACAACCCTCTCCCTGTGCTCACGAAAGCTTGTCGGACCGAACACGACCCAGCCCAACAATGATCTCACAGCATATGGGCTCTTTCTGCCCCCTAACTTCTGATCTAGAACCCAGTGAGCCTCAGGTACATCGCAACCGATGAGCAGCAATACCTCCCCGTCTTCCACCTCTGTCCAGGGTACGTCAGTCAGATGCGGCCACCTTTTAATACTTTCTCGCATCGACCCTTTAGGTCTCCGTACTGGGAGATCTCTTGCCACAACTGCTCGATCTATAAGTATGCATTCGTTTCCGTCTAGTGAATAAACTTCGAAAGGCTTGCTGACTGAGTCCGCCAATCTACTTCCACTAACAGTTTTGATGATAGTCTTTGTGCCGTCAGTCGACAATCCTAGAAGTTGCAAAACATCTTTCGTGATCAAAGTTGTATCAGAGCCATTGTCCAAGATAGCATAACCGTAAACCTCTTTATTACCGTGCTTTACACGTACCGGGAGTAGGCCCAAACACACGCTTTCTCTGAGAGACTCAGTGCATCCACAACTACCTTTCTCCGGTTGTTCGCCTACGGCGTGGTGGGTCTTCTTGTGTAACAGAGGGTGATGGTATGCTTTACAACCTTCTACACTGCACACCCCGTGAATTTTACATTCTACGGACCTGTGGCCCCTTTTAAGACATGAAAAACAACAACCTGTTTCTTTAGCCTTCGACCATCTCTCATCCACCGGTAACGACAGAAATGTGGTACATTTTGTGACTACATGGTTCCCTCCACAAAATATACATGAAGGTTTCAGGACTCCCCCAACGGGTACTAGCTGCTGCGTGGAACATGCTATTTTACTATCTGGTCGTCGACTGCTTGTTGCCAGCTGTCCAAACCTACTTAGCAAAATGCTCGCACGTGCTGACACAAACTGCGTTAACTCTGCGAAGGTAGGTTCTCGTTCGGTTTCAGTTAGCTTTTCGACAGTCTCCGCCCATTTCATCTGTAACACACGGGGCAATTTCTTTACTATACCTTCTAAAGTTCTCAAGGAGTTAAGGTCCGCAGTATAGTCCATTTGCTCTAGGGCTATAGCGCAGTTTTCCATTTTTATAGCTAACCTCGACATTGCCTCAGCATCGTTTTGTTCTATGTTCGAGCATTCCATCAGATCCTGTAGTAAGGCCCGGCTGACTTCATGAGTCCTTCCAAACAAACGTCTGAGTATATCCCGAGCCCTACGATAACCAGCAGATGGTGGTAACATAATGCATTCCTCTATAGCCTCCCTGGCCTTACCTTTACAGTAATGTAACAAGTATAACAGCCTCTGTCCATCATCATCAACCTTAGAGACAACGTAGAGCTCAAACTGCCTCATAAACTTCCAATATTTGGCTGGATGTCCGTCAAAGCTGCTTAATTCTACTTTCGGTAACTCATGGCCAACACTGACACAAGGCAACGTAGCGGCAACCCCTTTGTTTTCTGCGCTGCTCGCCTGGCTAGTCGTTTCACGATCAGAACTGCTATGAGGGTCAATGCCAAGACAAACTGATTTGTGACACTTTATATCATCATCCAAGGAAAAGGTATCACCTAAACCCCCATTCACATCTAAGTTGAGTTCTTTATGCAGACGCAACCTTTCCTGTCTTTGTTTAGCCTTGAATTCACGAAGTTCCAACTCTTGCCTTTCATCCAACTGTCGTACCTTCAACTGAGCAGAGGTCCTACAAGGACTAGTCTTACTATAGTCAATAACTGTACCATTATCAGAGCCACGGCATGAAATAACATCAAGAGGGACTTGCTTGGTATCTGAGGTCGGATCCATGGACATGTCACCTTCCCCGTCCGGAATTGACTCAAGGAACACCTTGCGATTGCCAGGTACAGCAGTGACGGGTTGTTGAGTACTGTAGCGGCCAGAATCCAATAATCTTGGCCTGAACGCGGGAAATAGCTAGGCGGTGCCAACTGACGTGAATCTGACTAGTTCCTGCGTTCTACTGTATAGCTTCCTAACTTCCGCGAGTGACGCACAGTCAAAGGTTGGATCGAAATATCAAAACACGGTTTGTAGTAATTCAATAGTAGATTCGTAACAAAATCTGTGGTACTTGTAACGGAAAAATGATCTGAAAATCCCTCCCGATCACCCTTATTTGATTGTATTGACATTTATTTTAACATTTTACCCTCGTTATGGATGGTGTACCTTTGACCCTCGCCGGTGTAATGTTATTTGCTTGTTTAACTGTCTTATTTGACTTTACACTCTGTATTTGCCTTTATATGTTTGAGACTTATTATGGGTGTTTCACTTTCCTATTATGTGACGCTGGACTGTTGATAAGGTGATGTTGTTTTACTGCGCACAACATTTTGTTTTGGCTCAACTTACGGTTGTGCAGTGATTTGACTGTTTGTCTTTTGACTGTCTACTGGGAACGTTTGTTTGTTGATTTGATTCCTGTAGGCAGAGTTTTGATCCCTTTTGCCGGGAATATTCCTATTGACCGACAGGTATTTAACAGTTGTATTTTTTAACCAGTTTTTACCGTGTAGTACGTATTTGTACCCGAGAACGTTTTGGACTGTATAGTTACCCAACGGCACTGTTGAGGTATTTTTGTAATTTGACATAACTTATTGTTGCTTTGATAGTACCACAGATTTTGTTACGAATCTGCTATTGAATTACTACAAACCGTGTTTTGATATTTCGATCCAACCTTTGACTGTGCGTCACTCGCGGAAGTTAGGAAGCTATACAGTAGAACGCAGGAACTAGTCAGATTCACGTCAGTTGGCACCGCCTAGCTATTTCCCGCGTTCAGGCCAAGATTATTGGATTCTGGCCGCTACAGTACTATCAAAGCAACAATAAGTTATGTCAAATTACAAAAATACCTCAACAGTGTCGTTGGGTAACTATACAGTCCAAAACGTTCTCGGGTACAAATACGTACTACACGGTAAAAACTGGTTAAAAAATACAACTGTTAAATACCTGTCGGTCAATAGGAATATTCCCGGCAAAAGGGATCAAAACTCTGCCTACAGGAATCAAATCAACAAACAAACGTTCCCAGTAGACAGTCAAAAGACAAACAGTCAAATCACTGCACAACCGTAAGTTGAGCCAAAACAAAATGTTGTGCGCAGTAAAACAACATCACCTTATCAACAGTCCAGCGTCACATAATAGGAAAGTGAAACACCCATAATAAGTCTCAAACATATAAAGGCAAATACAGAGTGTAAAGTCAAATAAGACAGTTAAACAAGCAAATAACATTACACCGGCGAGGGTCAAAGGTACACCATCCATAACGAGGGTAAAATGTTAAAATAAATGTCAATACAATCAAATAAGGGTGATCGGGAGGGATTTTCAGATCACTTTTCCTTTACACCTGTAGTGTCTAGATACAAACCTGGTTTTTTGTTAATGCGAAGACAATGCTCCCAGTCGCTCAACTTGTAAATTTTATGCACACTTATTCCGCTGGGATGTTCCAATATGCGAAGACGCAGCACTTACATCTTCTAGTGACAGCGGGTGGGGATTGAGACTACCTTCCATGAAGATGAATGCAATTTGTATATAAACTTATTCATACCTGTAAAAATGGTGTGTGCCTATGTATTCAGGAATAAATATTATTATTATTACGCAACAGCAGTATTATGTCCTCCTACTGTTTCTCCGTCATCGATAGCACCCTGAGACGTGGCAGCTTATCTGAAAGTGCACTTCTTCCTCGGCAGAAACATAATAAGCCAACTGCGATGGGTTCTAATTTCAGCTTCTCTCAGCAGTCGTCCCACCACTTCTCGTCAGATTACTGTGATTTTTCTGAGTAATCCCGTTGGTGTGGGGCATTAAACCAGATGATAGAATCCGTTTGGTAGTTAATGTTTTAAGTCCACCCTCTCTCGTACTTACATCCGTCCATCTGTCCTTGACGCAACGTATTTGTTCAGGTTGTCTGCTCTCGTTGGGTCTTCTGAGTTGTATCTACGAGATGTGAAGACTTTGTCAGTAACTCACTGGTAGTTTTTTATCCTTAAGGGTAACATCTTTGCGCGATTGTAAAGCTTGCCAATTTTTGGTGGGTGGATTCTGGGAGCTTCTCGGGGTTTCACCCAGGTCCTCAGGTTCTTGTTGGTAATAGCAGGTAATATACCACACTTCCGACGCCGGTGCCACATCCGCTAACATGGGTGCTCCGTCAAGAAGCTGTAGCATTGACCTGCTGTTCCCTTATCACAGTTGTGACGTATCCATTTTGGACGAATGGTACACGTAGTGGTTTCTCAGGCCTCCGACACTGATGCATTGCAAATACTACGGTTGTCAGAGTTTGTCTCTTGTTGGTGATTGTATGGTCTGCCTTCTGTGAGTTGAGGCCAACTACAGCGTGTCTCGGTGGACTCACTTGCTGACGCACGTGCTTTCCCCGACTTTTGCATTTTACCACCGGATGTTTGGAGGTGTTTTACCATCACTCTGACTGCATGAGTTTACCCGTTTCGGTAGGTACCGGTTCTGG
>OX104134.1:90958340-90986723 GCA_944470555.2 Heterobilharzia americana
GATCGCTTCTTGTTATATGAAGTCTACGCATTTCGTTTCAGAAGAATAACAATGTATTCATTTTATAACCTAGGGTTTAGTGTCCGCCATGTAAAGCTTATTTAGTAGAAGGGATTTCAGGACAAGGTCAGAAGTCAGATGTCTAATCTAAGGGTCTGGCGAATATACTGGGCACTTTTTTTAACCTAGAGACCATAATATTTTTTAAGACATTAGTAACATCTAAAATATTACCTCAGTGTTTACAAGCAAACTGTTTTAAAAATGTCCAGGTTAATGGGGATTCTATGTTGAGGTTGTATTCATCGTGAACTGAGATCAGGTGGAGAACCATTGAGAACCTGGGAGCACTGGACAGCCGTTTCATCGTACAGCGCGTACTGTTGATGAGTCCCATACTAGGATGAAGTGAATGTCCAGTGCTCCTAGGTTCTCAATGGTTCTCCAACTGATGTCATTCCGTGATGAATACTACCTTAACCTATTTTATGATATTGCGAACTCATTGTGTTTGGTTTACGTAGCACGTCAAGTTAGGGGTCCCTTGGCATTCACAAACCGTATCCAATCCACTTTAGTGGATGAAGCTTCATATCTCCATTGACTTATTTGTCTTCCTTTGCTTGTATCCTACGCCTAGCTTTGATATTTCTCAAACACTGGCCAGTTTACGAGAACTGAAGTGTGTAAATTCATCAGCAAGTGTAGGTAGATCTCAGAAACCACAGTTAAAACTAACATAATTGTTGTGTCAGGATATCTCTATGCACTCGGATGTCCAGGACCTTGTTTAACCGTATCGCAGTCAGTTGAAGCAGCTAAAATATACACTATTTTCATTCTTTTGGTTTCTTTTGTGCATCAACTTGTGTTCTACTAAAAATGTTTGTCTCAACTGTTGCGCTGCTCTATTAAGTTGTATATTACTTCTATCAAGTTTGTATGTATATCTTTTTTTTCTTTTTGTTGTTGTTCAGTAGAACACAGTTCATTTTTATAACATATCAGTGCTAATGTTTAATATCAGCTTTTATTTGTTTAGTGCAGATAATGAATATTATACTAGTTCTTTCTTCAGTAAGGTTCGCCCTTTTTTATTGACTAATTGAACTATCTATTATGTTTATGTCTTCATTTATGTATCTGAAGCTTGTCTACTACTTACTTACTTACTAGTTAAACTAAGTTTGCTGTTATATATCTGAAGCAACTAACATATATATATATATATATATATATATATATATATATATATATATATATATATATACTGACCTCTTTCATTATGATTTAAGCGGGCTTTTATATACCTACAAAAAATCAGTAAGATACTTCTATGAATGTTTGTAAATGAAACGTGTGTGCACTGAATTAATTATTGATTATTTCAACTCACATTCCAATGTTATAGTTTTTATTACTTTTATTTTGAAATTACTCATTCACTAGATGATGTAATTATCACTTACTAAGAGTTCTATTATTGTTATTATCATGAAAATGTACGCATATGTCTTATCTGAAGATGATCAGTTTTTAGAAATTACTTCTTTAAAAAGAATTCCATACAATAAAGTGTAAATTTGAAATAATTATCAAACCGATTCAGTCTGTGTTTAGTATCGCTCAGGCAATATATATATATATATATATATATATATATATATATATATATATATATATATATATATATATAATACTGATCCCATTGGATCACTTTGATCCTGTAAGATAACTTCAACCTATTAAATTGATCTAACTTTAAGTAATTTTAAAATATTTATGCTCAACACTATCATTTTTCATTGATCATATTCATACCGTTTTCCAATTCATCAGTTTCTAAACAAACAACCTACCAGAGTGAATTCAAATGATATTAGTTGGAAGGCCAGCAGGGCTCGATGGATCTGCATAAGAAGTATTTAAAGACAGTGACCATGGATTATTGGTAAGATTAACTGAAGTGTTATGTAGCATATGGAATTCAAATATGATCGCCTCCGACTATTCTGAATCACCGACTGTCTCAGTTTCTAGGAAAGGAGAAATATTCTGCTGTTACCTCCATAAGAGAATTAGTTTGACGAACATAGATTATTGTTTATATAGGCGAAGTTTGGTTACTGCAAACAATAAAAAACCTGACCAGTTTCGGACGTGGTCGTGACTGTATTGACCAAATCTGAACCTTCTGCCAGGTCTTTTAGAACAGACGTACGTAACAACTACCGATACTTGCTAGTTTGTTGACCCGAAGGTGGCGTTTGACTTTGTTTATTGAGAGGTCTTATGGCAACGTGTGTCATTGAAAAGAATGTAGAATAAGGCGCTTATTCGAACATCATTGGGTATACTTGAGCTCATGATCAAATATCGATTGAGTTGTATGTATCAAATGGTATTCGTCAAGGGTATCCACCCGCTCCATCCTTAGTTAGCTTTTCCATGGACCTGTTTATGTAGATCTTTCTCTCTTCTCATCTGGCTTTACAGGTACTGACCTTATTATCAAAGGCTGTCAGGGGGACCTAGAGTATGCAGGTGGTCTAGCCCTGCTAGATGAAATGCTGACTAGATATAGAGTTTTGTGGATAGACTGAATATCAATCTGAAAATGTTTGGGATGTGTTTCTCACCATCTAAATGCAAGACTGGTCTGTGTTGATACCTCATATAAAAACAGAGGGTAAAGTAATTAATTCTATTGACTACGTCCCTTACTTGGGAAGTCAGATGGTCCTTGGCATGTCACTGACCGTGAAATCTCTGCATGATTGCAAAAATTTCAATTACCTTCAACGCACTTACGCCATTTGTGACACCGGCATGATACCCAGTTGCCTATTTAGGAATGAGAGTCCTGTACTGCAATTCACTCCATTCTACCTTATGGCTTTAAAACATAGCTATTATAGGTAGAGGACATGAGACAGCTTTAGCTGTTTAACTAACATTGCCTTCATAGCATAGGCCGTATGTCATGTTGCTACCACTTAATTAACGTAAAAGTCATTTTTAGAGTTTTAGGTAGAACGGAAGAGTTAGTTGATACGGTTGTGAACCTTCACCAACTGAGATAGCTGAGAAATGTTGAATGAGTGCCTGGTCATCCGATGTGCAGTTTTGGCTTGGGTATGGTTTGACTGGAAAAGATTAAGGGTGGTCGAATCTACCCGTTGCATCAGTCTGACTCGTGTAGGGAAGTATAGACCTTCATGCTGGGGTTCGCCAAGCAGCCGAAACCAATTATTGATGACTCTATGCGATATATTCCAGGACTAATCTCAATGGTAGAGATGCATCCACACACACTCTTCATTTCAATTGTTGTTTCGAATCTTGTTATCATTTTAACCTTTCTTCCTTTCTTTCTGCGATTGTTTGCAACTTTTAATTACATTCTTCTTCTTGTCTTTAACTTATATCTTTATCCCTTCAACCTTGATTTGCTGGTTTGAGTTGTAACACCTTGAAGCGTTACACAGTGATTTCAGGTACCATATTGGTATCAACTAACTGATCGCTCAAGAGTAACTAAGGTGACGTTGCCTAGGCCACATTACTAACCAAACTTTTTGATGTCCTTTTTTCAATGTGGTTATGAAGTTGGGAGACATCATTAAGGTGCACTTTCATTAGTGTTAGATGATTGGAAGAAATCAGCAGGAGGGTCATGTTTTTAGTTTATGTATTTTTGGTACTCGTCTATATTGAATCGGTACTCCCGCAGGAACTGTTTTTTCCTCAGATATTGAGACCTCCTTCACTCAGCTACAGTTAGATGTGACTATCAGGTTGTAGAAACGCCTTAGAGATAAAATGATTTTCCTCAAAGCTGTTAATTCATATTACTGAAAGATGTCAAAAGCAAAAAACCTAGGTCCGGAATCTACCACGACTGCCTCCAACTAGTCTGCTCTTTCCAATAATATGGTTGTAAGACGCAGCAGTACAAGGTGTACGACATCATGAGACTGCGAATTCTAGATAATGGATTTTTTGTTCCTTGTGCAAGGCGGGATTACAGAATGAGCGATGTAGAATTTTTGTGTGAAATCCGAGAAAGTCAGATAGAAAAAACAATATGGAACCATACACGTCCAACCTCGGCATTGCTAGCAAGATGATTCCGCCATACGCTAGCAAAGCTATGAAGACACCAGTGGCCACAGACGTGTGACTGGATCATACCTTTTAATTTTAACGGCTGTCTTAACCAAATGACAGGACAAAACGAACTGCAACGCAGTTTACTCATCATTTGATAGACAGTTGGATCTCTTGCCAGTAGACACAAGATATAACGCAAGTTGGTAAATACCAAACAGAACGTCTGCACAATCAACCACTTCACTCCAAATCACTAGTACTATTTGCTTGCGAGTCTTGAAGCATCATCTTATGTGTGACAGGTGCGAAACGCGTACCAACATATTCAGATTTTTCCTCAAGGCGTTCAGAAGACTGCATTTTGTCAGCGTCTTCTGTTATCAGGACAATATCGTCTGCACACTCCAAGTCAACCAGATGAGATCCCTGGAGTAGGTCAATCCCTGTTAAATCACGAGTACCTAAGCTATGTCCATTAGTACCTGCATGACGAAGTCAAATAGGAATGGTGACAGTGGTTGTCCCTGGTGGACACCACTAGTTGTCGTCAATTCACATGAAAACTCTCCATAAGCCCTTACACGACTGTGTGAGTTCGAAGAAAGAGCTCTGACTAACATCACATACTTGATTGGTACTTGAGGTCAGAGACTGCCACAACACTTCACAGTTGACAGAGTCAAATGCCGCCTTCAGGTTGAGAAATATGGTGTGTATCGGCCACCGATAGGTATGTCTGTATTTCAGAACCTGTTGAACGGTGAAGATTTGGAAAAAGCAACCTCATTCATGTATGAAGCCTGCCTGTTTTTCCCTAGTGTGCTGTTCTTGAGCTCCGATTAGGCATTGGATAACTATGAACCCTAGAATCATGGACACAATATTAGTCAAAATAATTCCCCTTTGTTTGTCACAGAAGACTTCTCTCTCTTCTTATAGACTATGATAATCACAGAATTAGACCAGTTTGACGGTACTACCTTTAATTTTCACACACTACCTAGTGCATTCGTCACTTTAATTGGCAATTTCCTATCTTCATCCTCCAGGTGGCAAACTGTCAGTTTCTGCTACTTTGCATCGTTTCAGGTTCGATGCAGTCTTCTGAACTTCAAGGAGAGTTGAAGGACCAACATCTAATTCGTATTCATATTCAGGCTATATGTTGGTTGACCGAAACGTCGCTGTGTGCCAGTTGAACTGTGCTTCAGACTTCCACCCAACGTTCTAGTTATCTGTCGTCGGAGGTTGTCACAAGCCTGTTTAAACGCGTGGTCGTAGTCTAAACAGATAGTGCAGAAGAAGTGGCAATCCTCCAACCATTTCTTACGGAAATCGACCTATGTCCATCGTTGGTTTGTTGTCAGCGGATGCCAAGTGAGACACTGTCTCTCCTTATGCTTCTAGTTGGTGTTGGTCAAAAACAAGTGAGAACATTGTAACAGACGATTACCATTAGCGGTTCGTTGGGACGGGGTTCCGTAAATACCTCCAAGATGCCTTTCTTATTGGCTCATCTTCCCTAATTGAGTGTCAAACTTTCCTGCCGTTATAACATTATCTGGGCTTTTCTCTTTGTGTATCAAAATTGACAGCTTCCCATAGAATTCATCATTTTCATTATCCGAATTGCAGTCGGTGGATGCATAGGAGGAGACTACGAATAAGGATCGGTTGGTTTCATGATTCTTCTTGTTCTTACTTATCTATTCAGTCGAACAACACATAAATATGTGTTTACTGGTATCCAGTCGATTAGCTCCCTCTCTGACCTACAGCTCAGTGTTATGCCTGAGTGAATTTCGAAGATTCACAGCACTGGTCAAGTGTGTTCAAATTAATAACCATACTCGGGTCCTGTGTACGTGTCTCAGAGACAATATACGTCCATGGCTTGAGATTCCAGAGTTTTGGTGAGCCGTACTTGCTGTCGGATTTGGCATCGATTTCGGACATTGTTATCTCCTTGGTAGATGTGCACCGCGATTCTCAGCCTCCTAGCTTGGTGCCCACATTCCAAATATAGTCGATAGAATTTGGTCTGCATTCAGGACTAAACAACATGAAATCGGTCGCTCTCCCGTGACCTATCAGTGTTGTAAGCTCCTACATGAAATCGATAGCACGGTATTAAGAGACTAAAGATGAGGTTTCGATAGCTTTGATCGTCCACAATGGTAGCAGAGTAGGATGTTATAGCAGGCCTTATGTTGGTATCGAGAAGTGAAGGCGACGGAGGCGAACAAGTTGAAGAGGGTAGTTTATATGCATATTGTGTTTTGTGTACACTCGAAAGCGTGCGTGTAGTCAATACTTCCCAGCTGCTCACGCCATGGAATGTTATTTCCTTTAAGTATGTCTAAAAGGGAAGAAAACTTGTGTGGACTTCAAGGCGTGCGCGACATCTGCTTGAGGCCTGTTACTCACGACCTTTTGCAGGTTGTTTTTGGGTTTGGTTGTTATAATGCCGGATACAGAAAACCTATACCTTAGGTACCGGAAGACCGCGGGTCGGTGAGAAGTGTTCTATTTTGGTGTCCGACCTTTTCTAACTCCTTTTCATAAGGAAGTCAGCATCAACGTGGCACTGCCGGTTGCCCAAGGGGAACACTTTACTTCTATCACATCGCACTCAGCTAGAAGCAGTACGACTTCGCCCTCAGACCCCCATCATAGTGTGGTAATTTACACTACTGTGGTAACTGCTGTTCGCCTTACCACTATCTTACAGACCTTTCTGACATGCTAGAGCCTCGAGGGAACAAGCATTCCAGCCAGTATGACTCGTTGCGTCATTGTAATATACAAACTGGACCACCACATCATGGTAGCAGCTTTCGGCCAAGAGGGTCTCGAGATTCTCATGTATGACTTGTGGATTATACCCAGTTGTCAACTAAATGTTTTCACTGATATCACTAGGTGCTGTATTTATTTTCCATATAAATGATGAAAGAATAGCCTCTGTACTTTATGCCATCAGCCACCCGTTAATTCCTTCTCCATGTTTAGGTAGACTAAACAGCGGAAGCAAGTGATTCATACTCTAGTCATTGATAACGACGTGGTTCATTTGACTCATGCTGTCAGTTATAAAAGTTTGCTGATCAATTCGACAACTAATTTCATTGTTACTTGCTGCTGTGTATAAATCGCGTCTTAGTTAAAGGTAATAATAGTAAGTTCTTCCTAGTACTCTTTACCGTATTTTAAGTTGCTTTTTCTTACCTTTGAATAGAGGTAATAAAATGTTTACTGAGTTGTAACTTAAATAATCTGGATGCTTGATTAGCACTTACTGATATACAGGTTTGTGCATGTCTATGAAAATTTGCATAGTATTGTTGTTTCTTATCGAATTCCTACCTTGCATGACCATGTACGCTGGGTTTTTAATATCGCTTTCTGCTTATTTGGTACCGGTGGTGATTGAAGCTGAAATGAAAATTCGGGCCGCTGCAGGAATCGAGCCAACGGGTTTCCAGTTCAGTCGCGGCCTATATCTTTATCTCACCTTCAATCATCACCAAGTATCAACGCTAATATGTTAGTAGAAAACTTGACTATATTTATTTGTTATATCATCTATACTTTTTTTACATCGATTTATCATGCATAAAACACAAAATTACTTGAACTTATTGCGTCGGGTTTATTTTCCATTTTATTATTTATAGGATAGTACTTGCTTACATTACTCTGTTGGTCATGGTGCTTGGCGAGTGGTTAACTTAATTTTGGATACAGGACATGCTCATCCAGATCATCTAAATCGGTCCGGCTTTTCACCGATTATGATTGCTACTCTAACTAATGTAAGTCATAATCATCTTTTTCGTTGTCATAATTGCTTATTCCTGGATTTGATTGGTGGATACATTCTCCGCGTTAGTAACACTAACCCATCATTATTGTAAACTACTCTCATTTTGCTAAAGAGATGGTGATTCATCATCTTGAGTCATTGGGATACACTGTTTTTGGGATAATTTCTCTATGATTGTCGTGGGATGATTCCCCCTTTAAGATATTTGGAAAAAACCGATTAAGTCTTGTTCTTATATATTGTTGAATCCCTGATCTAATCTAACTAATAATTCCAGGTCACCGTGCTTAGATACGTCAGGTGCTAATCCGTCAAAGCCGTTCGTCCCTCCCTCTTTTCGGATTAATCAAATACCCAACTTTTGTAAGAGTTGGGGCCTGTATGTCAATGTTCCATTGGAGAAACAACTGGAAAGCGAGCAGCCGAAGAGTAGTTGAAGCCTAATTGAAGTATCGCAGCGGTCATTTCAGTCATTTTCACTACAATACATTCCTATACCCATCTCTCCAGTGTATTATCACTGACCATCGACTTTTTCATCTGATTTTCTCTGATAAATCGACACAAACATTTAGTGTGCTCATCGAAGCTACTTTTGTCTACCCATTTTACCTTCTTTATCCATCACTACTCACAGTTTATATGTATGCTGTTCGTCAGTTTACATTTCGGCTGCATCCACCCTTCTTGTGCTCAGAGCTTGCATAACTTTATTCACAGAAGTGCAACTGACAAGACGATTGTAGAAAAGATTATTGGTTTATGTCTACTGTGGAGACTTCAAACGGACTTTGCAGTGTTTTATTTTCATATGATATCTTGTCTTTCTATTTAGATCCAATTAAGACGGATGAAGAAGACACAAATTTATTCGTTATGTTTAACTGTTTTTTTGAAAACTATTCAGTAATTTGAGATATTTTATATATTCATCTCCACTATACTTCACCTTCTGTTTAGGTCTCTGATCCTATTGCTCTGAAAACGATCAGTCGATTGTTTAGTATGGGTGATACTAACCTCCACACAAATACACCTGCTCGTCAGTCTCCATTAATGTTAGCTGCATTAAATGGAGCTGTTGATATCTGCTCGTTACTTATTGCACACGGTGCTGATATTAATGCTCAAGATGCTTCTGGCAATACTGCCTTAATGTATGCAATTGAACAAGGTCATATCGACGTCATAAACTGTTTACTCGGCTATGGGATTTAGATTTAACTCTGGTTGACAATGTAAGTTGATGGATCGGAAAACCTGTATTTTGTCTGATCTCTCTTAATGTGATACGTTTACTTCATTCATTCTAAGATGAACTATTCGTATGGTTTTTTAGCGTATAACGCCACTTACATTTACATCTAATCAGGTCTTGTTGGTAGCAGTAGTTGTTCACTACAGATGTGCATTAACAGAGGTAACTACGGTGAAATTCTCAATTTAGTTGTACTAGCATTTGTTGAGTAAGTATGGTGTTATCAAAATGTGATTTTTCCCATCAAATGCTTATTGTATTGATGAAGCTATACAGAGTAATTTGGATTCTGTGTAATATTTTTGTTTTCCAAGTAATCACGACACCATTTTGGTTTGTAGATGACAATGAAATAGAGAAGGCTTTTTTATTGTCGTACTGGAACTCTGGCCGGATGCATCTACCTCTTTGAAAGTGTTACTATATCGGAACAGAACTCAGAAATTAGATGTATCTGCACTTAATATATGGTTAGAAGGCAACATATGCTTAAAATATACTTTATTGATGCACTTTTTTGTGTGAAAGACTTGTCGTACTTTAGACACTTCACTGAATAGATAGCATTTCTAATACAAAGTCAGAATAGTCGAGTAGCAACTTTACAACTAGAGATAAGAATACAGACTAACCCTAAAAGTGCGTAAATGACTTGTCTCATATACAAGTGTGTCAAATTAAAAAAAAGCATGAATTATGTTTACTAGAAATTAATCTTTGCATAACTTCTTATGTCATACCTATGCACTTTAGAGGTATTTTGGCGAGGAAATGGAAATTTTCACTCAGGGTGTAGGGGTGTTGGTACTATTTGCAGACAAGATATTTCTGGAGTAAAATTTGCAAGGAAATTCTATTAAATGATATAATTTGGCGTTCTCTACAAAATACACTGTTTTTTGCTTTCCCGATTTTGCCTTCCAAATATACTTTGTTACCAAATGATATCAACCTTTGACTTCTAGCGTCTTCGTTGCATTGCTCGGGTTTGATGTAATCACTATGTGAGTAATATTGAGGTCAGGTGAAGGATACTAGGCAAGACAGGCAAGTCGATTGGTGAGGTTGTGAACCTTCATCGACCGAGGAGGCTTTTACATGTACTGCGCATGCTGGACCACAGCCTACTTTGACGTGCCATGCTAAGAGATATTGGATTAGTTTGGAAAAAGGTTCAGGGTGGCCAAACCAAGACCTAACGCCATTTGATGAAGTCTCTCACTGTTATATTCTACCGTGTCAAGTTGAGCCAGTGCACTTGAGTGCGAAGTTGTACGTTGATTATTTCAGTCAGTCTGTTAGGACTTTTCATTATATCTCAGAATGTACTATTCAACTGCACAGCCATAATGAAACAAGTATCTTGTTCACTGCCCATTATTTCTAAGGCATGAGAACTATTCATGTAATATTGATTTAAAACAGTAACCCTTTAACAGCTGATCAATGTCCTTTCAATTCCTTATATATTTGATAACTAGTTCTCAATTGTAAATTATGTAGTAGCAAGGTTGACAGTGTCATCGAGACATCAGCTGACTAGATTCATTTGACTGAGAAGTCTAATCAACACTTTTTTAAAAGTTATCAATTTGAATTTAACAAATTCCATAGTTTTGGTACTGTTACTTCTTAGCTATCGTAATTATTATTGTTATTATTTCAAACTGACTGATAATATGAATAGGCTGATTAATTCTCCTCCAATTCACAGAAGTTATTAATGTATAAAGCCAGTATACTGATAGAGAGAAAGTCAGTTCAAGTAAATGGATTTTGGCATCTGAACACCCCACCTGCTCTGTATAAAACAATATAATCTGGAACATGGCAAGCTGTCATATCTATTATTCATGATCAAATGTTAACTGAATAAACAGCATGAAGTATTTTGATGAGATAAAGCTGAAGAATTTGCTCTTAGCTGAATATATTATTCGACATGAACAGGTAGAATGACAAGCAGAAGAAAAAAAGTGCAGTTCGCAATCGCGTGCACAGCTTTGAGTTGTCTTCTGTAGGTTTATGTATGTTTACTTTAGATAGTATGTGATTATCGAGGCTAGATTAAGTCGAATATACTCTAATTCTGTTGTGTGTGTTATTAAGGTATGTAATCTTGCGTCTTATAGGAAGACTATGGAAGAATTACGATTGTTCACATAGAAATATGTTCTGGGCTAATTTTACAGTTGATAAATCCTACAGAAAACCCTCAGTGGTTAATAAGCGTTTGCTCATTTAATCTTTCGAACTTTCACTCTAAGAAATGTACACCTCATCGTTCAGGCATTTGTTACCAAATTTTTATTTAGCTTTGAGTTGTTTCAAAGTAGTACGTTTATACTATCCACGTTATCTGAAACTTATAAAAACACCGGCAACGAGACATAAAGACAAAGTCAACGTAGGACCTCTCACAGAAGTGCATCCATTCAAGTTGCCCTACTTCACATTAGCATGCAAAAAACAAGTGAACAGAAATAGACATATCAGAGTGAGAGAAAAATGAATCTAAAACTCAAGGTTAGTGAAAACGCTCAAACCTGAAAAGACATCAAAAGTGAGTACATCTGCACTATTGTGACTGATTTTCATTACTGTCACCAAAAGTCCTCCTATGGTCTTTTAAATCCTGGTGAAATAGTCCACACCTCCTTAAACTGTTCAGACCGACAGTCAAAAATTTCATGGATTGGTTCCACTTCTAGGTCTAGTCACCCCAACTTCTAAACCTAATGTAACTTCCCCTATCATTGTACATCAAGGTAGACCGCGCAACATATAACTAAATCGCCTCAGTCTCTGAGAGATCATGGTCTCATTCACAGACTTGTCTTCCTTTCTTGGCACCCTCCGCCTAACCTCGACATTTCTACCATAGTGTTTCCACGATACACAAGCAGTGGGACGAAGACATCTGTTTAAGAACCTGTAATTTCTTCATATCTCCTCAGGAGTGTGCACCTATGACCCTGGTGGCGACCAGACGCAGGACCCTCAAGTTTCACAACGAGTACGTTACAATTGAACTCTGAAGTCATTGTTATAACCTCTCTCATTTTCCTTCGAAGCCAATTCTCACTCATGTTTCTCTCGGGATCCCTGACAGATAACTTCTATATATTGTGTACTTCCATATGTTATTTCTCATAGTCATTCAAACTGAGTAATACACTTACCTTTTATTAGCTTACGTAAAAACCCACCATCCGCCTAGACATTACCTTACGGCTTTCATTAAAACTTTCGGTGTCACTATTCACTTGGGTAGAACTTCTATTAAACACAAACACTGTTACAAGATCTTTCTGTCATCCAGGCCAAATGCTGCTTTCAGATAAAGTAATATTCCCAGTGTTCGGTATTAAGTTGTTTGTTTCTGCTCAACATCTGTAAGACGGTGTAGATTTAATCAGTTTCATCAAGTTATTTTCCTCAATGTTAGATTAAAACTTGGGCACTGCAAAAGAGTGTAATTCCG
The DNA here is from genome assembly GCA_944470555.2 of Heterobilharzia americana. Taxonomy (NCBI): domain Eukaryota; kingdom Metazoa; phylum Platyhelminthes; class Trematoda; order Strigeidida; family Schistosomatidae; genus Heterobilharzia; species Heterobilharzia americana. Next base: position 90,971,022 of record OX104134.1, read on the forward strand.
TATATATATGTCACGGTAATACAGTATTATGATATGATTATGAGCAACAAATTTTGCTCAAAACGTCATTGAGTAAGTTGGCTGTATCAAGTAAGCAGTTTAATATGGTATTTTCCACAACGCTCGAAACTGGGTTAAAAGAAATAATGAAGCACCCTCAGCCACCTTTTGTACATCCGTTCACTAGGCAATGAGCCACACCTGTTGTGTGAGGGCTAGTGATACTACCTGACTACCCAAACTTCGGTAGGTGAAGTGGGACTCGAATCCACGACCCAATGGTTGATAGTCATACTTCAAAACCAGTGAGCCACAACTCCAACTTAAAATTGGTTATCGCCTTCAAACTTCATCTCTTGGACTACCAATGTGCAGTGATTCATTATTGTGCTTAACATTTACCTTTTTGCTTATCAGGAAAGTACTCCAATTTCCTATTTGAAAGTGAAGCAAATTACATCACTAATACGCCATTTAATTTGGTTTTTAGTTCAGACACAAACATAGGGAGGCGATCATAATTTGTTCCTTCTACAGAGACGTTAATTTCCCCTTCATCACTTCTCTGAGACTGCTGCTTTAGATAACATGTTTCCTATAACAGAAGCGTAATCACTTTCGATAATAACTACTTTAAACGGTGAATGTGACTGTAGTAAAAAAAAATCTCATTGACTGACCGTTGCATTTGTTTCTCTTGTTTCTCTTCATAGAACGGGAAAAATGCACTAGCTGTGGCGAAATCTAAAAATGATTCCGAAATCCTCAATCTTATCCATTCAGTTTATAATACTTCAAAGGTAATATCTTTTTATACGAATTGGGGTCTAAGTTGATTGTGTTTTGATATCGTAATGATTATGAAAGGCAGTGTTAGTTCCCCCCTTTTAAACCTGAACTGGCCAAAACGGAGATTTCTCTGGTGATTAGTGATTCTCACTGCACAATAACGAAACGCACAGTAATATATTATCCACACACCCACATTGGAGAGTCCTTAAACTTCAGGGTATACTGCGTAGTAATTCTGTCATAGTTTGCCGCTCCTTTATCACTGTTTATTCTTATTTTTATGCAGTATGAAACTCAAATTTCTATAGATTGCCATTCATTCAGTGGGTCGAGACTCAAAGCAATAGTTTTTACTGCAACATCCCTGTAACAAATCAGATGTTGAATGATCCGTGATTTACATATTTGCTGCAACTCATATCTAGTGTTAACATATACTATCTTCAGTGTAGTCTCTCCAGATACATTATGATACGTCTGTTGGTTTCTATCTTCTCTTTTATACATTATGCATAGTAGATCTAAAGTGGCGTTCTTTACACCAACGTTAGGAATTTATTTCAGGTTGGTACTCATCATAAACGGACATCAGTGGGAGAAACTTCGGAAAATTGGAAGTACTGGACAGCTGTTTCTACCTAGTATCGAACTACTCAACCGTGTGCACCCTTGACCTCGCCAAGGATCGAACCCGGAACCTTTAGGTTCTGCTGCGAAACTCTCAGATTACGCAAATGACAAAAGCAAAGGAAACGTTATATTCTATGTTTTTCTACTGAATGATGCATAAATGGTCAGCGTAGTTTTCAACTATTCACTGTTTATTCATTGATATCATATCATGAATAGTTTCTTTTCAAAACCGGATAAATTGAACTTTACCGTTTTGTGGTTATTAGACCAGGTTATTGAGTTCTAAATGACTCGGATAGGTAGCTAGATAGGATTATTCACTGTCACAGGGTAAGCGTCTTTCAAAGTTTCATTTACGTATTTTAATGTGAATCAGCATAACTGTGAACTGAATTCCACGTTTATAAATAAATAATTACGATTGTATTTCTTTTTGGCACAATTTGCTTCTTGGCATATTTATTTAGTCACAGAAAAAAAAAGCCTCATTTACCCACTACTTGAATATCTTGAATACCTTCATTGCTCGCTAACCTGCTTATATCTAGAGTAATTATTATGCAATTACCTTTCTTTTAAGAAACATATTGTTTGCTTGTTTTTAAAAAATGTACTTAAATATTTTAGGCGAATGTAGTAACCAGCGAAATTTCCCCTGGCGTCAGGTTAGTTACTCTATATACATCGTTTATAAACATTTTTTTCTAATGATTCTTAAACATTTTCTTACTTTAAACATTTTCAGTTGTCTAGTTTGTTTGTGTATCATAGATGAATGTATAGATGTGGTTAATCAATCACTCAAAGAAAGAAAACAGTCTAATTAGCATATTTTCAACGGTATTTTTCTCTACCTCTCATTCGAACAGCTCACCTAGACACCAACATACAGTCATTTAAACAAAAATCCAAGTGCATATCTATCAACGGTATTGCACACGCAACACGATTGAGGTCGGTTAATTTGTTGGATTTTTTTTGTCTGTCTTTTTATAGAAATAATGAAGTACAGTTCCTTCATTGATTGTTAATCTTTCGAATTTTTTTTAATCGATCAAAATGTTATTTTTTTGTGAGCGCATTTTCAGAAAAGAGTATGCACATAATTATGTGCATTCGAATGTACACAGTAACATATATGCTAGTGATTCTTATACTTACACTGTTACTGTTACACACTAACTACTGTACGTAGCTGCTTCTTTTCTTTATTCGTAAAATGTATTCACAGTGGTCACAGTATTCACGAGTAGTGCTTTGCCCCTACTGCTAAGATCTATGATAGTCTGCATACAATTTCTAAGCACTTTTTCTCACTCTCCGTCGTGTTGCTTTTCTCAAGCTGGGAAGACTTCACTGTCGTTCTAGATAACTGGCGATAGATGCTTGTGGGTTTTTGGTCGCGTATTTGGCTTCTTTCCTGCACTGAGTTAAACACCTTCAGTCGATCACGATGTATGAAATCCTCTAAGCTATTTATCCATTAGTTGTTCACAGTTAGTTCTGTATCAGTCGTCTTCTTTTCCGGGACATGACTCGATTTCTTCGCATCAAATATTTTGATTGAAAGTCATTCACAGTGGAATTGATAGTCTGTCACTATTACTACGTGTCATTTCCACTCTACATGTTCCTTTTCTATACAGGGGAAATAATTCAGTTGCACTATTCTTCAAAGGTGTTATTCAGCCTGGCAATCAACTTTGTAGTCGATAAGTCCTCACTTTACCGTATTCTGAAAATACGGTGTTTAGTTCTCTTTCCGTTTCACTACAGTCAGAAAATGGCTTTAGCACCTCAATCACCTATTTTCCATGTTGAGTCTAGTAAATAGAAAAGTCTTGATGCAGTTACGAATTCCTGCTTTTTTTCACCATGACGCTTAACATTTACACTGGTGATGAAATAATCTTTACTGCCTTACATGAACAGAGGGAATCGTATGATTAAGTTTTAGTTAAATGCAAGTAAGAGTGAAGGACTCTTTCAATGCAGGAACGTCTCATGAGTTTTGCAACCGATGCTTCTAACTGTTAGAGAAAATATACGCTTATCGTTTGATAACATACTAGTATGGGGATACTACAGGTAGCATTTGTATTTATATTTCCTGGTTTTCAGATTAAGAACTAATGTTTAAACCACCTTCAGCCGTCTTAAATTTCTGCAGTCAGTTCCCTACTGTTTCACTACTACTTGAGGGGGGCGGGAGGAAGCTTCTAAAAATGTCTATCTGTGTCAACGCTCCATGTTGGCGCATACAGTTGCACATATGAAGCTTTCGTTGTTGTTCTAGACAATATGACTAGCAGAAACTTCAAAAAGAAGGAAAGTATGAAGATACAAGTGGTTTAATATCATGAGATTTCCGATAGCTTCATTTTTGTCGAGATTGTTCTTGACCGTTAAACCATCCAAGTCAGAGGGTGCAACATTTTAACAGTAACTCCAAACTAAAAGTATTCCATACTATATCACATATATACCATTTGCTATCGTCTTCTAGAAGAATTTATTGATGAATATTCATTTGTTATTATTATTACCATGCGTTTATATTCTAGAAAATGAACACAATAATAAAAGTACCAGTCAATTTAATTCGGGTTAGCTAAAATATATTTATATATCATATTTGTAGAGGTGGTAATTCCTTTAACCCACCGTCTGCCTGCATCTTAAATTGCACAAATTAGTATTTCTCACTTTCTGATATATAATTAATCGCCTAATACTAATATCATTTGGTTTTTAATCGTATGGCTCCCTTATTTATTTCGTTGGGTGTATCAAACAATCTTTTTTATTTGTGTTTAAGCGTTTTTTCAGCCTTTTTTATTTTATGCATCAACGTCTTCATGCCTAACATTACATATATACACAATAAGAGAATATGCGCGAGTTGGTAACTGTGTTCTGCATCTTGTTGAGCACTGACGACGACGTTCACTGTTTGGGGTTGGACGTTTTCAACCAGCTGTTAGTTTTGGGCCCTAAATGTAGCTGTTAGAAGACTGTTGAAAAAGTTACCTGTGGATTTTATCACTCTTCAATCGCAGTTCTTCAGCCATATTCCTCATTAGATGTATCCAATTTAGTCATTCGTTTGAAATAAATAGATCTGAGCTGTGTTTCTAATCTATTTTGTTCAGCTATTTGCATACCTCCTGTTTGTAAGTTAGCTTCGAAACGTCTGGAAGCCAACTATTTTACGACTTCATCAATAATTTTGATGGTAGACTTTTCCAAGACTTTCGGAGGATCTTGAGTGCTAATACTTTTGTAGAGATGATCACACCATTCGTTTGACTAACCTCCATACATTTTGCACTACTGTACTCAAGCTTTTGGCGACGATGTAACTGCCTGATATTCACTTATAATATTAGTTATTCCTTGATATCATGACAATCCCTTTTACATGCTTTACATTAAGACTGATCAAGTTTAAATTTCTTTAACATCTTCTGTGATATTTTCTATGTAGTGTTCAGCTTTAATAATAAATGCATTCACATTTCTTTTTAAGCATCTGTTAGTTTGACGTGCGTACGTAGTCAAGATTTGCTGTGTAGTTTCTTAGTTCACTGCTATTGTGATGTAATTTCTCCTGATATTCATAGTACATTTCACGGTTACTACATAAATCTCCATTGTTTATATACTTTCTCAGCTTCGTACTGATGAAATACGAATATAATATAATCAGGTTCTTGGCATATAGAGTAAGATCGATTTGTTCTAATGAATATGTGGGAAAAGAACTACTGTGTATCCGTGATATTCTAAGTGAAAACGGATATCCGAATAAGTTCATCAAAACTAATATCAACTACATTGGTCTCAAACAAGAACTGATGACAGTGGAGAAGAAGTCTTTATTTATGCGCTTACAATTCAAGGGAGACACTGCAAATGACATTCTATCACAAAGCCTAGCTAAAGCAGTCAATAGGACGTTTTATGCAGGTCGGCTTTGTAAATCATTCAGTAGTCGATCAGTGCTCAGTCCGAGACTAAAGGATAGTGTACTCTTCATCTTGTATATATCAATTTTACTGATCCTATGGAACTATTTACATAAGGCATACTATTTGGCAGGTGCGTCTAAGGATACCCGAGCATTTACCGACTTGGTTCGGAAAGGGCGAACTGAAAGTGATGAAATGTTCTGTCCAAGCGCACTTAGTAAATACATGACATCACGTAGATGCTAAAACATCCCTGACTGTCATACATAGTGTACCAAAAGCAATAATAGGTGTAGCTCACTAACACATACTCAATGTGGTTGGGGCTGCTCCAATAACGTTAATCAAGCCTGAACTTTGGCTTCAGAAGGCATGTCCAAGCTTTGTTCCTCACTTGGTCATCAATAACCTAAAGGTCGCTCTCTTCTATTTTTGTTGTCTTTTCCTTTATCATCACGTTCTTCATCTGTATATATATCATCCTAATAGTGGCAAATCAAAAAACAAAATTGATTTCCTTACAGTCCCTGATTTACATTCCATTTTTAAAATGTCTTTGCCCCAAACTTGACTTGTTTTACTCTATACAATGCCATCTTTTGGCTGTAGAGACTAATTTGAATTTATTGAAAACAATATTCTTTGTTCAAATAGTATTTAAAAGGTTCCTATTCATGTTATTCTCGATAGTTTAAAAATGCCTGCAGTATTTTATCACAACCTTTGACTTGTCTTAAGTTAAAGACAATTTAGACTTTCGTGTTTTGAAAATTACTAAATGCAATACAGCTGAAGTGCAGAACTTAGCTAACAGAATGTTTGTCAAGCTTTTGTTGTAAAGTTGTTTTTAATGAACAGATGATTTTTCCCGATATAAAGTAAAGTATTCTTATGGTGTTCGTTTGCTATGCATCTTGAAATAAAGTTAGAAAATTTGAGAATTCTCAGTGTAACATAGCTAACTTCGTGTACCTAACAGTTTTACATCTATGTTGTGTATAATTTCACAGTATCTGTACTTTTGTTAGATGGCTGTATCCCACTGGGGATAACAACCTACAGTATATGTGCTAGCTTTATTTCTTTCCTTCACTTCAATTATGCTAACAAAAGGCAATTAATAAGTGTTCGGAGCTTTAACGTACATTTGTTGACATTCAGTTAGTCTTCTCATTAACCTGGTCACTACTAGTTAGTAGAGGCGAATAACCTGGCTTAACCACTTTGCACTTCAAGTTCCCTCTCTTCATATCAGCATATTGAGGTGAAAATTGACAGTTTTAAATAGATAATGTCTGTTATCCTGTTTTTACTTTACTTACCTGCAATTCTTCCTCACTGCTCTCAAAATCTCACCAATCATCTCCGGATTTCTTTCTTTCAATTGTCTTTCGATATGTATCGTATTTGAAACTTGGTTGGTCCAACCATCTGATTTTTGTTATAAATTTTTTCTTACAGATATAATGAACGCAGAAATGCTCATAGACTATTGCAAGGTCTGTGTGGTCTACGCCAAGCTTCAATGACAAAATCAGTTAAATTATGTTTATAGTTGTTGCCTCTGTTTTTGGTTTGCTTTTTCCTGTCTTGACTTAATTAGTCTTAATTTCTGAATACTTTCAATAGTGTCAGCGTGTTTAGTTACTTTGACGCGAATTTCTGTTTCCCTCTATCGTTCAGTTTGAAAATACAAAATAGGGTTACAGTAATCTTTTGTCCAATGCGCAGCGTTCTTGACTGTATTTGTACGTGCTTGTCTTATAGTTTACTTGCTTATTTCGACTTTTTTTTATATCGTAGCTTAGTCAGCTTATTTTGCTTGCCTTTGTTGTATTTTAAAAACTTGTTTCTCCTACTTAATATTGTTTATCTTTTGCAACAGCGTATGTTTATTTCAACTGTTTTACGCGAATATTTGAAGTATTTTATAATGATCACTATTTTGCCAAATAAATCGCTTGTTTTACCGAGTCTATTCATAACTAAGTATCTTTAGAATCAGTGCTCATCAAAGACTTTTCGAATATCATTTACTACCGGATAACTGCTTTGTGATCCTTTTAGGTTGCTGAAAAAACAATCGACAACCGCTAAGTATTCAGTTTGATTTATCCAGGGATTACGTTTATTGCTTGACATGATTGCAGAAATTTGCATTCCCTATTTGGTCTTTATATGACTTTATTATTTGTCTAGATAAGGAAACTACCAGAAATTTTTGAATAGAACTTGACCTGATGATAAAGAGTGGAATAAATCAGTTTCTTCATAGTTTAACCACGAAGAATTGAAAGTATCAACAAATAGTTGTAACTAATAATCGTTTTACAAGAGGTGGTTATCGTGCCTTAGTGGCCAAGTGGGAAATACTTTGGCTTTAGGAGTCTTGGGCATGAGGTTCGAGTTGCAGTGAGAATGACATCACTCGTCGTGATGCAGATATATCCAGCTGAGTCCCAAATAGGACGAAATGCGCATCTTAGATTTCACTGCTAGCTGAAACCAAGTCACCTAAAAAAACAATAGATATTCGGGTAATAACGAGGCATTCGCACAGTATCCCATGTGCCAACTGTGGTTGATCAATTCGACCTAGTATAACGACGGAAAATCACAAGCGTCAACAAATAATAGTAGTTTCTTTTGGTTTTTCCTCATAGTATTAACGTTGGGACAAGATGACAGATCCTCCTGCGACTGCGTTCAACCACAAACGAACCCACCGTCAGAATTCGTTCAGCACTTAGAACCAAATAAAATGGAAATGCTTACTTTCCAATGACAGGCGGATAGACAAAATCGACTTAGAACCACGCACATAAGTCCATCCACTCAACTTGCCACACTTCACAGTACAAAAAACAGGTGGATACAAAAAGAGTGATATCAAAGGAAAAAAGGTTGTGTGAGATAAAAAAAACAACTTGCAGACAAAGGTTGGTGCTAATATTCAAGCTTTAGAAGACGTCAGGAAGTGAATACATCTGTGCCACTGTAGCCGATTTTCAACACTGTTACCAGAGTCCCCAACCGCTGACTAATATCGTATCAGTAACCCCAGACAGTTAGTCCTCACCTTCATAAGCAACTCAGGTCAACAGTCACAGGCTTCGTCGACTGGCACCACTTCTTAGTGTGGTCACCACCGTAATCAAGCTTCCCGCGGTATGGTACGTTGAAGTATATGGTGGCTCGGCATGCGCAGTACATGTCCAAGAAACCCCAATCGACTAAGCTGCACATCTTCAATCGAATTGTTTGTTCTGCCTAGTACTCTTCTCCTGACAGCAACATTGCTCGCACGATGATTCCACCAAGCGCGAGCAGTGCTACGAAGACACCTATGATAAAAACCTTGCGACCGCATCATGTCCTCTACTTTCAGTGGCCATCTTTCATAGCTGTACAACAGGACAATGAACTGTAACGCAGTACATTCCTCCTTTGGTAGATAGTCAGATATCTCACTATTCGGCGCCACAGGTGACGCAAGTTGGTGAATGCCGAACTGGCCTTGTGCATCCAAGCTGAGATCCTCTCAGCAACCATCCAGTGTGGGCTGATGTGACCTCAGGTAAGCGAGGTGGTCGACATAATCTGCCGCTTCACTCTCCATCTTAAATATAGGGTGATTACAGACCAGTCCTGAAGCATCACTTTACATTTGACAGGTGCCGTTGAAACGCATGCCGAACATACTCAGGCTTCTGCTCAAGACGTTCACACGACACTGCATTTTGTCAGTGTCTTCACTCAACAGCACAATATTGTTTCCATACTCGAAGTCAACTAGGTGACCTCCAAGGAGTAAGTCAATTCGTGGAAAGTCACAGGGACTTAAGCTGATGCCTATTACTGTCTATGACGAAATCGAATAGGAACGGTGACAAGCGGACACCACTAGTTGTAATCAATTCACATGGCAACTCTAAAGGTTTGAGGTGATTGCGTGAGTTTGAGTAGAGAGCTTTGGTTAGCGCCATATTACTTTCCCTGTACTCCTTACACAGTCACACACTGCCACAACACCTCAATAATGACAGGGTAAAGTGCCACTTTCAGGTCAAGAAACATGGCAAGTGTTGGCCGCTGGTAAGTTTACCCGTGTTATAGAAACTATAGGAGATGAGATTTGACCGATGCTTCTCCATCCAGATCTGAAATCTGTCTAGTTCTCTCGAGTTTGCTGTTCTCGAGCTCCAGTTAGTCGTTGGATAACTGGATCTTGGACACAATGTTGCTCAAATTAATCCCCTATGTTTTTCACAAGGAGACTTCTCTCCCTTCTTATAGACTGGGATGATCAGAGAAGTAGGTCAGTCCAACGGTACTGCCTCTGATTCCTACACACTACCTAGTATCTCCGTCACTTTAATTAGTGATACATCCTTGTGGTAGGTTTATATAGACATATATGGGTGGACTCTTGAACAATAGTCGTAGCCTTCAAACTCGAGAGTTGCTCAGTCACTCAAAACAAAGAATCAGCAGAAAAAGATACATGTTTATTATCAAGTCTAAATATGTACAAAACGTGACGGTTTATTTACATTTTCTGATGGCCTTTGCAAGTTCTACACTTTTCTAGAAATCCTCTAACCGATCTGAGACTCACACATATGATCACGTTGTTTTTCACAAACTTCCGTCATACTATGGTTTGCTGTAAAGTTTCTCAGGGATTTCCAGGCTTCTTTGAGGAATCTAGAGGACATTGTCGCATTGTATAACACCTCCCCCTTTAAAAAAGCAACTGTATAAGAGTGTTGCTTGTGATTCACTGGGATCTTCTTGATGGGTTTCCTGAAACTTGTCGTTCAACGCTGTCGTAGCTCCTTATATATAAATGAATACTCAGTGTTATACTACGAGATTGTATTATATCCTGTATGTGCCACATGAGTTAAGAGCCTTAGATCCTTACAGTAAGCACAAATTTAACTGGATATCGAATATCTACCACAGGCGACCATAGACTTTCCCATCGGAATTTGGAAACAGCATTTGATGACCAATTATTTCTTCAGCTTCCCGATTTCCTACCCTTCTTTTATTTTTCTGTCTGATTTCAGAATACGAACACCCACCTCAGATAGAGAAAATTCCAAGTCCCGATTGTTAAAAGTTGCTTGATTCGTGGTTTGTCTGAAAAGCATGTTTATTAGGAGAAGCACCTCCAAGAAACATGCATGGTCTACTCAATTCGGATGCAGGACTTAGATACTTTCTTTCCAGATTGCTTTGAAAATCATCACACTTCAGAGGACTGGCTAACGCTTGATTTGAGTGGTCTCAAAAACCATAGACAAGGTACATTTAAGTGGGATATGGAGGGCAAGAAGGAAGGTGAAGTTCCAGTGCACGTGGTTAACCAGTCTGGCAGCTAAAAGGTTACTTACACAATGATAGAAGACCTTCCATAGTCTTTTTAGTGCTGTTTTTGCATTCAAATATAACGGATGCTCTATAGGAGGAACCCACTCATTTCCTGCTGGTAAAATGGGGTGGAATTATTGTCTACACTCTGAAAGAACATGTTCAAACACTGTTCCCCACTTGGCTTGCAGTAGACAAAGGGTCACTCCTAACTTTCTTATTTGTTATATTTTCTCTTTCCATCACATCCTTCACTAGTGTATAGGTCATCTTACTGTTGGCAAATTTAAAAAACTCGATCTCCTTACAGTTCCTAACCCCCACCCCATTTTGGAAATGTATTCACCTAAACTTGTCTTGCTTTAGCTCTAAGCAAAAACACTTAATAGTTGTAGAGCCTGATGAAAGCTTACTGAAAACGATATTCGTCGTTCGGGTTGTTTCTTATCAGCATTACAGTCAGGCATCGACTAAGTTATCATGGATAAATATCTAAACACCGCAGCGCTCAACCCGGACAAGACAGTTCCATATGGAGCCACGAACTAGAGTGAAACCTACTACTTACCATCAGAATCTCTGCACTATTTGAGAAACAAGTCGATGACTTTTGGGAGGATGTAAAGATAACACTTCAAAACTTAATCATCCAGCCACCACCAGCTACAAGATAGCATGAAGCTTCTTCAGAGGGACAGCGATGACACTATCGTGGTGTTTGATTGTGGTACATTTGTGACAAGCATCGTATCTACATTTGGTTTCGTCATTTGCTCTCAATCAGCTTTTTAACGTCTCGTGATACGTAGTGCTATTCAGGTGAAAAATGTAACGGGAAAATGGTCTGAAAATCTCTTCTGAGCATTCTGCTTGATAATACTAATATTAATTTGAATATTTTTGCCCTCTTCGTGGATATTATCCTTCACCCCTGACCGGTTTAGTATCAGCTTGTCATTCACCCTTCGTCTTTAACTTAACACTCTTTATTTGTCTTTCTTCAATTGAAACTTATCCTTAATGTTCCACTTTGCTATCGTGTGACCCTAAACTGTTGAAGACCTGGCGTTGTTTTACTGTTCCCGACATTTTGTTTGGCTGGACTCAAGGCTGCTCTGGGAGGTGATTGCTCACCTTCTTTTGTCTACTGGAGACGTTTATTGTCTGGTTTGATCCTCGTGGAGGGTATGCTGATTCCATTTTGTTGGAATATTCTTATTGATTCTCAGGTATTTAACAGTTGTATTTAGTTAGTTAGTTTTTTGCTGTATAATACGTATTCCATGCTACAGAAATCTTTAAACTGCATAGTTGTCCGGTGGCGTTGCTGAGGTACTCTTGTAGTTCTGATATAGCTTGTTGTTGTTGAATAGTACCAAAAATTCATCACAAATTTGCATCAAGTCCTGTTTGGATATAGTTGAAATACAATCTTTAACTGTGTATGAGTCAAGGAAGTTTAGATAACTGTGAAGAAGGATGCAGCAACTTGCCTGGATCGCAATAACCTGGTTTCGTTGAACTATTTCCTGCGTTTAGACCGAAATGCTTGGATTTTAGCCATCAGGTAGGCTTCAACAAGTTTCTGAGGAAAATCCGAGGAGGAAAGAAAGCAGTAATTTGCAAAGGAAGTTTCTTTTAGTATCAGCTAAGACTGTGGAAGACGGGGTATATGAACCTTTGCTCGCCCTAATCAATTTGCATTTCAAAACTAGAATGCGCCATCTCTTAATTGCTTAGCGTTGCCCTGTTACCCTCAACTCTATGCTAATGAATAAACATCTATGCAGCTTCTAACTGTCTGAAAAACATTATGAACATTGGGTTTCGTAAAGTCTAGTGCTGGTATAGAGCGAAACTGAGTCTGGAATCCATGATCTGGTGATTGTGTGACTGTACGGAAAACAGTCATTTCCATCACAGTCAGTATGTACCCTCTAGGGTCGTGGGGTATCTATATTCCATGAAAACGGTGATATCACCTCTCAGCTTGCAGCCTGCTGTCCGATGAAAACCTGTTATACTGGGTCCCCAACGTAAGAGAACTTTACACTTTGCCAAATATTACTGATACATGGTTGATTCCAACCATTTCAACAGACACCATAATTCATGCCAAATATTCAATTTTTTCGAAATGAACAAACAATTATCACCTTTTGTCGGCGAAATGATGACGATTTTGATACCAGCTGTTTCTTGCCCTTATCCTCAACCACTACGACAGCAGGGAGTATGTCGCACCGACCTGTCATCCTCCTTGCTCAAATATGATAGGTCAGAATTCAACACGATAAATGATGATGTCAATAGCAGCCTAGTAACATCCTTTTCCCTAGCACGTCGCAAAAATTAACTCTAGCCCATGTTTCTCATCACTACGACTCAACGTTACCTACAAAAACAAGTTTTAAGAAAGTGTGTTTGAGTATTACCGCTTCTCTGGTCTTTGCCTGATTAACGCTCGTTCTATTCGCAGTGAAACGAGTGAGATGACTATGTTGTCGGTTGTGTCAAAGTCCTGTTCAGTATTTATTACTGAAGCTTGATGCATTTCACATACTCCTGACACTGATTTCTTTGTTGACGGTCATACTTGTTTTAGAGGAGACAGATATAATGGTAGAGGTAGTGGCCGCTTTCAGGCAGAAGCTGACTAGACAACTTTCAAAACTCGGTAGTAGCCGAGTGTCACCTCCAGTTTATTTTAAAAGCAGCGTTTATTATTGTGGTCAACTGTCATAGAGTGGTCAAAGGATATCAGTGGCTCCTTCTGAGATGAAGAACCCACAAAAGAAAACCCCCGGGCTTCGAGCACAATGAGCGAATCTAACTGAAGCGTTGACTGACAGGAAGTCTACGAAAGGACAGCGATAATTTGTAGGCAAGGCAGATTAAAGAGATGGAAAACGCTACGACAAGAGGTAACTGCAGATAGTCACTTGGAGGTATCAAGGAAGCTGAAGAGAAACGATCAGCGGTCGAGAGACGATAGAGCAGAAGAATGTGTAAGCGACTCACTCGTAGGGGAGATAACTGGAACGATGAATAGAGCATTTCAACTGGCCCCCAGCTACCATTTTGTTGCCCACCATCTAATTGGGGTCTGAACGGAGCAATAAGACAGGATTCGCGACACATAAATAAATAAATAAGTAAATATTTTATGCTCAGATTAAGAGGTCAACATGAGAGACGCCAGTTTACAGGTATCAAGTTGTAGTTGAGCCGTCCTGAATGGTACAGAAGGTATCGCATCATGGTTTGTCATGATAATAAAAGCGACTACAGGTTATGAAAAGAGCGAGAAAATATCACATGACAGCACGCACAGATTGTTTTTGAGTCTCGGTTGTCTGTGTCCGCTATTCTTTTTACACAATTAATTGATACCGAAATCTTACAGTATTCGAGGTTTGCGTCAAATGTGACCTAGATGGTTAACCCGGCGGTGTAGTTCTGTATTTCGTCAGATAAACGTCTATTTTTACATCAGTTAACATGTTTATAGTATCGTTGGCCAACGAAAACTCACTTCATCGATTTCCGGTGACAGTAAGTGTTAGCATAACCACATAATCCACGTGAGTATATAAGTCCTCTCATTTCACACTCATAGTGTGACCTTACTCAGCAATACAGACGTAATCCATCAGAATTAGTTGTTACAGTACAAAGAAATAAACATTTGAAGGACAATTATCCAATGGTGATGGAGTTTTGCGCAGAGTTCACATTTAAGCATGCAGCATTATCAACGAGGTAAGTTGACTATCGTCTTCCATAAAACGGAGTCAAGTGAGATGAAATGCTGGGGAAGCTTGTTTGCGAACATGTCTCACTTTGAGTCACCATGTGAGTTTTTTCCCAGATTTAGTTGTTTTTCCAGGTTTTCGCTGGCATTACGACTGTCCAGAAGCCTTAGATCATTTATTGTAGTCGGGTCTTCGTACATTGTTGCATCTAGGCTGTTGGTAACTGGATGGGTTTGCTGTGGAAACTTTCAGAAAGTTGAAAATCAGTAAGAGAAGACCAGTTGAAAGATTCTTCCAATAATTTCTGGCATTAAGTATGAAGTAGTATATTCGGCAGGTTGACAATTTTGGTCAAATTTAGGCTCAAGGTTTTCTCTTCGAACTTAAGCTGAAAAGAGACGAAGATAAGGAAAGCACGAGCAGAAACCGGAGGATGATATACCATACACGACGAAATTGGGAAGAGAGAAGTTCCTATCTTCTTGAAGACACTAGAGCTATATTCACACTTCAATTTATGCTTACAAAAATGACTTATGATTTTCCTACGTAAAATTCGTACAAGTTTTTGGATATACCGTGTTTATTTGTAGACATATGGGTAGAACTGACTCCACATCAAGGTGATATATACTTTGCTAATGTGTACCTTACTGACTACACAACCCAAGCTAGTGGAATAGCACTCAAACGCTCGGTGGAATAGTGTTAGGGCCCAGTTAGGAAAAGTACTTGGGATTGATGATAGCCACACGTTTAGGGGGTCCTGGTATGTTTTCATTAGCCCAAAACTTATACACGGTGACCAAACGAGTGATAGACTCATCATCTGTGAGGGGCTTATTAAGTGAGAAGCGAAAGACAGATAATGAGCCTCAGAAAGTCTATTCCAGGCGTGAGAGAACTTATTGAGGAAGAAATTACCTTGCACATTGGTCATACAACACTCAGTTTTGCCTAATTGTTTGTGATCACGTATATCGTAAATGGACGTTACAAGTACTTTAATTCCTGAACCGCATGAGTGCACTTGCTTACAAAGTAGTTCATGATAAAGTATTAGATTCATTCTAAGTGGCCTCTTCCAGAGAGGATCTAGTCCTAGCATGTTGCATCTAGAGATGCAATCAAGGTGGTAGAGACCAGGAAGGACGTAGTTAACATGAAACAAG